>LUCM01011603.1:27972-103866 GCA_008360955.1 Fasciolopsis buskii | reverse complement strand
GTCGAGAGCCGGTGCCTGCACTCACTGCTTTTCGTGATCGGTTAGAAGCAATCAATAGCATCAATTACCTCGGGAGCCTGGTCAAACTTGGCGGTGGTGTTTGGGGAGGATGTCACATCAGGAATTGCGAAGGGCAGAACAGCTTTCGCAAACCTGCAACACTTGTGGCGTCACCGGACATCTGACATTTCGAGAAAACAATTTGGCGAACATGCTCGTTTTGAGTGATTCGTACTCATGCCATTACGTCACTATACATTTGGAGAAAAATCACTTTAGGAGTGAATGGATTAGTCAGATAGAAAAATGGATGGCATTTCCTCAAGCGAAGGGTGTACAATGCCATAGTTCCTAGTGTTCTTCATTCCGGTCGCGGATCCGGCGACATTCTGTGTCCGACCGCCCATGTCTCCGAAGCACTGCTCGAATCTAGTGGGAAAATCAGGTGAGCAATAGGGAGAGTGTGTCGTCATGCTTTGGGTGCAGGCATTTGTCCTCTGACTGAGATAAACACTCTGTGCCGTCTTCAGTGGCTCAGACACGTATTGCATATGCCTGCCCATCGTCTAACATTCCGCGTTATTTTACCACGTGCTTACCAAGGCTGGAAGAAGCGACTTGGCGGACAGGAAGTGACTTCACGTAGATGCATGAGGAAGTTAGCTTTTGTTTATGCATTGGTTGGTGCTTTCGGTCTTTCTGGTTGGTTTATTACTTATTCCCTCTATTCGTCTCCCCTCTGTGAAGTTGCGTGCACATGTTGTTGCTCCAGCACCGTGTTTTTTCAACCTGTGTTTTATATGTATTTACCTAGCGGCCAATTTCGGAGTTGAAGATCAGATACGAATCCATTGCCGTGCCAGATTCCTTCCTGCAACTCACCTTCTTTCATTACGACTCATTTCCGGGGCAAAAATGCTGGATATCCGTTAATTTAACCATATTGTTGGCCATTTCATTGTTAAATTAATCTTCCATGTCAAGTATGCAAAGAATTATCTCCAAAGTATGCTTCTGAGTGTGACAAAATTCGTTTGCCCACGAAATCCCATCAGCGCATTATTCTGATGTACGCCATGAAATCTCGGTCACTGCTAAGTTGAATCAACCTGACCGTAAACTTATAATGTGACAAGGTAGTGAACATCACTATCCAGTCATTGACTGTATTTCACTACCTAACGCGGCCTCATTTTAATGATCTGCACTTTCGTTGGCCTATTCATTTTTGCATCTTACTCACTGTCACATAAATGCGACATTTTTAAATGAAATCTATTTCTTCTCGCAAATCGACCTCTTGATTATTGTATTTATAATTGATTTTGTTACTATTGATGTACCCTTTTTTCCCCAAGATTTTTCCATGAGTTCCCGAGGTCCAGTTCAGAAGGTATAAAGCGGCTTAATTGGTCGCAGTGATTTGTTATTCTTATCGTAATATCATTTCTACGTCTGCATAAATTTCAACAATTTTGATTTAATGATTAGAGGTGATCCGATATCTGGGCCCAGTAATCCAACTTACGGGCAGGGACGTTCTCATTCGCTTCCAAAGCGGCGTCTTCACGGGCATATTCCTGCGACCGCCAGTGAAGTTCAAAAAGAACGATGAATAAATAACTACTCTCAGCATTACTTCTTTTAAATATTCTTCTCGCTTGTTTATCACGCTGTCTGCTTTGCCATCGGAGTGACTGTCATACAATCTGGTGAAGTAATATTCAAAGCATTGCTACGGATTTAACGAAATTCTGTATTGCGAAACTGAGGGGCACCATTGGAAAATATTTGAACTAAAATTCCACGTCACACAGTTCAAATTTTGATGACATTTCTGAAGCCGTTTCCTTTCTTACCAGAATGATTTGGAAGAAGTTACGTTAGCTAGCTACCGTGACCAAGGGACTGTCATTTTGGTGGTAAAATATAATCAACGGTTTGGTCTATCAGAATTGATCAAGCATTTGTTGCGTCTCCATCAGTTTTCTTGCTTGGCGCCAGTAAGACTACTTGGATGTCGCATAGTTGGCTAGTATTCCTTTAACTTGTTCTGCCATACACTGCCAGTAGTAGGTCTCTCTAGCCTAGCTGCTTACTTCACTGACACGTGCATGCGAACTAAGCAACAAATGCCATTCTCATTTTTCGACCTGCTTGCAGAACCACTAAACGCCACCCCGAAACATCAGTTCGTTCTCTGTATTTGGATAGCCGCGAAATATGAAGCAAGGTTAAGTTTCTGCCGAAGGAGGTTTTTATTCACCAGACAACTTTGAAAGATAACTTCATTCAGAGACTATAGACGTGGATCTTCAACCAATGTATTTCAACTTTGCGATACTTATGATTCTGCTACTATTAGTGCAATTTTCGCTGTCTCACTCTGATTCTCACCCTCCGAAATCGATAGCACGGCTCGTGACAGCGCACTGGCTGCGAAAACGTGCCCTCCTAGTTGTTGATGTAGCTCGTATTATACTTTTGCAGATAAATCTGCACTGACTGTAGTTATCGCGATGCTGGATGTAGTGACTTATCCACGACCATGATCCATGATTTGCAGTCTGAGTGTAAGTGAGCAGGCTGACCAAAAGTATAAACGCTGAAGCCTTAGGGTCCAGGCACGGCTGCTGATAACTGATTCTCAAGTCGCACATAGTGCTACACACAACCAGTTAGCGTTCTGCTGTAAAAAGCAATTCGGAGACAATTTTGTAAATGAACTGCGCCTAGTCCGTATTCGGTGACGTCACACTGCAAACAGCAGTAAAGTTAGATCATAATATGAGAGTACAGGAGGCTTTACCGTAACCTGCAAGGTTTACAATTGTAGACCATGTCTTGAGAATGCCTACTCAAGGTAGCCGAAATGTGGGTGAGTTGCACTTTCTACCCGCAACGCTATGTTGTTGGCTTCTGGACAGTTGCATACATAAATCCACCACATGGAGCATCGACTTTTCGATGCACTCCGAACCTCGTTCGGTCCGGATTTCTTAGTGCCATTTCCGTTTCAGCATCACTGTCGTCCAATCACTCCCGTTATTACGGACTGCCGTCTAGTGTTGGGTGACTGGCAACGCATTGACACCCGTTTAGTCCAAAAGACGAGATATTCAGGGCCTATATGCAATAATAAGCAAGCATCCCAATGATAAAAAATTTACTTCAAATGTGGACAACACGGCCCAAAGACTTAACAACGATAAGTCGGACAGTAAGTGACAACCGATTACATCGGTCAAACGGTTCTGTCGTTTAAGCAAACTAAAAGGAGAAAAGGAAATTGGTTATAAATGAAAGGTCACTGCGATGACCACAGTGGGTCATTTGTCAGGCCCTAAGGAAGCGAATTGTAACTGGTGGGAGCAGGCAGACTAGTATAGTTGTGGGAAGAGCAACCCTACGGATACGCACGCATATCATTTACAGGGTAGATACCAAAAAGTAAAGTCTGGCCGGAAGATTAATCCACTTAGAGTAGCACTGGAATGGCAGTCCATGAACAAAGATCAACCGGAAAATAGTTACACATGAAGAACAGGAGAAAATGACGTGATCATCAAACACCAGCTGCATGGGTCGTCAGAAGAGTGGCAGACAGACAGATCCTAGTGACTTTCGCATTGCTGATCACGCGAAACAAACAGCAAAATAATATACTGTTAACTAAGGCCACCTAAGCCAGGCCTCTCAAGTCAAGTAAATCAATGTGGAAAGTAACTGACGAAAAGCTTGTTTACTACAAACTAACGTGCAGAAAAATCTTCGTAAATGATCAGGAGGAATGAGTTTCCAGAAATGGCCAATCACTGTAGTACTTGTCCATATTGAGCTCGACTAAAAACTATTAGTGTTAATAGGTGTCAATGGTCCAATGATATGCTGAAAAAAGGTAATCTATATGACCTCCTGTCCGTATTCCATCGACGACAGCGTCCAAGAATCACACTATATTAACCATAGCTTACAGTTATCGGCTAATCTTCCCTCGTCTGTCACTAAACCCGTTAATGGGTGAACTGCACCTCTGAAATTTCTACTCCTACGTCAAGTTTCGATGCTAATATTTCAAAAGCCGAACCTTCAGGAAATGTGATCAGTTTATTGTTGTAGTGTGCAACGAGGACGTGTCAGTCAGATGGTCCTGTTAAAAGGCGCTAAACAAAAGTTACGGCTACAGCAAAACAAACCCATTTGACCCATTATACCCCGCTCAGCTGAAGGCGTTAGGTTTAATCCTAACGAGTCAAGCCCCCGTCGTTCTCCTCGAGTTGGTTTCCAGATCCATCAATAGATCACTGGATGGGAAAAAGTGATCACCCTCGTGTTGGTTGAGTGTGATGATTTCTGTTCAGCTAAAAATGAAACACTTCCTATCTAGGTTTTGACGCATTTCATTAGAGCGAATGCAATTTTATGTTAGGATAAGTGATGCTCCTCATTGGTTTTCTATATGCATGAAGTTCCTTCCGTTGCATAGTACGTCACTGTGGTCGCTTCTGTCAAAATACTTTATTTTTCCTATGCCCAGGTGTATACTGATCTGAGTTGGTATGATTCCGAAACGACCCCTATTAACCTGTCTGTGACCTTCGTTTGATTCAGCGCATTCGCTCTGGTTTTACTGGCAGATTTATTGCTACTAAAGCTGGGTGGCAATAGAATTTTGACTTCTACACGTTGCTTCTGACTAAGTAAGAAAATCTATGTTGCTCTTTGATTGTCACATTGTATTTCGACATTCCTTTTATTTAAACAGACCGGCAACATTGTTACAATTCTTAGAGCCACGTTCACTAAACCTTTTATTGATCAAAACAAAAGATGAGTCCTTTTTCCAAATTACTTGCACTTTCACCTGGTTTTGTCATGACTACCCACATTTGGGTAAGTTGTCAAAAGTTTCCAGTGATTTGGTTTTTTTGAATCTCTTTTCTACCAGTCTAGGTAGTTATAACTTTTCATATTTCGAAACCTGTCGCAGCTACTCAGACAAAGGCATGAGAAAATTCTCCAGTTAACTGCGCCATTTTTCGTTTATCATACTGACGTCTTCTTTTGATGCGAGGTTTCTTGACCAGTTATCGATCGCACGGGTGACTTCATTCGGTAAGACGATTTAGGTAATATTTTCCACCGGATATATTTTATTACCAATGCATATTAACAACCAACTATCAAGCGCAATTATGCCGCGTGACTTTTGTGGGATTATTCAGATCATGGATCGAACAGGCGTATCACACGCACTATCGGTTGTGAAGCGACATACATGTAGATAATCAATAAAAAATAACAGTCTCTGTTTCTGTCCATTTTTAAAGTTTCCTGGAATCTGGCTGCATATAAAAATTATAATTTACATGTGTAAACTCTATCGCCTAGATCGGCTATTTTGCTATCATGCTGTTGAAAAAACATTCCGGACAGCAGCACAAAACAAAACTATGATGTTCGGTCCTTGGCTCGCTTACACTTTCTGCTGAACCACTGTCCCATTTGAACTATTCAATCTTTTCCGAAAGATCTTGTGCAATAGCAGACAATTGTCTTTTGCTGCCTAGAACTCGAGAATCACAGTCTCCAATCTATCATTCAGTACAGCCAGATTTAATTACCTTCCCGGTTGCAAAATGCTTTCGTTGGGGCCTAAGAGTAGCACGAAATGAAATTGATGATTGTCTAGTGATATCTGTGGTACACATATTTATGTACCTTTAACCTCCTTCTTAGGTTTACTGCATTACTCTTGCCCCTGAGAATAGTAAACGAAGACAAATTTTATGTATCACTGCACTTTTTATGAAAAAAATCCAATTGGATAGGTTCTAATTATCTCTCTTGTTAGAACTAGACTAAGACAGGAAGTGGAAAATAATGCCGCCGTTTTATTATCTCATCTGTGGGAATTTTACGGCGCAAATTCAGGTTAACTTCAGCATTCATCAATGGCTTGGAAGAGGGTAAGTGATCCCCGATTCTGATGGTCCATCGGATCCCTTTTATAGCTTGTTACAAGATGCATTCTCATAGTTTTGGCGTACTAATAGAAGTGGATTATTAAATAGATTACAGTATAATCGAATTGGCAAAAGTTGGCTTACCTAGTCAAGAACTATCGCGTACTGGTTTAAAAAGTGTCCTACTTGTAGTTTGAAGTCGGCTGTTCTCCCAAAAGACAGACAACAATAGATTAGTACCTTACCAGCCCCGTTGACCATGGACCTGGTATCCCGACCGGGGAAAGCAATGTAAGTGGCCAACACTTACTACTACAAATAGATGAACATACAGATGAATGAATAATGAACAATAACGTACCTCAAAATCATAAAAGAAAATGGCAACCGTGACCAGCAGTATACATATCTAGTCTTCTGGAACGCCACCAAGGAAGGAGAAGCGCTGAAGATTCACAAGCAACTTGCAGTATGAGTTAAAGTTTAGATATACTATCAAAAAATGACCAACCAGAAATGTAATACGGAGGAAACGACCGTCTGGATCACGCGTGCGTTAATGGGACGTCAGAATTGTAATATAGAGGACAGGCATGCGATCTATCAATGATAATATCGTTTCGAAAATGGAAGATCACATCAATCAAATGGCAGGTAGTGGGTAATACATTACAGAGCGAGTAACGTCAACAATAGTGACACGTTATCCACTGAGTGTCAGAAAGGTCGGGGGCGACTGTGGATCAAGAGGCAGAATTTCGGATGTTTCTAACAATCGGGACACTGCAAATTAGGTTATTGTGGTGAGCAACAATGGAAAAGCTCAGGCAGGTGTGAATGACAAATGTAAAGATAATCATCTGCGGCCAGGGGATGGCGACTCCGCACCGCCGGTCTGTAGCCGTGCAAATAAGTAAATGATAATTATGATATTATATGGTAAAATTCAGCGAATGGTGGAGAGTTCATCTCGATAGCCTGACGACTAAGGTGTTTGATTCACTATCATTTATCCCGGCCAATAAGCATTATTGACTACTCGTTGCAGAGCATTTTCACGACCCATTAAAAGTGAGTTGAGCGTTGACATCGCACGACAAATGATGTCATGCAAGAATGAGGTTGTCAAGATCAGTAGGTAAATTCTGTCCACGCGGTACGGATGACCGTGAAACAGTCTGGGAGAAAGTTAATGAACAATTGCCCCAGGAGATAAATTCGACATGAACCACAGATACCTACATGACTAATGCAAGAAGAAATTTTGAAAATCAGAATAGGCTTATAGATAATACGGTTAAGCTGTATTTAGCAATGGTGATTGGAACATAATTAACTGAATAACGGGATCAAGGAATGAAAGATAGCCTTGTACTGATAATTGTCAAGATATGTGCATAAACACTTGGGAGGGGAAACATATGGTCAATATCAACTGAATGAAAATTTCACAACGGTTACTCTGGGAGTTTATACAGATAACTTCGTGGATCAGGGCAAAAATGTGGCAATCATTAGGGATCAATCTCAGGGTGAATTAAGATGTAGCTTCAGTAAGTTAGTCATCGAACCATTGGAAATGGCTCCCGGTAGTCGGTTTACTGTGAATAGTACCGAATGTAATACACTCCCCTCAGAAATGGGGAGCTTTAATCTCGTCCTGGGCAAATTCTGCTATGGAATTTAAAACCCTGGTGCGGTCAGCACAATTAGCGGGAAATGCGTTTGTTGGCGTGTTCCAATGTACTTACTATCCGAATATTTCATGCACCAATAAGAATAGGATTTATTTTCATGAATACAGAGCTGACAGGTTTCAAGATAAGCATTTCATGATTTCATTGGTTTTATCAGTAGGAACATGAAGTGATTATCCCCGATAAGTACAACATAGTGTTATTTAGTGATTCATTTCTAGGATCATGCAACCACATCTCGGCTTTCATCTTCATCAGCAAAATCGTCATATTTCTAGGACGATATCCGTCTGGAAATTAAGTTCAAATTATTAAACTGCAGGCTATTTCCAGTGGTAATATAAACTTTTCCATTGAAAGGAGTGGTGTCTAGCAAGCATTAAAACGATGGGCCGAGAAAGTCAGCAAAATAATTAAGATAATTAGGTTAAACTGATCAGTTGTGCAAAACTCATCTTGGTATTTTTTGGAGCTTGGAGTTTAGATCACGACATTTTTATCACTTGCAGCAGTGAAATCATCAGCGCAAGGGCATACGTGACCATCTTCCGTATTTCTAATGTCCTTGTATCACTTTATTCGTTCGGTATTTCTGATATGACTTTATCTATTGCTGCTGACTCAATTAAAGTTGACCGTGGTACTCGTCTTCTGTTAAGCCGGATGAGCATAGGAGAAGTTTTAGGGATTCTCTATGTTGCTTTATATTTCGCATGCTAATTTTCCAAACTAGTCAGACACCCTGAACCGCATGATCATGCGGAATAAGAAACAATTTAAAGATCGTGCTAGTGATCCTTCCGATTAGGATATGAGTAGCGTGATCTGGAACTCAAACCACTATGTTCTCAAGAACCGAAGAGAAAATGATATCATCATAAAGTTCACTTAGATCGTTGATCATTACTGCAAAACCAAGTTAAATATTCTACGCAAGAATCACCGAACTTATCTGCTTACAACTCTACAAAGCACCAGTTCCTCGAGTTCCATTTCTGGTGTGATATGAAATTGAACTACGAGTACGTCAGATGGCATGAGGCACAATCAACTGTTCATGACTAAATTCCTCCATCTGCAAGCTTGTAAAGGCCTATAGTGGGTTGTATGCGGAAGCAGTGGCAATGCACTTCGGAAGTACTGAAAATATGTACACCTTATTGTGTCAACAAGTCTGCTTTCGCTCACAGCGGATTTGCAATCAACAACAATGTGATGTCCATAAAAGCCGCACAATTGTTCTTGATGTCTTTCTGATCGTCCAGAGAACAATATTTTGGACAACACAATCCTAGTTTCCTGTGAACTAGAATTGAAAAGGGTATGTAACTAACGATTAATGATGAACGGGTGCAAAGAAACCGCTGAACACTTCTATTAAGAAATAGCATGAGTGTTTTGTAGTTGATAATTTTGGGTCTGTTAAGTGGCTGTGATGCATGGGGGAGGATCAGCCAGTCTGGATGAATTTTGTCCCAAGCTCAAAATCGCACTGGACATAATCAAACTCTGCGTATTTTTGTGCGTACACATGGTAATAAATGAAGTTCAATCAATAATCGCTGAAAGATAGACACTGGAATGACTTGTTTGACAAACACTACAAATCAGCATAGATTAGAGACATTATTTTAATTACTTTTCATATATAAGAAATGGGATAATAAAAGTAACGCAGGTTGTCTTGAATAACTTAATATGCATGTGCATGCGAGTTTACTGCCATCACGTAAAACACAAATGCAAAAAGGACAGTAACCGTGGGAAACAGATGTAGATCCAGACAGACCATAAAACATGATTGGGCACGGGAATTAGCAGACAGGCTATATTTTGTCTGTTTTACTATAAATAAATCTGCAATAGCCGAAATCAATAAGGTAACGGAAAAACTTCCAGGTCCTGTCTAAGGTGGTGTGTACAATGAGGAAGAAAGAAGTCTGCAAGAGACTTTGCTGGTGTGAGAAACGGTTCATGAAAATTAGGCCTAAAATGGTAGGAGAACTTGGGAAGAACAACTATAAATCAGATTTCCCAGCCAATAAACTATCCTCGCCGAATTTAAAGCCCAGCCGAAATTCAGTATCGCTTGGTATACCGATCATGGTTTACCAGCCTTTCAGGACCGGTGACCAACGTTCGATAAACCCGTTTGTCAGTGTTAGTAGTAGGAAACTATCTGGCTCATTAAATTTTTCCCACATGATGCTGGAGCCCAGAACACCAGTAAGAAAACATCGAAGCAGCATACACTTGTTTCATCCTGGCTAGGAATCATTGGTAGTGGATACCCACGGCGCCAGAATTGGGATGTGAAACCGGGTGACTTATTTTGAGTTGAATGCCAAGCAGTCTTCCAACGATTTGCTGAACTTCGTCACATACTGCATCTATCCTATATTGGTTTACAAAGCCGCGGAACGCTGCTGATGATTCCTAACAAGGATGAAACAGCTGTACAAGGCTTCTTTGGTTTCGCAACGATGAACTGAACGTTGGTACCACGCGATGAATAATTGCGTGGGCCTGTTTGTACCATGATCCATACTCCTGCTCGCGCTGAGCAAGTAATCAAGCTCCATGGATTCTTCGTAAATTCGAGATCATACGTGGCCTTTTTAAATTCAAGCTGTTCACCTTAAAAGTCGATCTTGTGAGTAAGGCTCAGGGGCCCTGAGCAACCAGTGACGGATAAGTGGTTTACCATGTAATGCTCATAATCACTAACTTGTTAGTAGCCTGTTTGGAAAGATTAGTAACTACGATACTGCACTCAGTTTCGCGCTGGCATCTCGGTTTGGAGTCGTTGCACATTCACTACTGATGGTTCCTAACAAAGATGAAACAGTTTCTGTGCTTAAACTGTTGAGCGAGATGGGTCCTGCCACTCACGTGCTGGTATCTGAAGTCTATCCAATAGGCATACAGCATGCAATACATAAACTTTTTGTTAGATTCCGGTCTTTTGTGAAACCTTTTAATTTTGAAACACTCTCAGTTTAAATTGATGAAATTATTTCCTAACGTTAAATCATTTATTATCAGATTCAGCCGCATGTGATAAATTCTGAAATGTTCATTTTACGTTCCTCAGCAGACACGTACTTTCGGAAAGTGATTAAAGAATATGAACGCTTGAAGAGTTAGGTGACAAGTGAATGTCAGTTCTAGCCTACGCAAGGTAGTCGTTTCAGAGCAGTTGTCGCATTAATTGCAAACGGCAGACCAAACTCATCAGCAGTGTATCAAAGGAAGGCATTAAAAATGGCTAAGCGATTATCTAACTGCCATTAAGATAGTAAATATTCACATCTCAACGTTCACAGATGATCTGTAGTGTTGTTTGATCACACCACAGGTTCTGCTCTAGCGCTCCACGCGTCACTCATGAAAGTCACAGTTATTTGTAGAGAAGCCGAAAATGGCACATTAGCAGACATGAGTGACGTCTCCCACCAACGAATCCGGCTGACAATACGATCTACTAAGACAAAATATACACTGGACTAGCAGACCAGTGCCAAAAGCGATGCACACTGTTTCTCAGATTACCACTTCGGGCCACGAGATGCTTCTGGGATAAGGCTGAATAATGCTGCTTCAACCAAGAAATTGCTTTTGAATAATACCGAAAATTGGCTTATTCTGTTACACCATAGTGTCACCGTCCGGCTGAATTTTGCTCTCCTAATACCTGATTTTTACATACGAAGCATTGCTAGTAAAATATTGCCTCGTGTCATTTGACAATGAATTAGCCTCTACGAGAAATTGTTTCCTAAAAGCCTTCGGCTTCCTCCTTAGGGCAAACCAGCCAGATTTCGATGCATGAGTACAGTTTAAGGGGAATCGAAAGGCATTTTTAAAGTGAGTTTTTTCTTTGTTTTCAATAATGTTGCGAATTTTGAATAGTATTAAACAGCTACCATTTTTGCTCGACTTTTGCACCAAGGAACTGGAATGCAGCGAGTACTTGGCCGTAAATCTTAATCTGTCAGTGTGAACGATGGATTCTCAACATTTCTGGAATATATATCACCAGAATTTAATTTGCACCGTCAGGAGTGTTCAAGCAACCCTCATGTCGAGGAGTTCACTGAGGAAACAGAACTTCCGGTTCATTATTACCTTTCTTTGTCAGCTGAGCTGAGTCAATCTCAGGAACGAGAGCAGAATGGTGCAGTATTTGAATGAGTTTCTCAGCTCAAATAAGAAAAAAAAATCAATGAATTTTAGTTCTGGTTCTTCCAACAATCTGTCAGTGAAGAAGTTCCTTGCATATTTCTAACGATGAAAATTAGACTCTGGTACCATACCAGTTTCAAACATGAAGGCATTAGGGTGTTTATACAGGGAATAAGCGGAGTGTAAGCAATCGTGCAACTCATCTTGTGCACCCGGGAAAATTTTGTTCACTTATTCGTATACTACTTGCATTGAACATACGTAGAAATATCCAGAACGTTTCGTTTCTGATTATACTACACTTTCAGTCTGTATGAGAACTAACGTTACACCAGATCTTGTTGACTTACAACATCTCGTAAGTAAAGTGCCCGAAAATGAACCTACTTTTGATACTCTATCGGTCGGTAGCTGGTGTCCCGTTGAAACGCACTTGTTCACTGGATAAAATTCAATCTTCCTAATCCACGTGGATAAAGTCAAGTAAAACTCTATAAAACAGCTTCATCAAGCAGCGTAATGATAATCCGTAGGGCTCCGCGTCTATCCCCACTGGCTTTGAATATAATGTGTTCTTGTTCACTACTAGAATCAGTTGTTGTTTCGGTTACATGTTTCCCGAAAGCAATAGACTGAGAACAGAATCCAAATGGGTGGATACTCGGGGTCCAAGAGTGACCGTTACGCCTTCAGTAAACTGGAATCTAAGAAGAAATTTGAACCGTATTCATAAATCGCTGCCGACTGCTAGCCAGTTGGATAAAATCGGTGAAAGTTAATATCGAGGTTTTCAGCAGTTATCCAGAATTTGGAAAAGCCTAAACCAATTCTCATTGAGTAAGTAAATCTTATCTTATAGCCTACTTGTTCTATCGAATATTCTTCCCAAACAGAATTTTTCTGCTCTTTCTCGTACAAATTGACCAGCTTTGATTAAGTTTAGTATGCATAAATGCAACCATCAGTAATTTGAACCAATTTCTGTCTCCTTAACGGTTTACAGATATTTCCGCTCGATTATATGAACTAAACACTTCCCCAACGGTCTTGAGCGATTCGACACAAATACAGGCTGCTGCTAGCTGAATAAAAATTAATCACGGGGCTTGATAAAATGTGAGTGACACTGCATGTAAGAATAATGAAACAAAGTTGTTGAGAGGGGCCTAGGGCACAATGGAATGGTTGCAAAATATGCACTGATTTGCAGAAAAAAACGATTGCGCTCCCTAAATGACTGAGCTCTGCGTGAAATTTAAGGATTTGACTTATAAGACACCTCAGGTAAATAAACATTCAATAATGTAAATTGGTACATAAAGAATACCGTTGAATTATCCACGCCACAAAAGAATGGGGAAGATATGGAAAATACTAGGAAACGATAACCAGAATGAGTGTTTGTGTTCGTGTGTGCGTGTTTGTGTGCATTTGTGTGTACGTAAACCACACGTTGGGTGGTCTTTAAAACCCGGGTGACTTATTTCATCCAAACATTCCCAGTGTGATTTTTCGCAAGTTCAATGTTGAGAAGATAGAATCATGTAACGTGAATTCCTTATGGATTACTATTTGCATAGGAGCTCGGGACATACATTTTTTATTACTTGGGATGAATGACAGAAGAAAAAATGAAAAAATTATAAAAAGCAGAGAACGCAAATTATCTTTCAATCACTTTGAATTTAGACACATTTGATGAGAATATAGACAACACTTGTGCGAATCGCAAGCGGTTTCAGCTCAAGTGGGTCTGCCAATCAAACTTCGCATGTCAGCTTACACTGTACCTGTATTCATGACGGAAAACTACCCAAACATGGCGTAAATTTGATTTAAGGCCAGGAGCATTGCATCTTTGGTGGAGTCCTAGCAGACGAGACTAAAGCAGCAACTAGCACAAAAAAGTGCGCAGAAACTTTGTTCCATGTACTCACTTTGCAACGCAAGGGTCAGGGTAAAATGTAGACAAAGAATAAAAACGGATTGTCCTCGGGAAGTCATTTTCAACTGAAAAGGGTTTGAAAGTATAGTCGTGGTTTGTAATAAACTGATAAAGTGAGAAAAATCGAAACAAAAACTGAAGCTCATTTTGTTTCTCTGTATCACTTCATCTAGCAATAAGACGGATACAGGATTTGAGGTCCTAACTAGAAGGCATAAACACTTTTCAATCTAGCGAAAAATGGCACAAAAATGGAGAAAGATGCACTGTCGAGTACATAACACACAGGGTGCATTGTGGTGGTGTTCAGCTCTAATCGAAGTAAGTAGATATCAAACAAACCAATTGTTTTCCCGAACTCCCATTATCGCACTACAGTTTGACTACGCCGACTAACATCATTTGGCTCAAATCACCTGGCAGAAAAGGTTCACTCACGTTTCGGTGGACAATTTAAAAATGGTCTAGATTGCCGTTTATTCACATTGTTTGTTTTCTGCAACCCAATGGGCTTATCAGTTAATTCTGTACACCACGACAGCATGCACAGACAATCGAAAGTTGTTCCAGCGATCAGGCTCGATTGCCATTCTCTTTAGCAAATTAACGTCCACTTACGATTCCTAAGTCTCAGCTAGTTCGGTACCCAAGATATCCAAACTTTCTACAGTTTGGCAACCTTCTCGTGTTTTGTTTATCTACCTGATTCATCTTTTGTTAACATCAAACTAAATATTCACGGATATCAATCGACAAAACCGGAGTGGTTACCTCATGCCCCCAACTGTGTTAAAAACTTCAAACATTACGTTCTCAAATAAAAAGCTGTGGAAGTGGAACAGTTCTGTTCAGTTCGGTTTGGGCAACTAATAGCCCTGAGGCAACCACCTCTGATTTTGACTGCTACCTCCAACAGTAGACAAACTTGGTCTGCTATTCTTTTTTCAACGTTTTTTAGACTTATATGTTTTACGCCTGTTACTACCATTATTTTTCTAAGTTACTACATTGCTCTTTATTTTTTGCTTATTTTGTTAATGAATCAACAGTGCATATCGTCCTAAGGAAAGGACCGTCACCAGCAGAGGGCTGCCAAGTGGGGAATTTAACCGGCGGTGTAAGGACTAGAACCTATCATCTTTATGTCCAAAGGCTACGATCTTATCCGCTTAACAACCACCGGTCATTATTCTCCGGGGATTGTCAACCTCCAGTTGTATCTCATTTTGCCCATCGTAAGAGATCCACATTCAGTCCATATGTGTGCATTGCAGGTTCTAGATGCTTTCACATCTTAGCGTTGCTCTGTGTGAAAATCAAATTGAATTAATCTTATTTTTTGACAAGTTCTGATTTCCCTCATATAGTCTCCAGAGCCTTTGTCTATACAAGCTTGGCCGCCGCTTACCTGTCACTCATTCACATTCTAATGTTGCTTCATGGCTAATCACAATATTTATTAACTCTTTCTTTTCGATGTTCAATGAGAACAGCTTTCTATCGCATAGCAAACTTCAGCATGCGTAAACGTTTGTGTACAAATACACTTGCGAATATTATCGTGTCACTGTGGTTCACCATACAGTTCTTGTGCACGGGTGCACTGAAAACTGACCGGGGTCATGAACTAATTGGCGTGACAACATCAGGAGAAAGATAATCAGGTGAGTTAAACATTTTCATTTTGAGAGTTTGAGGTTTTTCAGTGCATGGTTTGAGGGCAAATTGAGCAGACCGGGCTTCGAATGAGCTAAAAATCAATTGATCGACCTTTTATTGGAAACATGGATTAGGTCATTCATGACAATCAGAGGTGAGAAGGAACACTTTTGGGTTTGAATCGACAGTATACTTTGAATAGAAGCATGCAACATTACAGGGCTTCCTGGGTGTGAATTTTGAAGTTAGCAACAAAAGAAAATGCTCCCACTCTTTAATATATTTCCCTGCTGCACAATCTGGCCTCCATTAGCGTGAAGTATTTAAGGAAGAAAAGAGAAGTTTGGTCAGTTGAAAGATATTGGTACCCAATGGACAGCAAAACTTGGATCACAGAGTTTCGGCCAATTTGTTCGTGACCAAAAGATCCGAGGGCATCCTAGGGGTCAGAGAAATGGAGCTACTTTTACTCCCACGTTCCACAATCTCCACATTTAAGGTGAATTTCTTTTCACGGCTTGCACTATAGGTTGGTTTACCAAATGAAATTTTTATTGCCGCCTAAACAATTGAATGGGGAAAATCACTTTTTTAGCCTGACTGGAAATTTTGAGTCGATAAAAAGATAAAATCCTAATTGGGAAGTTTATTGTGATTTTACAGCTCACTTTAAGTGAGATAACTAAAAGCAGAAGATAAATGCCAAAGTTCAAACATTTGTCTGAATAAATTGCGAATAATTTTCTGATCATTTGAAAGAGCCCAAAACAAAATCAGTCTAGAATTAATTCGGATTAGGGAATCACCGAGATATAAGCGCACAGTTAGTACGCAAACAGACGTGCTCAATTTATTCCCGGGCTAGATGAATATTCCGTGTTCTTTCTTACGGGATGAGAAATGGTCGATTCGGTGTTAAGCAGCTAGTTGCTGCTAATTAATGCCAGTATCCCACCTGAAATCTCCGGACTCGTAGGCTGCAGGAAACTTGCCTAGTGATCTGTATTGGTAGACATTCATCAATTCACTTGGGAGAAAACAGTTATACCATCTACGCAACGTTAGGTTTACCGATTAAAGGTGAGAGAAAATCCTGACACTTTCGGACACATACATACAACGAACCATCATGGGATAGCATAGAAATGAAATAAGCAAGCAGGCACGAGCTCCCATAGCCGCTGACCGAATTAGCTCAGTTCACAGAAGATAGGAAGGGAACAAGAGGTGACTGAAGACCTAGGAGCAGAGTTTGAGTGCGTTTATATATACATATATATACATATATATTTAAGATTTGCATTAAGAAACAGGGAACTTTGAAGGTGGCCTGAGGTTTTGTGATTTGTTCATTGTTGACTGAGGAGAACGGGTTCTCAGTTAGACCAGGGAAAACTGACTGGATGTGGTTGACTTGATGTCGTTCCATTATAGACATGTGAAATTCACGTCTGAGGATCCCATTTCCGGAAAGACAAATGCAGACAATTGGTTCACCAATTGCTCACGTTATTGAGATGGAAGGAAAGCCACGAAGCTAAGGAGATGAAAGTTTTCAAGTTAACCATCAAGCTTTTGACAGTCAAAGCTAAAAGTCGCTTGCTTTCACAATAAGCAAATCCACGAAAAATGAGTGGAAAACTCAAGGGTAAGGGCCCACTATGTACAACCAACAGCAAACAACTAGTACTCAGACAGAATCAGGTTGGCAGCCTACAGTTTGTCTACTAAAGGTTTTTTTCCAATTTTCGATTCTAGAGATCTGCAATCTTTAAAGCTGTTCAAAAGGTACTATGTACTCAGACAGAATGAACCTGGTGTCCCATAGTCTGCTTGCTACTTAATCACACTACTAGTTCAGGGCCACCTGAGCAGTCAGAATTCCAAACTAAGGACAAGCATCTCATAATTAAGGAGCCTACGAACAACTCCACATACGCACCATGTCGCCTCATCCGGTGATGGAAATTTTGCTGTCTAAATGGCTAGCTCAGAAATCTGGATTTGTTTCGTCGCTATCCATCTGAGTCAAGACCAAGACCATTTCTAACTACTGAAATAAGCAAGTGTCTAAAGGTTTGAACGTTGCACCACTTACCCATTCTATCACTGCTGCAACTCGTTTAGCACGTTTCTGACTTTCAGGTAAAATTGACAGCACCATAAGCAAGTCAAATGAGTCAAGTTATTTAGGTAGTCAAACGTCCACGATTGCAAGCAAGCACCATAGAACAGAAATTCTGTCCATGCATTCTGTTTTAGAGTGCCTTAGAGGCGTGGACTAGGTGACCAAATAGTTTCTGATCGGTCTAGTCAGGTAATTGCAAACTGCGTTCATCGTCAATATGGTGTAAATTTGCATTACGTGGTGTAGATTTCGTATGGACTGTTTTTACTCTAGTCCTTTGGGATCCCTAAATGGATATGCAGAAGCTACACTATGCTGCTACCATGGACCCATGAACAGAGTATTGTTTACTTCTTAAAGGTGAGTGAATAGATGCAAGAATAGTCTAAGGACAGGCACAACCCATTTACATGAGATCCTCGATTTTCTCGTGGAAAAACTAAATTATTCGGAGCTTGATTTCACCATTCGCACTTCAGGCCCAAGCTTTAAATAAAGCACGATCCACTGAAGATGATCAGCTAACTAAATGACGACGGTATTAGCATTACTGAGAATGTCAAAACTAATATCGCGAATGAAATACTTATTTGTTGGTCACGTCTTCACTTAGCCTGTTCTGACCATGATATCGTAGTTCCCGTTCTTTTACGTCCTTTCTCGCCCGAGAAACATCTAACAAAGACATTTTATTGTAGTTATTAGTCATAGTACATCTAAACCCGTTAATTTAACCTGCATTTAAAAGTTTGCTCTTCACCTTCTTTCGTATAGGATCCAAAAGTCAACGGACCGCTAACTTTGGCAATGTCTCACCGTGCGGTCGAAATTGAAACTTACTGGATAGGGTTGACAGAAAACTTGAGATATAAGACATCCATAGTGAATTTTTGTAAGAGGCTCTAACAAAATACTACAAAACAAATGTCCAGAGTTAAGTCCGATTGACGTACTGACATATAAACCTGAGCTTGCAGTTTTGCCACACCTAAAACTACTTCCGTAATTCAAATTATTTTCTCAGACATTCTGGTAGTTTTATCTTTCGGTGCCAACCAACGCAGTGAAAGATCAATAACTACCCAAGATGTCATGAGCTTCGAGTTAGTGATGCAAATTGCCTATTACCACTTCATTCTACCTCAGCGTATTGGTGAGGCGCATGAACTTCCCAATCAAATTGAGTTTCAAGTTAGTTTCAGGACTTCGCAAGTTTTCCATCCCCAAACTGCTTATGTGTGGATTTGAGCCTCGATAGAAAGAGTCCGGAAAACAACTGCACGTATTACTGATCCGAGATTAGGAAAATATGGTCGACCATTTAAATTTATTCAAACTTCCAAAATGACAAAGCCATAGTACGCCGATCACTTAAGTGGCGAGTTTGGTACTTCTGGGGGTAATCAAATTCTTTCCATGGCCATCCAAGTCACCTGATGTCAGTCTATTTGAACATCTGGAATAAAGTAATGAAGAGTCTAAGATAAAGAAACAAATCTTTCGAATAACACGGACCTAAGCTACTTCGATGAAGCAACAGAGCACAATCCCGCATGGGCACTTAAAGCACCGATTATTAATAACAGGGTTCATGCTCATCTAAGAGCCAAAGAAATATTGAGTATCTAAATTTTCAAATCCGGATGAATCAGAACGTTAAAACAACTTACGATCTAAGTTCTGGAAAACCGTTATATTTAAAAACATCGTTCTTGTTGGAACAATGGCAAACCAGCCTGCCGATTACCAAGGGAAAAACTTCTCGGGACAATTTTCGATAAGATAACCAGGGAATAGTACGCAGGTTATTTGGTTGAAGTCTGCTATGAGGTGGTCTCTCTTGGTATTCGAAACCTCGGATCATGATGACTTTCACTGAAAATGCTGTTTTTATTAACTACATATTTGGACATGAACTGCTAAATATTTTAAAATGATCAAATTTGTAACATGTTAAAACACTGATATCCTGTGACGGGTGTTTATTTTTTGACGTTTTATCCTGGCGCAATGCCTTGTTCTGGTATCCCGCAGGTCGCTAAAAAGCCTCCCTGAACATAATACGACCATATATTGGTCTTACAGAAATGTTTTTGCGCCATTATTAAATAGCTAGAAACTCGCTGCCATCTCCTATGCTCGATGGGAAGTCTACTTGGGAGACACCAAGAACCTAAAGGGCAGCAATAAAGCTCAGGATGTACTTAGTCTCCTCTCAGGAAAAGGCAACTCGAAAAGTACAAGTTCACATGCAGTTCCAAGCAGTTGCAGAATCAGATTATTGCTCTTGCACTGCCATCTCCTATTCAGTTAGTGTGTTGTTCATGAGGTCACCCATAAACAGTTTTTGCAGTTCGGCCTGGTTTGGGTTTCAGTATTTCCAGTTTTGAACAAATTTGGCATATTTGGGCGTTGGTCAATGATTTCCCTCTATAGTGTCGAATTTCCCCAAATGCTTGCGGATCGGCTAGATAAAAATGCTGATCACAAGCTCTACGGTTGGTGTATATTTTTATTCGTCCACATCTACAAGAACAAAACACAACATGCTACTAGAAGGACGCTACCTCATTTGGGTTGACAAGAATGCCATTGATATTTGTAAAAGCACCAGCTCTAGTCATTCTGAACACTCAGTTAACCAAGTCTGTTTAGCATCTCTGGAATTGTGTGGAGAAGTTATTTTCTAACTAGAATCTAAACTGAATAGTTAGGAGCGTAAGTGGATGATAAATTCACTTAAGAATCACATGGGAAAATACTACTGAGAAAAGAAACAATTTTAATCATCCACGTAGAAATACACGTCTAGATTGCACCATATAAATCTGATTGACTTTCATGGTAATCTGTAAGCTAGGGATTTTCTTCCTCCTTTTTACGATGCTCTCGCAGTTGTGCCAATGTTAACTTTAACTATGATGATCGATCCGTACCAAACCGGATACAACCTGAAGGCATGATAATTACTCCGGAACATACAAATCTAGTTCGCTCACACCTGGACAGTGGCCTTCGATGAAGTTCACACGCGTCGCAGTCTGAAATGGACAACAAAAAGGGGAAACCTTCGACAGCCGAAACCCAGTAAATGTATCAGCCAGCATCAATAATTACGCACACCAATTCCAATATGACAGCTCACAACTTGCTCGTTACACAATTTCCGTTCCCAGAAAACGTGAATCATCTTAGGGGGATGGATTGATTGCTTCGCAAAAAGCAATCACGACATCATATGTGGCAACGCAATTAGATTCCTTTGCAGTTTCGATTTCAGAATTAAACCGTTTCGTGATGATGTCTTATAGATCAGGTTATGGGTGCTACGCTATTTTGGAGTTGCCTTTGATGAGCCTTGGTGTAGAATGTAAGCAAATCTTGGAATCTGGAAAGGTCGTGGTTTGGTTTCTCAAGACGATACTACAACAAATGCCTTCTTTCGATTTAGTTAAATGTTCTCTACCGATTTTCGAGGGCTTATGTATTACCTTGGTCGAAGACCAACGCTTCTGCCGTTGTGTCGCACCAACTGCGTCAAATGGATCACCTGTGCGAAAACCCTGTATGAGAAAGCCTACGAATAGAAGGCAGGCAGAATTTACCAGCAGAAGAATTGATCAGTGGATTCCAATCACAGAATACCAATGTGAGCAATTCGATGTTGAATAATAAAAGGACTTTAATTTTCCTTCGACTTGGCTTTTCTCAACAGAATTGGTTAGGACGGGGAATAGAATCGACTGATTACTGGCGACTAGAAGCAAGACCAGAGGACTCACCACTTTATTTTGGGCCCTACAGCAAACTACCCGCAAGTCTCATCGGTAAGTTTTTCTTTATTAAAGCATGGTTGTCAAACAAATATTTATTTTCGCTGTCGGCAATCAGAATGATAACAAGTATACTGTTGAAAAATTGTAGCCTATATTTTTCTGGGTTTTAGAATTCTATGGACCATCCTTAGATGAAGTAAACTCAATTAAGTTCTTGCTAGGTTTTGTTTAACTCATTATTAACGAGGATATTAATTCTACAGTTACCTTGTGCTAGCTTACTTAAAATAAATAAATAGGTGTGTGCGTCATTTCGGAATAATAACTTCCGAATACAGACTGGGTACAACACACAGGGAGACAGTTTGTAAGAAAGTTTACGGAGACCTGGGACCAAAAATCAGTTGAAAAAGCGAAAACCGACTAGCTTTCACCGCGAAGCATGAGTAAATTCTAGTGGCCAGAATATCATACCAATGACGAACTCGATCGGTGATGAGACGTTTGCAGACAAGGTGCCCAGCTCGGCGAACAAACCAATGCCATAAATGGCAAACTGTCTCACTGTGTGTTGTACCCAGTCTGCATGTAGTCGGAAGTTATTTTGGCTGAGCCAACCTTAAGAACGAGGGCAAAATGCCCCGGAATATACATGTGTATATGTAAAAATTGTAAGTGGTATATGGATAAGTGAACAATATATATGTATATATAAGGCAGCATTTTAACTGACAGTTCTTTTGGTCAATGATAGCAATCTAATAACCCACACACACTCCTGATTGCTTCTCAAATGATTTTGTTAGAAACGAAAAAATTGTATTCATGTTTTAGCAAAACTTGACCTAAGCCGTGCCACCCAAAAGCTATCAGCCATAAGGAAAAATCCATGAAATCTTCCCCTATTTATAACCACAATCCGACGTTTGTTTTCCGGCCACAGTACTAGGTCGAGCCTTGATCGGACGACTGGCAGCGAGATAAACTAAGCACGTGAGTTTGATATTATCCGACAAACTTGAATGACCTACCGGCAATTCAAAAGGACAGAGCAATAGACGATTAACAAGGCTGGTAAATCAGGAAAGGAACAGTAAGGGTTCTCATTTATACCACAAGTGTGTGGTGTTTTCCTTACTAGGTGAATTGGTACTGAGTTTACCTGAGTGTTACTCATAAAGTCATTGGAGATCATACCGATCTGCAGTGTATTTATTGAAATCGGATAAAATATCCAGTTGTAACACAATTAGTGATAATCGTTAAGATAGCCAAGTCTGCTGTAGAGTGAACCAAGTAGTGTGAATCCACGTGAAACAGATACAGGAATTCACAATAAATATCCCTAGGAGCAAGTGATATTCACCAAATGCGAAAGTTAATAGATGGGTAAGTACCGCAAGAACAGATAGCATTTCTGCTTCGAAATTGCAAATATCCTTATCCTTTATATTTTACTTTCTTTATTGATGAGATAGCTGTGTACATCATTTTAAGGAAGAGGGCCGCGGCCAACGTAATGCTGCCAAGTTGGGAATTTGACCGGCGGTGGGAGGACTAAAACCCACCACTTGCCTTTCCAAACACCACGACCTTATCCGCTTGACCGATGCCGATCAGTTAATTTTCTAGTTTGAATATTGTCTCCGTTATTTGATGGTTACAAACTGTTTCTAGTTTGACCCTTCAAAAACAACTTCATTTCGGAAACAGATAATCCAACTAGCCTGAATCACATATCGACCGACTTTCTCATCCCTCGTCGTGGAATGCGTGACATTGTAATCCGTGAGCGATCTCATCACCGGGTCAGTAGACAAAAAATGGCTTTGATATGCATTCCTAGTGCGACACTTGATAAAGTTTCTCGATTTTTGGATTTCACTTGATCCGTGCGAACGTCTTCCCAGGTTTTATTTTTTCGCATCAGGAGAAAACAGTTTTAGTTCTTACCTATACAAAAACACAAGCAACAGAATAAGTTTGATTTTGTTTTTCTTTGCATTATCAAAGTGAAAACAGAAATTTCAAGACGAAAGTTATGTAGTGGAATTGTAAGTGCATTGATAGCTACTGTCTTTACAAAATATTCTAGTAAATCTCAGTGGCTGCAACTAATCGAGTTCATTGCTCAGCAAAGTTATGTGTGATCTTCATTCATTCCATCGTTTCAGCATTTTTCTTGATGATATCTCCGCTGGATCACTTTGCACAACTATTTAGACATGTCGAAGGCGTCGTGCTCTTTCACTTCACCCAGTCAGATAAGCTTTCAGTTTTCCCTGATGGGTTAAACGACATCAAAATCATTTATCCTGCTGGCCTACATTTCAACTCTACTAAGCGTTCACCCATTTGGGATCTTCCTACTCCAGTGAACAGTCGTTCCTCAGTGTTTTCCCCATTCCCCAGAGTTAAGTCTTCAAAACATCTATAAGTTACATTTAGCATCAGTTTGTGATAGTCTCCACACACTTGACTAGCTGTGTTGGAAGAATACTTTACCTGTTTTCCTGAATGTGCAGGTTAAAACAGTTTGGTGCAGGCTCCTCTAAAACTAATTCTTTCTCCCACCGGTATTATTACTTTATCTCACCTAAGTAATTTTTCAGAGCTCAATGAAGAATAATTTCTTCACTGTTAGCGAAAATTCAGATGTTATCAGCTGCGTCTTTTCCGATTGAATCTGACAACAAATTAATTGATCAGTACACCAACGCATGTGACGAAAACTCCTATGGAATTTCTTGCAGTAGAACCCAACAGTACCTTGAATAATGAATTCTTTTCTTAACCACCTCTTCGAAATTACACTCGTAACTTCGCGTGTCAATGTTTATTGCTTTCCCTATTTAGGCACCTATTAGAAATCGAAAGGAATATGTCATCAAGAATTTTCGTGCCACTCTAGTTGGATAATCCAATTCCTATTGTGCAGTGCCATCTGATCTCATTCCAAGTTAATAGTTATTGCTTTCGTAGTTTTCACTGGAATCCAAATTTGTCTATTGCAGAAATCCACCAAATAATACAATGTAATTGAGGAACAAGTGTGGCAATGAGTGACAGAAACTCGATGGAGATGAGTACCTTCAAGTACAGGAGAAAACCATTCACATTTATGGTGTTAGAAAGCGGCTAAGGTAGGTATTGGAGAAAAATAAATCGCATTAATATTGTCACAAGAAGAACAGTGGAACTGGTGTCTGATGACAATATTTCAGCTAGAAGCTGAGGTTAAAGGCCGGATTATCCATCGTTTGGATGACGTTACTTCTGCCTCGATTAAGAAGTGAGCCAACAATTCGCGACCCATTTTAGTGTCCATCCAAGTAAAAAAAAGTAGACTGAAGTGAAGGAGCTTCTGACATTCAATAAGTTACTAAGTTTGTTTGCAATACGAGAAAAGCATGACGTAAGAAAAAGAACAACGTAAAACATATATGCATATGACAAGGAAAATGACAAAGTACATGGAAAGCCGCGGGGTTGAATCACGATATAAATGTATGGCTAAGTAAATATATTTTTGAGACGTCAGTGAATAGGGACCAGCAAAATGCTGGCTGTCACTAGGGTCACCGCCGTTGCTGACGGTGACATGGAAGGGAGCGCGGTAGATGACAAGACTCTGGGCGTTCTTGTCGTCTGCAGATAAACAGATTGGTTTTGAAGTGTGGATGGACGAGTAATAAAAAGTGGAAACCAGAGAGCGAATGCAAATGTGGAATCAAAGAAATATTTAAAGTTCACGAAGAACAACTTGAAAGCAATGTCACCAACGTAAATACTGAGGTTATAATTACTGAAGAAATTTCGCATTCACGGTGTTGGAGTTGCTGAATTCCGAATATTAGCTTGCAGTTGTTAGTTCAGAGCTTTAGCAAAGATTTTTAAGATAAAATATCAGATGCGGTACTGTATGATTACTGATGTTAATCTTCCATGACTGCGGAATGAGAATCAACAGGTCACTAGTGGAGCAATGCGGCGTTCGGTCTCCCTTTGCACTCGAGGAGCGTGCAGTTGATAGGTGATTTCAAACAGTCGAAATAATTAATAGGGGGAAAATCTAACCTTGACTGTTCGATCCAGGCAGGAAACAAAAATCTAGTAATCTCCAGGTTTTCCACGAACTCCTACCGTACGGAACTTCTGTCTCAAGATGTGTCCATTTTTGATAAGGGGTATCTAATCAAACGGAGATTACGGTTGAAATGTCCTCTGGTATAATATGCAATCCCAAACAGCAAGATGAGCGATGCATTTGCTAGGCCACAAGCACTCCGCTGTCGTGTTACGAATCGTATAAGTCCGTTTAATGACCCATTGATCTACGCGATGAAGTTGCTGTTTTTTACAGCTCATTCTATTACCTTTTACTCTGTGTTGGTACTTCAGCAATTGCTCTAACCCGTTGAAGTGACTTAGGCAGTAAGTATAATGAAATAGGAATCAGGGTCATGTCGCCTGAGTACGCACAGAATAGTGGTATTAATCAGCTGGAAGCTCGTGATAGAGTTTAGGAAACGGCAAGTGTGTATCTTGCAAAATCCCTTAGGTGATGCTTAATATCGCCTGTTAATCAAATCGATTCATGATTATCGCTTATTTTACCTGCAGAAGCGTTGGCATGCGGTGTTTGCTGTCTGGCATCATTCGCTAACGTTGCGGTAACGGATGAGTTATTTACTCAATCAAAACGGAATTCAGATCCTCGCATTTGGTGTGGTGCACTGGAGAACTCAAAAGTGAAACATATACAGATACCGGATAATAAAATTATCTGGTGCAGCCCTCGGAAAAACGCATTTTTGATGTTCCACTATTGTGTAAGTTCACTGCATTAACTGATAGGAGCACCGTTGAGGTATGAGTCTGTCCCCACTTTTAGGGATAACGAATGCGCACAATGTGAACTGATTATAAACCCGAGCATAAATTATTAGGATGGTGCATCTGCCACCAGTTGCACGTACATTATCTTTTGACCAACACGAACATATTTTTAACCCATCGTAAATCACCCGATTGCTGGCACTTTTGTTTTATCCTAGTAGTGTCCAATTTTTTGCACATATGCAGTCCTCGAGGTGTTTGTGAAGAACGTGCATGGTGGAGACTACGTGTACCACTTGAATGTCAGACGAAAATAAAAATCTCGATTGCATATCGCTATTGTTGCTCAACACTTGACACCTTGTTTTAGCCCAATCATTGTGTATTGTCCTATTCAGGCCATAAAAAGCAGTTGAAAGAACATAGTATTGTGCCAACAGCTGCTAGCTATTTGGGTAGTTTGAAGGTTTTTGTATTGGATCAACTACTCTATATTCATTGTCAGCTTATGGTTCCACAGGGTGTTCACATTCAGTTAATCTTTGTGCTCCAATCTCTTTCTTGTTAGGATTCACCCGAAATGGGGTAAGATCTCGTGAAGAAAACTGTCAGTGGACCAGCCTATCTACTAGGTTACCGGTCAGGCACTAAATGATTCACTGAGCTTCAAATCCAACTGATATAGCCGTCATCCGTCACTGGTTTTGCACGTCCCTTGAGCGTTGCTCACAATAAACGACCTCAGCTGATCGGTTCTACAATGATGCTACCATTTTATTCACGTGAAATCTAAACTGACAATCATTTGTCACCGTTCTGAGGGTTAAATTTAGCAAACTGCCGAATAACTTCCCACAAATCAAGATGCGATTCCCAGGTAATTCTGTTACCCATGCGAACTTCTCATGAGCGGAATAAGATGCTATTTTCTCCTACAAATTTATGCAATAAGTCCACCGGAATGTACCAGGGTGATTGTCAGAAAAACTGATTCGGCAACAAGAGCCATTTCGAATTTGTTTTTCAACCCACTACAGTGTTCTCAAAGTAGTTTGGCAGTTCATTGTCATTCTTCCGGTCTATAATTTGTGTCAGTTCGCATATAGCATGCGATAAGATATGTGATCAGGTGAATTGGGTAAGATGTTTAAATCCAGTCTCAGTTCTGGTGGTCCGAAAAACCCAAACCTCTTACACTGCAGCTAGAAAACAACTCTCTATTAATGCACTTTATGTACTGATTATTCAACAGGAAAGTGGAAACCATGTAGGATGATTTATCCACCAAACGACAAAATGTTCATTGTTGAAATGACGTGTGCATATAGGACCATTGGTTGCTTCCACAACACGCCTGTGGACATGAAATCAAGAAATAGGGCAATATACAACAAAATTAACTAACTCTAAAGCATGAAGTAAAGCACAATTATTAACTAATGAATTGCCGTATTTCCACCAACGGGATTTCTTGAAAGGCGAATTTTTCACGAACGCGTAAAACATGCATGCAGCTCTCGGTGTATAATGCAATTCGTTGTAACAGTGAGGAAACAAGTTTGGCGAGACGTTAATATTTTCATTTACTTCAGTCGGTCAGCCACGCGAAGCAGCTACGGGATATCGGCTCGATAAATACTGTTGATTGACATGGCGAAAACACTATGTGAAATTTGTCAAACTAAACTTAGATCCAAGACAGCTGAACTGCTTGGATTAGGGGTTTCTAGGCCTACAAAACTGGGTTGCATAATCGAACCATCAGAGCTTCACTCAGAGTCGGTGATCTGGGATAAGCCTTGCGCAACACTGGCTCGAACGAAGAAATCGGATCAACTTTTGTCACGTTGTCAACACAGGTTCAGCAACAGATGACCTGTAAATATGGCCGAAATAACTATCCGTTGGGGTATGCGTCATCAACTTCAACTACCACCTCGAGATGAGCACTGAGACCCGTTATTGATCGTTATCGATTTGTCCAGTGAACGTAGCTGTCAGCACAACCACAGGTGAACAGCTGCACAACGACAGTGGTAACATTTTTCAAAGGACAGTGTCCTCAGTTAGAAGGGTGATATTGGGAGGGTCCAACCTAAAACAGACATGAGTTTTCGGCGTAGGTAATTAAGTAGGTAGCTGTTTTGAAATTTGACTTTCTCGGTTCTGATTGAACCAGATCACTTAGGGACCTGTTTCAGTTATGGACCTCAATAAAACTGTCTGCGTAATTGTTTCGTGTCAATAATTCTGAAATAAATTCTCCATTTTGAGCTTGCATGTGAAGGGTATATTTCTGAATCGATAGCAGAGAGTTCTCACTCGTATGAGGCAGAGACGAAATTTGAAAAATGCATAAATTAACCATTCAATGTTGTTTTTCGTTTCTTCATTTCTGTCGAATGGGTTCGCAATAGGCTGAAAATACTGTTTGTCCTGATCTAAATGACATTTCAGGTGAAAAAATTTGAAATGCTTCTATCCATCTTTGGTTATGCCATAACCAGGTTTAGGGCAGCGCATGATAAGTTAGGTAAAATGTCTTTCTTCTTATTAAGTATTCTGATTAAGTCGTCGTATCTTCCGATGCAAACGCTTAGTGAACGCAATCCCATCAGCGAAGTGTAATCTGGAAAAAATAATCTGTACTTAATTCACTGACCGATATTTTATTCACGCATGCGGATCACAATAAAGCATTCTAATTTCCAAATACACCCATTAATATACGAGTTTCAGAAAACTGATTTTTGAGAGCTAGTTTGTTTGAGCACGAGGGGAATATATGTTAATTCAACGAAACATGTAGTAAATAAACCATTCGAGTGAAACAAAAATATTTATATGCATATTTATCGATCCAGAAACTCAACGTTCTGTCTAGCTATGCAACTAACTAACTATCTATCTATCTGTCAAAGCATGTATCTACCCATATAACAATAGTTCCATATATAAAATTATCTACCTATCTATCTATCCACTCGTGTTCATCTATCTATCTGCCTATCTCTCTAGTTAACTCTGTACCTAATCATTTCTCTCCATCTCTCTGTATATCTGTCTCCTGCCCTATTTCCCTAATCCTTTCTGTCGATCTATCTATGCATTCGCTTGTACCAATTTATCAATCTATCTGACTACCCACTAATTTCGATTCATGCATCTATCCATCTATCGATATGTGCGTTTGACTCCGTGAACCTCCGGTGCAATCTGACATTTTTGCTGTAATTTGTTAATTCTGCAAAAACCGCGACAAAGTTCACCTTTTGCAAGTGTGGTTTTTGTGTGCTCCAATCCAGACTTTCGCTAGTTATTATTATTGACTGCAATAAACCTGTCAGCTGTCTGTTATCCCGTCTGAAATTTTTGAAACATAATTGGATCAGAAAAACGAGCGAAGTGCTGAGCAAAATACAGTTTGCAATCGTCTGTGTGAATTCCCTAAGTGACCTGATGCATTTACAGATGAGCTTATGGATTTAAGAGAAATCACCATGATTTTGCTTCCCCGGCTAGCAGTTTGTTTTTATGCTTTGAATTGCATGTGTGTGTATGCACGCTTCGTTTTTGTAAAAATGTACACGCTCTGCTAATCGGTTGAAATATGTCAACCGATCAGCGAAACTGGACGAATAAACAAGCAATCTCTTGCATAAAAGAATAAACACGCTAAATAGGTGTGCAAAATACTATGTGGAAATTAATTTCACTCGCCACCTAAAATCGATCGGGTTGCCGCTGCACAAACCTTCAGGCACGGTGTGTGTTGCCGAAACGAGATTAATCATCCGGAAAAAACTGCTTCATTCATATCATCCGTACTCAACATGTACATTAGTCCTGTTGGTTGTTACTCGGCATTTCTTATGATGGGCTTGAGGCTTGGGTGTAGTGGAAGGAATATGTCCCACAGCCAGTGCGGCCCACTTCACGGGTGTCGGATGGAGGGACCTGCAACTTTGACGCTGAAACTTTGAGTGGCACAGAGCCGCATAAGGAATTACCAAGTCATGTGTGGTAACCAGCCAGACGGCAACGAGTTGCCCTCTACCACCAACGTGACCAGCGGATTTGGGATTTAAACCTCTGACCTTTCGGAGAATGACGCGTTATCCATTTGACCACCCTACATATAAATAAGAAAATTTGGTGCAAAACTAAATGCGCATCAAATCTTACTCTGCAAGTAGAACTGATTTCAGAAACTGAATTTTTCCATCGGCAGAGTACACGTAGACGAGTGCAACGAAAGGGCTCAAAACATTCTGTAAAACAGCTTCACTACTGTTCAATGAAGAAAAAACAAAATTTGAATCTATCTTGGTACTCCGTCATGACAAGGCATGTCATTCGCAAGCTATATGAACGCGCATGTTAGTTCACATTTAGATGGATTTTTCGCCATGGATTCTCGGAACTTGATGAATAACAATTTATTCAGATTATTGTTCATTGCATGGGTCAGATTGACAATGATTTATTTCACTCAGTATCATCTGTCATGATGAGCCCTGTCAATGTCAACATCCCTGGAATCGATTTTTGATGCAATTCAAGGGGCTACTTTGTCTGCTTTTTTTCTTTTGATTTGCGATTTACTTATAGACAAAGACAATCAAAGTGTAAGCATACGGATAATACAGCAATCCGTTTCAAGTCTTTTTGTAAATCCTAATTATCACGACTAGTTATTCCACTGTATTCCGTCTCCTAATGGCATTCCTTGTCTGGTATATGTATCTTTCTGTCGTTGAATTCCTCCGAATTTGAGGACGATTTATTCTCACTGGCCTAACAAACTGTGAGAGCGAATGCTTCCTTTTCTATTGCCCATATGACAGTTCCCGCAGCCAGATCAAGGATGTACACCGAGGTCATCATTACATGGGTTTCGCATAACCCCGTCACACAATGGTAGAAACTACGATGGCAAACAAGCTTGCCTTCGGTGATTCATGGTAGGCTAAAAATAGAAAGTTTCGTTGGCATACGGGCAGCACGATTGAGAATAGATAATGACAACAAATAATTGGTATCTGGAATGATGTGTCTATATAGGCACTATGTAATCCGTGTCATGATAGATAGTATGTGTTGATAAATGTCATGTCGTGGTCCCTGGGTCACTGTTTTGTAACGCGTCATCACCTTGTGCCGATGGTCGTGATGGATTGAGAGATCGTGTGTGTTATTTAATGGCCCATGGAAGAGGGATATTTAGATGAATCGAGACCAATGCTGCCGAGGACACGACATCCTATGTGATGTTCTTTGCTGATTTTTCTCTAACGGTGCAATCGTAACAGAAAGGTTCATCTGTGTTGACTCAATGATCATATTCTGTCAGGGGCATATTGATCGTCGTTTGCTTATGCCCTAATACCTATGGAAATTTCTAGATTTAGCCCGGTGCGAGCACGGAAAAGAAACTTGTGCCCCACCGAGTTGGCATGTTTCGATCGAGAATTTTCAAACATCGAAAGTATCAATAGTAGTTTTCTGGAGGTGCGGCCACTCTGAGCCAACGTTCTGCGCCATAATTCATTCACTTTTTACCTATGCTTGGTTACACATATTGGATATGCCAATGCAATGTTGTATTTGATTTGTAGCCCCAGGCTGTCTACTGTATACGTTGTAAAGGTTGTAGAATTTGACATCGACCAACCAAAGTTTCTCCACGATCAAACAGAGGCCTGATCTACCCACATCTGTGACTAGATGTCAACGTTAAAATTTGTTCACCTCGGTCACATTCTAACCCGCACACGGATACTGTACACACTTCAACTTCATATCATTTTGGCTGCCCTCCCAAATAATGTCAGCACATAATATCCACCACAGGGAATTACTCGTAATTCGACTGCTTCAACCAAAACGTGTTGGGTTTGACTTTAGGGATTTAGTTGAGGTCATTTAATATTCATGAAAAGTAATTTCATTTTATTTGCTTTATTGACTTATGGTAGCATTTACACGCCTATAAGTGATGGGAATAGGCGTCTTCCCAAAAGATGGGTTGCCTGGTGATTGCCATAGGGGGCGGTCGTCTCGGTCTGAGATGCTCAACAAATCAACCTCGACATTTCTTGCATGGTCCCCGTCAGTTGTGATCCCTAACCTTCAATTCTACTTCCGTGGTATTTCAAATTGGAGTACCAAATTATGGCCTTCTCACTCGGTTCTGATCGAGCGACGAGGTTCAATCCTGGTGCAGTTGTGCATGCAAATAGAGTCACACGCTCAATGTCCAAGGTTCCTGATTAGATTGAATCCAAACGATGAGCCGAAGACGTTTTTGTGTGAGGTCCGTCTCAGTCAACTGTCCCGAGGCCAAACCGGTCGGGCTGAACGACTCCACAAAGGAAAGCGGTATTTGGTTGAAGGTTCTCTTGAGAAAGAGTGCCATTAGACCACCGAGACGTCAGCTGATTACCACGTGCGCCGGTAACCTTGTTATATAAATAAATATTTCCATACAGTAGTTTTTCTTTTGGGCCCACCTAAAACGCCTTTCAGTGTTCACTCGGCATTGGTTTTAAGGCGCACCCGAGGCACGCACGCATGAAGGTGGCCGTGAGACTTAGGCCACACCGATTTGAGAAGGAGTGGTGGGTGGATGCACACCCAAATCACGGCGTGGAGTTGGGAACATCCATTACTGGAATATCTGAGCTTACATCGAATGAAGTATTAAGCCCCTTCGGGCTGAGCAAACTGCTCGAGCCTAAGACCTAGGCTTACTAGGTCTCGTAATTTTGACGACCTGACTGTTGACAAGCTTAAGAGTAGCACATTTCGAAATACGAACTTTTCAGCGTCGAATTTATCAGTTTTTTGACCACACTACCACTTGCACACATTGTACTTTTAGACAAATATTAACCACTAATTAGGCTGTCCATTCAAACTCGTGCGAACGTGAAAATGAATAGGCGACAAGGTAAGTTGATGTCATAAATCCGATAAGAAGGATTTTAGGTTACACTCATAACCGTTGGCTAACTCAGCTGTTCAGCGGAAAGGTCTAACCCGCGAATTTCTCCAAAAGTGGACCAAACAATTAACTGCTAGTCGGTAAAGATTATTTTAATCAGAGGTGGAAAACTCATTCCTCGCCATTAATAAGGACATTACTTTTCCTAATCATGGATCCCAAAGTTTCTCCGGGATAAAGCCTCCGTTTTCATTATGGCAATCCTATCCGTTATGGTCGTTTCGGTGCGCTACATTAAATGCGCATCTTATTTTGGCGGCAATATACCAGAAAGGAAGCAGAAGTGAAGTTACTTGAACCAAAAAGTAAAGTGATAAACTCGGACTACAAAAGTCCAGCAGCCCTGAATTTTTATGCCTCGCAGTGTCCACTACTCTAAACTGAACACGATTATCAATCATTCCACATTTCACGAAATACTTCTAGAACATCCCGTTGAGGCAGAAAATAGATTGTGTCGCAGCCAGGAGACAATTGTATTATTGTAGTCGTTAAAAATCGAAGGAAGAAGTTCCCTTTTTCAGTACCATTAATGTAGCAATACAAGGCCTACTAACCACGTATTTCCGACTAGATTTCAAAGGTAATGCAACTAAACGTAAGTTTCCTGCTAATTCAAGAAATTTATGAAGACCGTCATCCAGCTTTTCAAACGGTTCACTTGAAAGAGAAGAGATTTAGTTGTTTTGCACCTGCCTGGATATTGACGTCATCGAAAATCTGCTTAATGTTCTAAAATGGGAGTATGTTTGATTTACTCACGCTGATTATTGTATCCCAAAATTTCGGACGTCATTTTGCATAAGGAAAAAAAGCAATGGAATAGCCAAAGTGAGAAACTCCATGTCTCGACAACTGAGAAACGTAATGCTTACAGAAGCCATTTTTTAAGACTGTTTGTATGTGCTATTTCATTGTGAAAAGACATCTGCTGTTCTGTTTTGGAAGCTTCTAATCCATCACAATTTGGACAGACCGGTGGTCGTAAAATTGGAATATCGCTCAATGAAAGCAAAGCACATGATTTGATGTCCCAGTTATCGGTCACCAGCAGCTGAATATTAAAGCGTCCTGTTTTTACCGTCAATGTAGGGACCGAAAATAGTTCAACAGACGCATAGTTTATCGACTTCGGCGTCATATATATATATATATATATATATATATATATATATATATATATATTCCCAACCATCAGTGGTGTGTAGAAGCAGTGTTCAAACAATTCAGTGGGACTTCAGTGGGACTTCATTAGGAATTCGAATCTCGTGGTGCTCTTCCATTTACAACGTACCTTTTTCTGCTAGCTGGGTTCACTTCTCACTACCGAACAAAGTCAAACAAGGGCTAAGGGGTGACCCCATCTGGATGTGAGGAGAAATTGCCGATATTTTTATTCAAATATTGTGCTGGTAATTGCAGAAGCAATAGTGTTTAACAATGCACTCTTATGAAATGACTCACCATGTGATATCACCGCATAGCCTACCAATAAGAAACCATAAAAGCGCCGTACAGCTGTTTCATCCTTGCTAGGAATCATCAGCAGTGCTCATCCACCGCGTCTAAACTAGGACGCGGACCTGGGACAAACGATTTGGGGTCGAATGCCTTAGCCATTACGCTACCGGGCATGGCCTCAGTGTTTTTTTGGTGCACCTACTCGTCAATGATTTGTACGGCCACGGGCCGCTGGTGCACAGTAATTGACCCCTACTCACAGATGACTTCTATGCAGGTAGCTTAAGTACGAAGAAGGCTGCATAATGTTTTTGATTAAACTGGCTCTTCATGAAGTAGGACTATTATCGTAGATGGAACAGAAGACTACCAGAACAACCTCAAACAGTTCAGTCCGAATTGACCTAACAAATTTGAAATTAGCAACGTTTGCAGACCTGAATCTGGCGGCTTTTATTACAGAAGACGTTTGCGTGAGGAAGGGAGGACAAATTTTTTCGTTTTTGATTATATGAATACAGGCCAGCTTTTTACCTTTGCCCGTAATGCTTTTGATACTACTGTACTGAGTGGACGACTATACTGGCCCGTCGAGGTTTGAGAATTAACTAAACATCCCGGGAATAGACAAAAGAGACTCAGAAGTGTATAAATCTAACTACAAGCAGATAATAGTTACAATGATGAGCGATTTGCGGACCAATTGTTGGTAAAGGCAATGTGTCCCTAATCACTTCATTCCTAGGTGGTCACAATTGCATTATAGTGAAAAAAATCTTTGAGAGGAAGGTGAAACTAATTTCTATAGTCACACCCGGCTCGAGCAAAGCCTAGGTAAAAACCTAGAGTCAACTTTTGCCGGAATCAAGCAACAAGTCATTTACAGTTAACAGATTTTGATAGACCCACTGTATTTTGTAGGTTGAACTGAATCAGACATAAGTAACATAACTGGTTGAATTTCCCAGTGACTTCCTCCATGTGATTTTGAAAATTCACAGTTACTTACAGCTAGTGAGATAACAAACATAACGCAATAGTCCAATGCTTCTTTGAAGGAGACTGCAGTCGTCCTCATCTCCAAAGGGATGGGAAAATTTAAGAGTCGAAGTTTTGCAAGCTGAATAAAAATATACAGCATCTGCACACTCAGAAACAAGATGAAGTCATCAAGCATGCCAATTAAAACAAGACTGTAAATTTTCCGATCGAGGTTTGTCTCAGTTTATTATTGGGTGAAATATGAATGTTTAGTAAATAAAGTGGAAAACTGAAACAGTTAAAATTAGTCGGTTATAGAGTTGGTAAATTATACTTGCAATTAAAGCATTGTCCAATTATTTAGCAACTCGTGCATCACCCATCCAGATCCCACTTCAATATGAACCAGTTAGTAATCGTCGCATACTTCAAAGGGAGAACACTTAAAGCATAGCCTACATAGGCCAAATTATAACAGACCATGAATTAATCTCTATTTTTTCGAGCAGGCAGGCGATGACACAATCCAAAAGATAGGAGATCCAAGTACCAATGTAAGAAGAAAATCAATTTCTATACCGGAAAATGTCAAACAGCGAAGCAGCATGGGGCGTTTATGTGTCAGTTGGACGGATAAACTTCAGATTATGGTTACAGCGATAGCGTGCACCCTTAACTTAGGCAATCATGCGGATACAGCGTATTCTTCGCATCGAGCAGATGGTCTAATTTCACTTGTTAAGAAAGAGAAACTCACCCTACCTTAAATAGAAGCACAGCTTAGTCAAGCCAAGATGAAGAATCATGTAGAACGATAGTCAGCGTAACGCACGTGATGCATAGAAATTGGTGTTAACAGTACGACAGAATAGACAGTTTATTTGGGTGAAAAACACGTATCTGTTTATTATCTGGATTGACTCGAGTGGAAATGCTGCCTAAATTAAGAGCGCACAGTTAGGCAAGCGGCAACGAAAACATTGTCAGTATCATTGGATAGAATTTGAACAATAAACTAGGAGGAGAGGAGTGAAGATTTGTTCCATCTTATCATCGCTAAACTTAACATTAGGAAAACATGGAAGCACTTTATATGATTTCTAACAAGGATGAAACAGCCGTTGTTCCAGGTTTCCAGTTTCATTGCTCACCAGGTATATAGTTTTACGATTTTCCATCAGAATAATTCTTGCGCTTCATATATACCCTTAAGATGCCGCATCCCGTTCATCCAACTCATATGAACAGAAGGAAGAGAAAATTGGCGCGTTGATAACATGTTTGTTTGTTGCTGTGAATCGCCCACGTAAAACGTCTTACATTCCTAGGAAATCTGCTTGTTAATTGCTACGAACAATCTAAGTGCTCCGAATCTAAGCTTATCTTGACAATTTGTAAGTAGTTTCCGCACATCAAAATCCATAGTAATTAACAAAGATTGCTTTAAGTGGAAAACTGACAAATGCGAATCAAAATGCTGACACCTTATGAAAACCGACTTCTTCTGTTCTAATTCAATGAATATAATCACATGATCTCCCGAAGAACGAGCAGAGGTTGGGGAAATCTTTGTTCATTGTCTAAAGTAGTTACAGCCTCTGTAGCTGTTGAATCTTCTACTTATGGCTCTCATATGTAAATATAAGATAAATGCTACATTTGGACTTACTTGTCACGGATTTGAACTCTCCTATTGTTGATTGCTACCCGATTTGGCGGCACAAACGTTCATAGGCTAATTCAAGGGATCCTTTCAAATACATTTTCCTTTAGTTTATCAATGAAGAAAGAAGAGTAACGATATGGTCAAGCATCATTCACTTACCATGATCTTGCTGCACGGGCAAAAGTCTATTTTGTGTGATGGATACTTTAAACAAGTTCCGCCAATTTTGAAATGTCTAAAGCTATACAGACAGCCCGTCTCACATTAGAATCACATGCAAAAACGAAAGCTCAGTTCAATTTATCAACCTTGCACCCATGCGCTCTGGTTTTATTTGCCACGTCATAGCGCAGCCAAGTCAAAAATGGTAAAGAAAAAAAGAATTAATGAAATATCGACTGCAAAACAATAAGTCGAATAACTATAAGGGAGGAAGGAGATTCGGATGTAATAAAACTATTGATCGCGATAACGAGTAGCATCACCTGTCGTCTCCATCAAAGTGCGTCAATGTTCCCTATGGAAACGATGCTGGGCGCATTTGAAAGACCAGTACTTCGCGGCTGCCCATACTACGGTTGTTAAATTATTTTTAAGTATATATTTCACTGTTTCTCATTGTCACTTAATCTTTGAGATGTTGTGAGAAAATAATCAAAACCAAAACATGTTCCTGCACGATTATTGGCCAGTTAATAGAACTGAACCGACGGTCGGCAACCACGCTTCGAAGGATCCAGCGAATCTTGGTAGTTTAATTGCACCTGCAAGAAAAGCCTATTGATTAAAATGTCCACACTTAGTTTCATATCATTTACTGGCCACCTGGAATCATCCACTAACCACTACCTTACTCAGAGAGCAGTGTACAATGAAGCACTCGTTCTGCGGACATGTGCAAAACGTGTCCTAAACACTTTAATCTACTAACATTCAATGCCTGTTTTAAAGGTCTAGGATCTAATATCTTACGCCTAACATATCAGTCATAAAAACGACTCTCCCATAAAAGTCTACCAACACTACAACGACAGCAGTATTCAGACACTGAAATTCTTTGCATATCATTCATTAATGGTCACGCTACAGAGCCGTATAGCAGCAGCAACCCTACTGCCAATGAGTATACTCTATCTCTGATTGACAAACGCCGACGCCACAGATACGTTGAATTCGTTAATATGAACCGTGTCTTTTGCGTGCCTAAAGACACCTCTTCCCATGTACGACCAAATAAGTTAATATAAAAACCTAATTCGATTTCCCTCCTGCAATAAGAAGGTTTGGTTTTGGACCAATCTAGTCCTGTAATAACATTTTAGTCTTCAAAGTTAAAATCGCATCTCAAACGTAATTATAATTACGCTGATTTGTTTGATAAATACTTGCAACCTGCATGGATCCGCATGAATTAGGACAAGGTTGTCCACATATTCTAATTCAGACAGTTTCCTGTTTGAACAAATGTAATAACCACTATTCCCGCAGAAGAATACGGCCATTTCTATAACTATTGAAATGATATAGTTGGAAATAAAAGGTGAAAGATGGCAACCCTGATGAACATCATTTCTTGTAGTGAGCTCGAGTGAATGATCGTAGTAAGCACGAACTCGGCTTCAACCTTGCCCATGAAGAGATTTATTAAATGGAATTATTTTTCTTGGCACACTGAGTAATTTGTAATTGAAATCACCATACGGTATCCGGCTAGTCGCATTAAGGAACTGATACCAGTTACAAACAATTGGCTCAGATCCAAGCTACTCAACTCAAGACAACGAGAAAACCACAGCAGCTGGGAAACACGTCCGAGTTTTATTTACAAATCATGCTTTCATATACAAAACAGAAGGTACCCTGATTGGTAGAATGAGTTCCAGCGAATGGCCTTCGATGAATGTTTAGACTTCGCCACCTCATTTGGCGACGGTTCACGTCTGGTGATCGCCTTCGCAACCTAGCACGAAACTGCAGCGAACTGTATCACAGGACTTGCATGTAGACTTCCTAAGCACAATTTAATGGAAGACAAAACCAGCGCACTAGATAATACACTGAGATCAAGGCACATGCCAGATCAGAGAAGTCGATTATAGGCCCACGGAAAGCATACATATGTTGTCGGATTTTTGTCAGAGTGAATATCTGGTCCATCCAATGCCGGACTGGTCGGAAACCAGCTTGAGTATCACCAGTACATATTTCAAGGGCATTAGCTAATCGCCAGAAGATAATGCCAGAAAGAAGTTTGGATGTAATGCTTTGCAAATTACCTTCTTCATTATTTTTATATGAAGCGCTATTCTGTACCGAATTCCGTTTTCCAGAATGCCGATCCTATCTCTAGACCGTTATCGTCCGTACCCACTATCTCAAGTGAGAACAAACAAAGTCAATCAGCACAAACAGTATGTAGCTTATTGAGTAAAAACATCGCATTTACGGGTTTCATCATTTGCATTATTGAGCCTCTGTGAATGCCACCGTATCATTGGTTGTCCGGGTTGCTCTTTGATTGGTCCATCCTGTTCACGTGATTCACTTCATGGCGTTTTTTGTCGAATCCGGACAGCACATCCTGATTGGTTGACCCGGTTCACGATATGGCGTCCTCGGTTTACATATCGCGTACTTGCCTTCCCATCACGCCACTGTGTCGGCTGACCGCAAGTGGCCAATCAGACGACGAGGTCTCACTGTGACCTTGTGTTCTGCACTTGCTCTCTGGCTCGATCGGTATACATCCCCGCCTGTGCATTGATCGTGAAATGTGTGGCACAGTACAGCGTCGCGCAACCACCGATAACCAATGAAACAGCTCTGTCAGACTCAGGTGCAAAGCCTATTACAATATCATTCCCTCATAATTACCTCGATCGCAGATCAACGCAATCAAACCTTAGGAATCCGTTTCTTTGCCCGGAGTGATCGCAGAAGTATTACCACCTCGGATGACAGCGTTTCGTCACCGTATTCGACGTAAGGCGAGAGTGCTCACCTAGTTCAGCAGTCCTGTCATTTAAGAAAATCTGTTTCGCGGATAACTTCCACTTTTACACTTCCAGCCATCAGAGGAATACCTGTCATCTGGATCAACTGAACCGCTCCTTAAATTTCTCCGCCCAACCCTTTAAACAAGGCTTCTGAATCTGAATCCTTGAGGTGTCGGATTATTCAACCATCGGCTCACACCTAGCTTCAGTTGATCAGCGCTCTTAGTCAATCAGTAAAGACTGTAGATAACGCAACCTTTACTATTCTTCTACATTTCTAAAGCACTGGAGTGTTTCATCCAACTAAGGCCTAATTTCAGAGTATGGTGCACGAAAATAATATCCTGGAAATCCAAGGCACAGCTAAATTTTGAGGGGGCGCTTGGGAAAAATAAGGCTCGTAAGACCAAATGATTAATAGTAACTGCTGGCAAAAAGTAATGCAGGTAATTTTAACATCCTTACAGAAATTGAACCTATGCACACTAAAGGTAAACACAAACTATGCAAAATAAACTCGGAAAGTCTATTAAGCTCGAATTCTTCCAAGGAAAGAGTTCACTTCGAAGTGGAATAAGCAGATATAACGTTTAATATGGCGTGGATCAATGAATTCTAAATTTTTCACTTCAATCAGTGGCAAACCCGTGAGTGTTTTTGCTACTTGTTTGTCGTTATCGAGATGAGCACCAGGGGATCTTTTTCCCAAGACAAGGAACCAATACAGTCACAATGAATGAGGTTTGAGTCCCACCACTTTTGGTAGTGATCGCGTTCTTTTAATTTTTTTGTGCCTCTTGACTTCAGAACTCAGAGTCCAGGTCCCATTCTGTCCTGAGCAGCGCGCTTTCTAAAGGCATCTGGTTTACTGTTTACCGCACCCAAACAACACCATGTATTTGTCATTGATCCAACAGCTTCTCAGTCACAGATGCATTTACCACTCTCGACAGCATGGAGTTATTTGGTAAAATCATTCACCGTCAAGTAGTCCAAAAAAATTTACGTTTTTGCCAGGAATTCACTTTCCACCTATATGAATACCGACATCATTCAAAGCAAGTTTACTTTCCTCAATCTCATCTATATCCAAAAGGAAAGCAAACAGTCCCGTTGCCTTGGAAGACATCTCAACAATTATCAAGTGCCCGAAATCTATGAAAGTTCTGTGAGGCTCAAGTTTACTGATTACTAGGGATTTACTGGAGAATTTCATTAGTTCGACAACTTTTGGTGTAAGCACTCTTCCGCTGCTTAGTATGCAATTTTTTTAATTTCATTGTACTGACCTCCTAATAGTGTGTATACCTTGGCTCGTTTCTTCTGCACTAACCATTTAAGCTGATCAAGTATGTTAATAGAAGGGACGAAAGTTAGGGACATTACTTTATTTTGTAGAAAGCATGCCCCAAGAAGACAGAAATTGCCAGTTTTTTAAACTGGATAGTCTCGGACAGCATTGTTTTAGGTCCCAAACTGAAGAATTAAATTAGAGGTTTATCAAGAACCTTGTCAGTTTTTCCAAGATGTCACAGAATAATTGGGCAGAATATTCTATAAACGCTCTTCAGAAACCTGTGATGCCTTTTCCCAATGCCAAAATACTGTGGTGTAAACAAAATAGGTACAACAGTACGATGTTCTTAAAAGAACTTCGGTCAGGGTCCAAATCATCCTAACAGTGTGAAATGTCGCTATTTTCTCGGGATTCCGTAACACCATTTCAATAAACCACTGGACAAGGATAGCCACCACTAGTCTTCGATATAACTGTCAACTGTCACCGAGTTACGAAAAGATCTTACAGAATAAAGCCCTAGGGATTTGTGCAGCTGCCCGTTAGTTCAACCTAAAAATTCAAATCAATACACAACATGCCTCTTCCAGATTATCGCTACCCACTCTCATTAATATCTACTGCTCCAACTAGGCACATTGTTCAAAAGTAGTGCACAGCAGCTATGGTCCATTTCCAGATTTGAGGGCAACCCCAAGTTAAGTGAATTTCATAAAGTTGCATGGGCTCAAAAAGACGGTATTTGAATCGCCTTGTGTTCAGGTTTAGCCATGAAATGACAAGAATATTGCATAAGTTTTATAAAAGCCTTCATTTGGTGAAAAATTGCAGATGCGTTTTGCCTTATTAAGTGCAAAATTTTGGATAAACTGTGCGGAAAATACCCATTATGGCATCAGTTCATGGGAACAGTTGTTTTCAAAATCGCTAAAGTGTCGTTGTAATTCAGAAGATGGAGAGTAAATACGGCGATTTTTGGTGAGCGTGTGTGTGTGTGCATAAAATATGTTGCTCAGATCTACATAGTGTGCAACTGGAATCATAGTGAAGAATGAAAACAATGGGTGGAAAAGGTGAAAGAAAAAGAAACAATGTGTACAATTCACAGTACTTACTGGTTCTTCTGTCCCCATCCCCACAACACCGGTCGTCCATCGGGATCCTTGAGCCCTTTGCGCGCACCATACTACGCCGCTGACCAAACCGAAGTAAAAGTTGACTGAGGGGACCCTGCCCCGAGCCTTTGACCAAACGATTTAACCTACAAGGACGATTTGCGGGTCTAGTGTGTGTGCGCGTGCATCCGTGCATATGTGGTGTGAAGTGGGTTCGGACATGATGCAATTTCACCGATAAATGGTATAAAGGTGAGTAGGCCAAAGGTGTTTTCCGATCCATCGCACGACAATCTATCAGTGGGTTGAGTGGTGCGTTTGTGTTGATATGGGCCACTGTAAGTGTGGAGCACGAACTAAGCGTTTCTGTGCACAGGGCTTGGGGTTCAAAAGCCTGATCCCTAAAGCTTCAACGATCCCGGGTGTTCTTAGTCGTATGTAATTGGACCACTTAAGGGGAAACTGGTCGATGATGTTAAACGCTTGGTTGGGACCTGTGCATGTACACATCAATGAAATCGCCACAATCATTCTCTATTCCTTGGGTACATGTCTTCTTATTTGCAATGGCCAGTTTAGGAATTTCGAAAACAACTGTTTCGCCTGATTTGTGCTCTTTGGTGCAACTGGGAATTCCGTTCGGAAAAGACTAAAGTGATAGGTTCATAACAATTTTTTTCGAAATAGAGCTAATTTGGTCGTCAGTGTATTAATTTCATAGTTGCCATCTTAACGATCGTGATATGTGGATAAATTGATATGAAACGGGACATGCGCATGTATCGAGCGCTTCAGTGGAGATAATGAATAAACGAAACTGAATAATTTGTAGTTTTGCTGTTCTTTGCAGTCATATGATTTTGATACATTTTAGTAGTAGGAGATTGAATGTTTACATGAAATAAGTCATCATGTGATATCATCGCTCAACTCACCATAAAGAAACCATAGAGGCACTGTACAGCTGTTTCATCCAGCTTGTTAGGAATCATCAGCAGCAGTGCATATCCACCGCGCCCCAACTGGGACGCGAACTCCGGACGAACAATTCTGAGTCGAACGCCTTAGCCATTACGCTACCGGGCAGGCTCTGAACGGTTTGTTGAACTTCACCATATGATGTTGCACCTATCCGTCACTGATTTGCACGGTTACTGTCCGTTAGCTCACAGCGATCAGTAGGGGTCGATCGCTGGCTAAGGCGTTCGACTCAGAATCATTCGTCCGGGGTTCGCGTCCCAGTTCGGGCGCGGTGGATATGCACTGCTGATGATTCCTAACAAGGATGAAACAGCTGTTCAGTGCTTCCATGGTTTCTTTATGGTGAGTTGAGCGATGATGTCACATGGTGAATTATTTCATATGATTTTCTCAGCACTGAATTCTAAATCGTGATAAGTATATGGATTTGAAAAACGTTTCATTAACTAATTTTCATCTTAAGAATATCAGAATAAGAAATGATGCTCTTATCGTAATCTGACTAAGAAGCAATAGTAATTCACTAGTGATAAATTGCGATTTTCACTCTAGAAACAATCAAATGTTACGCCTGATTCCTCAGGGCTCTCGTTACATATGCTTCCCGATAGGTTAAGGCTTATCTCTGAATGATATCCGTTGGATTTCACTCATGGTGGTGGACGATTCGGGGCAATGAGCAGCCGGTCTCCCAAGTGAGAATGTTCAACTAGACTCAACCGTAAGCGAACGCGATATAATCGCATGAACAAGATATTTAAAAAGGAGCACTGAACGAGTTTTTGAATGAATAATCACATATTCCCAATGCTCAACATAGCAACTGAAATCCCGGGGGCATTGCATAGTTGTTCCGCCTGATATTTCAGTAGTCAACACCTGGGATGCTCAATCGTAGCGACGAAGGCACGACTTGTTCCCGTGTGGATGAATGTGAGCTCGTGCATTAGGCACTGGATCGCCTGCCAGTGGTGCAGTGAACATCAAAATGACTGAAAACGGTGTTGCTCATATCTTAGGTTGATGGCTTTCAGATAGTCGAGTGCCTGCGCACTGATAGTGTCACCTTGACAGATGCTGAAACGTTTGCTTCGGGCCCACCGATTCAGAGCTTAAGAGAATACCAAAACTGTCGGAGCAACCAATCTTCGTTTATCGCTTCGCAAAGAAATAACCTTTCGATTGCTTAATTTTACTTAGTAAAGAACCAACACAACGTAACTATAATGCTACCGGTTTTTCCCTACTATATTTTACCAGACAAAGAAGGTGATTTTTCCTTATGAATTTAGACTACTTGGTGGCTTTCAAGCAGGGGAGTGCTCAAGAACGAATAGTTTTAAGCCCTTCTCCCTTTCATGCGTTTACATTTCCAAAGCTGGGTCCAACTATCAGTAGAATCCATATTTAAAATTTCACATTCACTCTCCCTAATGGATAATTCAACCCTACATAAGAATTCTGTCTCATTGACTTGAATCCTCACTAGGAAAAAGCTTGGAACAAACGCAACGTGCACTTTTCATTGACAACCCGGTATCTGGTGCGTGGCAGTAAAATATGGCAACCGTCATTCCAAATGCGTGAACTCAGTATCAGACTATGCGATGAATCACTCACCTCTCCTGAATCTTTAACCCGCAGTGTATCTGGAAATTCGAAGAGAAAACTTTAAACCTCTTGGGTGCAACTTATTTGCTGACGGACACGGTGAACATTGTGCCCAGCTTCCTTAAGGATACCCTCAGGCGTCGTACTTCTGCTGCATTCTAACGTGTCTATCACTCACCGATATATCTTGGTTTTTAGTTTCTCAAGTTGTGCGTTAATACTTATAGTAAATCAGTTATTTGCAGTATTTCATAACGCATAGTGATAACGAAAGAAAAACGCACTAGGTGACGTTGGTTTCTGTCGTGATTAGCAGACTTTTATCTAGTTTGTAATAAGATCCCGGTTTTTAAGACTATTACAACTCTGCCGTATTTTTAAACTAAATGTTCTTCATGGAAACGCAGCCACAGACATCTGTAAAATCTAACCAAACTAACTGTTAGAAAAATAACACATGACCCGGCAGTTATCAGTAAACCGGTCAAGTGCTTCCGGAGAAACTTTGTTCACCCATTCGTATGCGAAACGTACCTATCGTTAGGAGCTTGTTGGGTTCATCAAAACATTCTGAGGATTGTACTGCTGTGAATATATCAGTTTAGCCAAAGTAACATAGGAGGCCAGTAGAAGAGATCATCAACAATTTCTCGATTACTCATCACCATAATAAAATTCGTACTTTCATTTTTCTTACCCACATGAATCAAATCACAACAGATAAGACAGTTGATGATAATAATATTAAAGTATGTGTTCTACGAAGCGAAAACGATTGGTAACAATTTAGGCGTCAACCTGATAGGATAGAGTTGAAAGAATTTTGCCGGTAACTTTACCTAGTTATGAAAAATACACTGTCTCATACGACAGGCATCTATTGACATGGAGCAAAATTGATCCGGGGGTGAACGTAACTTTGCTATACTGTTTGCTCAAATATACCCATAAAACGCAATTTTCGAACCCTTAGGGAAATAGCGCATAGTTCATACTTCTGTTAAACAAAAAGCTCTTGGGTAGACCAATGTGACTGAGCCGTTTAAAAACAACTAACGGAATCGGATGTTGGTACTCATCATGAAGCTATTGGAAAGACTATTGTTCCAAAGTTTCAAGGTCTCAAACAAATTGAGGCAATGACTTACTGACCTGAAATCCAATCTCTAAAGGCACGCCAGCCCTATCCGATTCTCATTTCATTAGTTCTGCTTTTCCTTCTTTTTGCAGGTTTGAGGCATCGAAAAAAGAATATAGGACAGGTTTTTCTCTCCACTGTGTCCTGATCAAGTCACCATGATCGCATTAGTTTATAATGTACTCTTGGAGTAAAAGAATGCAGCGCGTCAGTTTAGTTTATCCATTCTTCTCATTCAGTGTGCGTCACGTGAGGTTTTGCTCTTTCTTTTGTGAAATCCATTTGGTCAAAGATAATCATTCAGTTGTAAGATTATTCTTTCGCTCATTCTCTTTTTGATCGGAATGGAAAAACCGGAGATTGACCCAGATGACATTAGGATCTCACGCCCTCGACGAGCGAAATATTCGTTACAACGCTAAAGAAAATTAACAACTTGCGAGCTTTACAAAAGCAACCAGTGAGCTTAGTCAATATCCTTGTATTTTCTTCTCTGCAGTCGTGATGATTAAAATTACCAAACCAACGGTTGGACAGCTGAGTACCCAACGGTTTAGGAGATCTATTTTGAATCAGCCAACAACGCTCTTTGTCAGACTAAACATTGCATTCAGAAACTAGTACCGATACGGCTTCAGGGAAATGCATAAATAAGCAACATTTTCTATCGGAACAACCAGTCAGGTTCTCTGCGGTATTTGATGAATAAGGTGACTTTAGTGATTCGTACTCATGCCATTACATCACTATATATATATATATATCTTGACAAAATATTTTCACTTTAGGAAGGATTGGATTAGTCATTTACAAATATGGGTGGGGAAGGGATTTGTGGTGTTAATTGTTTTGTTGTCTAGGGTTTGTATTGGGACGGGGGGTGCGCCAAGGGAGTTGAAGCGCAACCACAAATTGTTTTTGAGAACAAAGTGGAGGATTGTGAAGACGGATCGCAACAGCTTCCGCAGTGCTCAAGAGGCGACACTTTGCCAACCTGGATTGTTGACCTCTGACCTTATACAGAGTCCGGAAAGCTTGCGTTACATTCACGGTGTGGTTAGTCTGTGCTAGGTGTGAAACCACTGCGCTATTAAGTGACTTAATTGTTCCAGTACCTAACCATGCCGGGTGGTGCATACGGATGCGTCAAGATATATATAGTGATGTAATGGCATGAGTACGAATCACTGAAAACGAGCTTGTTCGCGAACTTGTTTTCTCAATGTGCTCAGTGGTAATTTTCAAGGTGACTTTAGTCAAACTGTTAAATGTAAACGCTTTTGTTATCCGAATTTGCTTTTTCCTAGAGCTGATTTGTTTACCAAGTGCTCGTATTCATGGCGCATCATTATCATCGTTCTAATGAAACAGCGGTAAATAGCACGGCAAATGCTCCTGGCCACTGGCGACACGTTGCAACAGAGAAAATGAACGTCCTGGGTGGCCTGAATGTGGATCCACAAAGATAGAAAAAGGGATCTGTGGTGTCCAATACACGAAATACAGTTTGTGCGAATGTACGCCTTTTAGTCATTCTAGTTCAACCGAAACTGACAACAAGACGATCGCTGTTCAATATTTCACAGCCGCACCCTTTAGTTTCCCCAGCCAAGTAGCTGAAGGATCGTCTGGATCGTCAACCTCTTAAACAGTACTGTCGGAATGGGACTCTATGAGGTACTATCCAGTCAGAGGAGACGAAGTAAACAACAGATGAGATCGAATACTTGTGTGGAATTTAACTAAGCTTGGCAAACGTATATGCACATTATTTGATTTTGACCGCTAAACAGAATATTGGTCCGAGGTCACTTAAGCTGTTCATGTCTGATTGAGCGGGGCGGAGTCGGAGGTAAATAGAATAAAGTCATTTCTCCCTGTCGGATTTCGTGACGTTTTGAAATAACGTCAATATGCATTTTTAGTGAGATGCTGTGAATTTTTAAACTTAAGTTTAGTATCTGTGTCCACCATCTTAGCAGCAAAAGAAAATTGACTTGCTCATTCACAAATTATCACGAAACAACCAATTTCTGGTCACCATTAAAGACGGCAGTAAACACCCAAGATCTAATTTTGAAAGCGTTCCGATAATCAAATTACCGAGTTTTAAAGTGGAACATCTTTGCATTCTGGTTTTCTATAGACGAAGCCTGTTTGTTCCCGATACCTTTCGATTAACATCAAAAAAACAGGAAACGTTGTTCCTCACGGGCATTGAACAAAAACCCTAATCAGCCACGCATGCTGACCTTTTAATGAGTCAAATCACTGCTGCAAAGCAAGTAGCAGGCGAAGAGTCCGCAATAGTACGGAGAAACCTAGAAAGTTTAGAATAGAACAACCTATGGGATACTACATTTTACGCCTTCGCTGACCGATTAGATCAATTTGTACAACAAAGAAATGTTCTGAGACTTACCTACTTTTCTGTTCCATTTGTTTAATGTTTCACCGCATACGTTAGACATTTCTGTTATGTTATTCGTGCATCAGCTATTTGGAAAACGTGGGCCACTGAGCGGGCTGGTGTCTTAATAATCAGCGCTGCCAAAACAACAAAATAAGACGGAGGGCAAGAGGTAGTTGGAATATTAAGTTCGCATTGGTTGTGACAGTGATATCCGGAAGGCGGCTGATTTCCCTCCTCCGTACGAATCCTGAGATATTCCGCACACACCGATGAGTTGTTGCATCGTAGCATTACAGTGAAAGTAGTTTAGATAAATGAGAATAGCACAAAGCAATCTTATGCATCGGTTTAATTTTTTTTTTGCCAGTTACTGGAAACCGATCTTAAGCCGTCATACGGCTAATGCATAAATGGCAAACCAGTCATATTTTGTAACCAGCATTTCAAATCTGTTTACTACCTTCTGCTTCAATTAGCTGATCCAGTTGCGGGTACTTAAACCCAGCCGCAAGCACCAAGTAAAACGCGAATTTCCTATCGTTGAGCAACAAGTGACCACCATTTTATAGTCCCAGACTGTTTTCATCATCCGCGGCCTAAGGCAGAATAAACATACGTTTTTGACAACGCGTCGAGCGGACTGACACGCCATGTGTTACCCGTGTGGTCGAGTAACGTGGCTTGATGGCCATTCGTAGATTTTGTCAATAGATATAATTTCGGCGTGAAAGTGCGCGCACATTAGAACTCAGGTCGGGGCTGATAAAAATAAGTGCGACTGCTGAATGAGGTGTGATGAACGATAGAGGAACCTCCATTACACGAATGTTTTAGTCCCGAATAGATCGCTATTTACTCATTCAAACGTACCCTCGAAGTTTTGCGGTCTGATAAACCAAGCTGCCATCTCTTAATCAGTCACCGCTCGACAATTTGAAATCTGATGTATAAACAATCTCATCCTGTTTTTATTTTGCATACCAGATAGGTTAACTGCGATTGTGCTACGCACGTACGGAAGCGATTTTCGACGGGGTTCACATGCGGCTTAATCTGAAATGGATGATATTGCAAAGGAGGCAGACGTGAGCCGAGGCCCAATAAGCGTATCAACCAGCATCAACACTTACAAAAGTGGACCCAACGTGACAACGCACAACTTGCCTGTTACAATTATGCATTGTTTTTCGTTCAAAACGTGAGCAGATCCAGAGTCTTTATCAGTCGTCCAACGCCAATTCAAAGTGAATTGAGGCAAGAGGGAATAAGCAACGAAAGAGACCATAAATTATGCAGCTGTTTTTTTTCTGGCAATTGACGCCTAATTCCGCAACATACCGTTCAGCTGTTTGTATAAAATATTCTCCACGAGGTTCAAGATTGCATCTTAATTCAAGGTTGCCCGTGCGTGGGCACTACTTTTAACATTGCTTTTTAAGCGGGACAAAATTCCGATAAAGACACTGGCATAACATCTTACTATTCTCGTAGGATTCCCAAAAATCAGAGCGAGCATACCGCAGTAGGACGTGCGACCTATTCACACTAGGTAAATCACGATTGGAAGTGTTCAACAACAGCATCAGTTACTGGAAGGAGAAATGTGGGCTGAATTAATGCAGCGAAAATACAACTGCTTATCCTAAATTTTTCACTTAGTAATCTATTCAATTTGTTAGGTAGTATCAGGAACTGAGATGAAGTGAGTGACTGCAACGAAAGATCTCGCGATTCGTCTAGACTGGGTAAATGAAGAGATGCTCAGAGGAGGCTGGTTAAATTTACCGCCTCACTTTATACGTTCGGTTTCTAAGCTTCGATCACTCAGTGGTCTTTAGTACCTCAAGGATCGCTTAGTTATTCCCAACAGTAAAATGTTTTGTTCACTGATCAACGAAAAGCATTCAATTTATTAGCTCGTACTCAGTAAGCCAAAATGGCCCTCTAAATTAGACCAACAAAGCCTTTTGCAGTCATCATTTCCCGTGGTCCGAGCACGATGCTAGCGTACTTAAACAGATAGTGCCAACCACTCCAAGGTGTACGCCCAAGACAGTTTTCACCTTCCGAAAGAACAACTACTACATTCTCGATGCCAGTAAGTTCGCTTTGATGACATTTTTCAGGTCTTCAACCGAACTATGTTAGCATTCCCCGTAGACCTACCAAAACCACCACAGTTTCCGATGACATCCCGCTTCAGGCTCCGTGATAGACGTGATCATATCGCAGCTCCGTATGGATACCACGTGTCGCAATTCATTCGATGTTCACTAACGTTTTCTTCTTGGCACGAACCAGATTTGTCCTCGAAAATCACCACACGCCATATTTGTTCCACCACACATCCCAAGGCAATTCATTAGCTGCCCAGTGCTGATTAACTAACATAAAAACACCATTCCTAACTTAACATTTTTTTGTTATTTTCATGCTAGCGCTTCAACAGCAAAGTACGTTTCATTCCTTTCAACGGACAACGAGTACAATCCTCCTTTGTTTCAATTCTGTCGTCTTAATTAGGAACGCGAAACGGACATTGAAGGAGAGCAGAGAGCAATCGATCATAGGCGGCCGAAGTGGAATTAACGACCGATGACAGGAGACAGATCTGCGAGTTGGACATCCATGAAGCAAGTAATTCCCCGCTCTACAAAGGCATTCAATGACCAATGTGCCAAATATGCATCTGTCCGAATGAGCAAATTCACATTCGAAAATGAAGCCACATGTCCAAGTTACATCTCAACAGGTCGAACCTGGCTGTGAGTGGAAAACAACTACACGCAATTGAACAAGCTACCGGTGTCCACATCTAATGATGCGACCTAATCAGTTCACTCGATCACAGATTTCACTAATACGTCGACTGAATTACGGTGCAATCTTTCATACTGCACAGGACAACAGCCCTTTCCTAAACGATCGACAGGACAAATTCCGAGGTGTACCCAATTTACTTTCCTAGGCCAGAAAAAGCTCCTCCTTCCATGTCTTTTTATCTATTTTATTAAAGATAAGACGGAAACACAATGGGCAAGAATATGTATTTAGCAAAAACAGCGTCGTCGGTAGGTGATGATGAAACGATATTTCCGTTTACCAAAGACAGCCTTCCTCTAGACAGCTTACAATGAAGACAACGAACTGACAGGGAGCCGAAGTGTACCAAGTGAGGAGATGATCGGTGTTAGATCGAACTGAACCAGGCATTTTCCAGTTTAAACTCCAAGGTAATGACCACTAGATTACTGAATGAATGCAGAGTCCTCCAAAACTGCCTATCAAAGTTCTGCTCTATCTATTAGCTCCCTAATCCCTTCAAATCTACTGACGATATTTACGGTTACCCTCGGAATTTTCACAAAACTCCTAATCTTCCGTAAAGCCATGGGGGTCAAGCTTATTATCTGATGTTCTCCACACATGCGCCCGGGATGTTCTTAGAGGTGTCGTTTTTTGTATCGCCAGCCCGGTTCTCCGTGCACAACTCTAACCAAGTGTTACATTGCTATCCATTGGCACTCCGTGTAGACATTATATCCTCAATTAGTTTGATCTACGGATCTGCGGTGTTCGCAATAAAGCATGTGTCCGTTACCTTGAAACAATTCTAATCCGCAATCTCCTGAATCAATTTGTTCACCAAGTTATTTGGACACAGTTTTACTCTCCGCCTCAGGAAAATTGGATTACCTTTCAAAATTACACAACGATGTTACTTTGCGCACGTCCTCTAAACCAATAACCGCCTGGCCTAAAATTAAAAAATTTTGTTCCCAATATAAATCTTCTAAAACCAATTGCAGGTTACAGCAAGCCCGACAAAGATCCGATCTGCTAAAACATCGTGAGGGTTGTGGTAAATTATGCGGCACTATTGTACCTGGCACCATCCGACTTCGTAGCACATTACTTTCGAAAGCCTGTTCTCATTCATCAATTTGCTTAGGTAAAATCTTTCCCTCTGGCAGCCCACAAACAGACACCACATTATGGTTCACCGCATCGATTCTCATGTGAGCTGTAATCAAGTAATAAGTAATTTTGGATATCGCTTTCACGGCTGGTTTTCAAATCTGTGTAGTTCTTTTAAGAAAATTCGTTTGGTTGTAATCAAAACCAGACGATTGAGTCCATATACCATATGACTCGCAACATGTGGCTGAAGGTGGTCTGGGATTTGGCAACGGACCCCTTAAATTACTCAACTCTATTTTGTCCAACTTCGTGAATTATCCGATCTATCGAAATGCGGAAGATATTCCGCGTACTCACTTAATTTTCCCAATTAGATATTGTTGCTTGCGGAGCTATGTTCTTCAATATCGAAGACGAAACAACAACGCAGGAAGAAAACGCGTCGGGATCCAACAAGTACAACAAAAGCAACTGAAGAAATAACGTCAAACAGTTTGAGAAACATCTTCAAAGTCCTATCATTGAGAAAAAAGGATGCGGAAAAAATTCAATGAACACGAGTGAAAAACAGTAAACGCTTGAATAAACTACCTGCAGAGAGAGTACTTCAGAGAGAAGCAGGTCGGAAAGAAAAAAGACTTGTGAAAATCAGTTACGACATGCGCAATTGATAGCCTTGCATGAACCGCTCGTACTAACCATTTAGATGAAGTCGATCAGAGAAAAACTCAATTTACTGATGAGTTGGTTGAGAGGATGGAAACAGATCACACATACCAAACATCAAAAGTTGCCTGCATTGGCCCTAGAGTCATGGACAGCATGTAAGACAAAATTGGAAAACAGACAAACGTTCCGAGGAAATGGGGGATTGACTAGCGCACAACAACATTTATTCAAAGAAGACAGACAAATAACCAGAAAGCAGTAATATCGGGAAGTCACAAGAATGCCCTCGCAAATTACCATTGTGGGAATTCATATGGATGTGTTCCGGCTAGCCGGGCACGGATGAGTGGTAATAGTCGAAGCAATAATGGTGATAATAGCAGCCACAATATTAATGGTAGAACTGCAGCGAATACAATGAAGTCACAAAACAAAGAATTCGGAAGGATCATCATGACTGTCCGTGAGGTGAAGCTGACGGTTCACTTCGATCGGCCGGTAAGATACTATTCTGAGAGGATTCTTCAGTTGCAATATTATCCGTGGGAGAGTTCTGTTGAGTGAAAGGTCGAAAAACGCAGCAATGAGTTGAAAGTGGGAGATTGGTTTAGAGGACTTATCGGATTCTTCGCGTCGAAACAAATTTCTTCAGTTCGAATACAGCAGGGCTTCCTGGAGTATGTAAACGGCTGTCGGTTTTGTCAGGGGATCAACACTGTGACACAACTAACGTTGGTCGTAATATCAACAACCATACTCGTAAACATCGATCCCAGTAGTTTCGAAAACTGTTGTAACCAGGGGACTGACAAGTTGGAACAACTAAGGACTTCCTACATGATAATCGCGATCAATAGAAATAAATTGTAGTGATTTCAAAATGGATAAGTAACCCCAGTTGTTCCCTCAGGAGTAGTGGAAACATTACTGAGACCGAATTTATCTCTTCAGACATTATGTAATCCATGAATGCCAACAGTTTTTCCTAAAAGAACATCAGTAATTCTAACACCCCACAATGAATTGTGGTTTTTTTTGCCAAAACCGAAGGTGTTCGTCATCAAACACCATTCATCTTGAATCTCCCAACCAGAAACATCATGCTCTTGTTCAACAAACAACGACCATTACCTGAGCGACTTTCTTAGTAGCAAGTTGCGACCGATATAACTGAAACTCCGATTTTTGCCTTTACTCATTACCTTCACTTTACTTGCCGTTCCTCAATAGAGCTGATTTAACCACCATCTTCTAACAGTCGAGCTTTTACTTCTCTCCAGGGAATCCTCAATGCACATAATCACAAATGACTGATGCAGTTTGCCGAAACTATGGCTGGGGGAGCGCAAGGTGGAAAATTTCGCTGTAGTCAAGTCTTAATCAACTCAATGGACTATTCATATGTACGTTGATCACTCTGGTGAGCATGCTCAAACCACCTTTTTCTTAATGGCACTCCTTCCATCACTCAGGGTATTTCCATTCTCGTTCGCCCTTTGCTCCTGAAGCACTATTTGTCACCTGATCCATTTTAAACAGCCATAAAACAAGGGATCAAGTTCCAGACATTCTATCGATCATACTCCAGGTTCAATTTCCAACACATCGAACAGAAACAACCAATTTAGATCGGAATCTCATTTTCTTCAACAAAAAACAGTTCAGTGCACATAACCAATAAACTCGTACCAACATGCTCTGGTTTTGGTGGACATATTAAAGCTCATTATACTCAGAAAGAAAAGAACGAGGTGTATGAAAGATCGACTGAGAAATAACAACTTGAAAAGCTATCCAGAATAAGAACAACTTCAGATGCAGGGGCGCCACTAACTGGGACCATGAACCGTACTATCCATTGTCTACAAAAATTGCTTATGAAGACCTCGCAGACCCAAATCGGTGGATTAACTGGACCTACATGAGCCAGTCTATTGGTTAAAGTTTTCATACATTTCGCCCATGTCATCGACTGGCTAGCTCGACATAGCTTTCAGCCACTACCTGTCTCGAAGAACAGCGTACAACGAGGCACAACACATGTCCCTGATACCTTAATCTATTCGGATTTAGTGCCTGTTCTAAGGATTGAACCCTAATACCTCTGATTTATTAAGAAAATTCTCCCACCATATTCTATCCATACTGCACAGCTAGTGGTGTTCCAACACCGAAAGCCTTCGCATATCTTTCGCCATGCTATGGAGCCGTGAAGTAGTACCGATCCTACTGCCCCTTGTACACTCGACCTTTGACCGATAAGCAGATGTCACGCCGACGTCACAGATGCCTCAGATTAATAAATGCCAATCGGACTTTCTGTAAATGCAAAGACACTTCATCCGATATACGATCATCTGGTAAGATGCAACTACCAAAGTAACTAAACCTAACCAATGTACTGAAATCTCCTCTTGCAAGAACAAGGTCCGGCTTAGAGATAATCCATTACTGCAGCAACACTTTATAATTCGAAGGTGTAAAATCCATGTCAAGCAAATCGCAGCATCGTGGAGACGATCGGGAAAAATTTGCAACTTACACAATGTCGTCCACATATTCTAAGTCAGGAAGTTTCCTTTCTGACCAAATATCAATGCCGAGTTCGTAAGGTAATCGTCATAACCGTCTCAATAACAAAATTGAAAAGAAAAGGTGAGGGAGAACAACCTTGACAAAAGCCACTCATTGTGAACTCGGGTAAAAAATAGTTGTAAGCACGAACTCGGCTTCGGCTGTTATACGTAGAGTAAATAAGTGAATTTTTCTGATATTACTTTCAATGAGGCAAAACCACAAAACTGCACGACTCACTGAGACTAGCCCAGATTTCAGATCAGAGAAGGCAGAAATCGTGGGTCTACTAAGCATGTGTTCATGTTCTAAGATCTGTCACAAAGTAAAAATTTGGTCAATCCAACCCAAAATGAGTGGGAAACCAACTTGATCCACAGGCATAGGCCTTTCTTGGGTACTGGATAATCTGCGGAGGGTAATGCCTGCGAGCAGCTTGGATGCAACGCTTATCGAACTAACGCCTGTCATTATCACATGATGATCTATCACCTCTCCTGTAAATTAATACAATCACCGATCAGCATTAGCCCTGAGGAAAATATTCCCTTTCCCAAATCGAACCCGGGTGTTTTGTTAACCCTAATATCAACCCTTCGCCACCGACCTTAAAGAAGGACGAAGACAACCCACCTGGTCCAGTTACTTCAAGCCCTTTGAGAAAACCAATCAACTTGATGACCCTCACTTCCGATGACGGCTGGCATCCACTATATAGTTCCGCTTGCAAGTATAGAAGGCAGGTTTACTTTGGTAGTGGGAAAAATCAACTGCTCCCCAAAGTGTTCTGCCCAATTAACCATTCGACGCTCCTGAGGCCGCATTAGTGGGCCGTCAGACTTCTTAATCATCCCGCTTACATCCGGCTTCCGTGCACCAGTATTCCAACTCAGCCGGTAAAGGTTTTAACCATAGCCGATAGCCGCAGCCTTGTCCATTTCTTCATATTTTGTCATCTATCACCACCATTCGCGGTTATTTGTCAGGCTCTTGGTCAGTTGACGTCTAAGGAATTCATGCATCTTATTGTATGGGACATCCGTGGAGACGGATCCGCGAGCATCCAATAAGGCAAGTGAAGTCAAGGATATCCATTGTTTCCGAGGTTTCCACGGAATGGAATTCTGCGTGGGAGTTGCCGTTGAGTCTAGGGGTTCTTTGGTCTTCTGTTCATGTAAACCCGAATACAGAGCATTTCGCTGAGATGACAACCGCGTTGAAAGCTCCGAGCGGAATTTAAGTCGGCGATTATCGTCTAGAATCCTCTGTGCAGAACGCGCAGTTTCCGTGTTGGCATGTCCACAAACTGGATGCAAACAAAAGCATACACGGACTACAACATGATCTTAGTCCACGGATATGCATCAAAATGATCGAGAATCCTCGACTGATCCAGGCCGTTGGTGATCGATGGTAATGCAACGCCGTGAAGGCGGAGAAGAGGGCCAGATAATTGAATATCGCTTTCTTTGGCAAAAATTGATGTTCCACCCAAGTAGCGTGTGATCAGAACAAACTTGGACAAGGCGATCACCGTTGTCGGCGCGACCGTTAGGCACAGAAAACGGGCCTCCAATGAGCCACTTGGTCCATGCTAAGTAGCCACGTTGGACGTCAAAACTACCAGCAGCGTCCACAAGGTCTGTTGAAGGCACATTTCGCAGTAATCGGGATTACTCCCAGTAAAGCTTATCATTGGCATAAAGACAGTTGCAAACAGTTTACTATGGTCTAAAATCCGTCAGTTCAGGGGCCCGCTGGGTTGATTATTAACACTAGAATTTCCCGCGGTTTTTGCATGTCTCAAATGAATTTGCAGTAGTTAAAATACACACTGTGGAGGGTGTGTGTGGAAAACATTCAAATTAGATTCCGTTTTTTGACTATGCTTTTAGCAACAAGATTGTGGGTGGCAGGAAACATTGGAAGAGGAAGAATGATCCAAAGCTTCTTAGTCCGGGGAATAAAGGAACAAGGAAATAAGCATTTTTTTTATTTTACGTTTCTTCAAAGCTCGGGAAATTCAAGTCATCTGAGCGGCTTGATCATGTGCTACATCGAAACGAACACGCGGAACGCTAAGCATCTTACCAGTCACCCATTTAAACTGCCTATAACCGACTTGCACAAGCAAGGGGAAGATGCTCATGAATCATACAAAGGGCTAAACGAAAACTAAACAACAGAAATGTGTGCCACCGAAAATTCTGGTCCATGCCAAAACAATTTCCATTGATTCCTATCTTCTCAAGGCCCCTATCGTTAGCAAGCCCCCTGAAGTTCTGGTAGAGAAATTTGGAACCTCAATTTTTCAGTTTGCCGCCAGTTCCACCTCGCCAAACGCATCTTTTCCAACGATTCCACTCTTAGTCAACAACTGCAGATTTTTATCTCCCAAAAGCATGAAAAAGGTCCGCTAGACGAAGTGCTATTTAAGCGAACACAAGCTCGTATAATAGCTCGCAGGCGACTCTTGAGAGACACTTCGAAGTCCACCGTTTTTTAACGAACGAGGACGGTAGGGTGTTTAGGCGTTTATCACCTAATTTCGAAGGTTCAAAGGTAATTCGATGTTGTCCCACTTGTTAGTACACTCGATCTACTGGCACCTTGGATGGTTCGGTGTTAAATTTCACAGTCACAGTTCCCTTCCTCTCCCTCGTGAATCGGGTCCTAAAACCATGAAATACGTACCTTTCACTGCGCTCAAGCATAAAAACATTTTGATATACGTCGTAATGTCTTTCTATCATCAGAGTTTCGAATTCAAGAACTAAAAACAAATGACCACAATGTCTGCATACGAAGTCATCTCTGACCAATTGTGCATATTACTCAAAAGCAAAAGAAAAATAACCAAACACTTGTTGATACATCGATCTCTTAGTTCACATCGCACACTTCTGATCGGCTGTATTGGGCAATCCTGAAGAAATGCGCTAAACATCCTTCGATAATTCATAGACCTTCATGCATTAATATCTATTAATAAGAGTGCATGCGTCCGAGTATCCTCTAGCTAAAAGTTCCGACTTAGCAGGCAATCTTCATGTTGCCCGGTGGGCTCCAATCCCAGTCCTTTTTATGGACGTTTGTGTTCCCCATTGTTGCGTAATGATTGGTTTCCAGGACTAGAATTTCAGCGTAATCGAATCCGTTGTGGATGATGTTACACTACACCGGGTCACTCGTCAAGTCAAACCAACATCAATCATGCACTGAAAGCATTACAAAATTCTGAGCATGAGCGCTAATGCTGGATCCAACAAGATAATGTCAGCTTTACTTTATCTATAATATATTTCGGACCACTTTCTTTTAAGCACCATTCTATCCTTTTGAATATGCACTGCTTCATGCATAATGAAAACGACAAAAGACGAAGAATAAAAGAAATAGCACGCACTGGACCTAATCAAGCAAAAACATATTTTATTATCAGTGAATACAATGAACCAATCTTGTCAAAATCAATCAAGGAGGGAACCAAAGTACTACTGAGGAATCAGAGAAAAACGCACCTCCAATGGTTTTGTTACTGAATCCCAAATATCATCAGGGACGTGCAAATACGTATCATCCACAATAACCGCATCAAAATCATTGTCTGTATGTGAACCCAAGGGAGGAACCAACTGGGTGGTCTACAAAGTGAAAATAGGAATTATTAGGCGTTCGAGTAATAGAAAGACACTCAAAATAAAAATTAAGCTAAATTGCACCACAGAAATTGCAAAACCTTCGACTCGCTTGAGGTTCATGTGTGTGTGAGAGAGAGTTCTGTATTAGGCAGCTTTCTTGGTTCACATTGTGTACGGTACTGCGCCGTCAGTATTCTGTCCAAATGCCCTCGTGAATTCAGCTGCAGGAGCTACCTGTTAGATGAACTTGATCAGCCTATACGGTCACGACCATAACCTGCTTAATCTATTAGTATTGGTTTTAGAAAGATCAAAAGACATGAGAGAATGAGTGTGCAACCTGGATAACGAAAGTCACACGGTCAATTGTAGAACTATGGAGAGCGACGAAATCGTACGCGAAAGTTGGAGGGGAGGAACAAACGATTTCCAGCTTATCTTTAAGTTCGAAATATATCTAGCTGAGAAACATCACGAGATTTTACAAACAAACCGTAAGTAGCAATAACATTTTCTCGTAGTTTTACTCCCCATTCCCTCCTCCATTAGGCAGCCATGCTGGCATTTTTGTGAAACACCAGACGAATCCGGATAAGGAAAATCAAAATAAGTCTCATTCTTTTGTCTCTACCAAACATCAACAAAACAAAACTACGTAAAATGCAACTCACTCCCTCCGGTTATGTGAGATTAATTAAACCGACTATGGACTTCAAACCAAACGATCTGGTCGATCAAGTCAAACATGTTTAGGTGCTTAATTCAACTAAGAACACAGCTTCGATTACGACCAAGCGGCCAGTTAGTTGAAAACCAACCCAAAATAACTGTACCAGAAATAATATCATTAGCGTTACAAAAAAAAAAAACTAACGAAAAAGGTAAAACAAACAAACATTTATATCAACACCAGTGACAACAATGATTTAAAAATGCCCAAAGACGATTTGTCATTTGCAGCGCATGTTCTAGCGCGGAATCAACGAATCGAATGAGCAAACAAACGGCGAGACAGACCTTGATGTCATGCACAGATGAAGTCCATCGAGCTCCAGAAACAGGTCGAGCACTGACATACTGTAGACCATCCGAGACCAGACATGGACTGTGCTCCCCGTCCGACACTAGGGGCGGAGGCACAGTAATCCATGCGTCCTGTCCCACGGGGTCAAAAACATGTGGTGTCAGGTTTAGCAACATAGCAGTGCGGTGGGATTAACGAAAAGCAGACCATTGGCAGAAAAGATCGCACTGGTATATTATTCCGCAGAATAAGTGGGTGCACCAGAAAGTATGTGCATAGTACGTAAGCCAAAGAATAGGGGAAAGCCAAAAGAAATCCAGTGCAGTCTCTAAAGATGAGAAGTGAGAGAGAATTAACAACAGTCCTCGACTCAGGTGGTCTTATTCAATGTCTTATAAGTGGCAGAAGAACCACTAACCGAATGTAGAAACTGATCAGGATGAGCAGAATTTCCTTAGACACCCGTGCCCGAATAAAGCCGGCAATCGAATACTGCTAACCCTTGTGGGTAAAACAGAGAGGACTGTGCATTTAAGAGACTTATTCCACTAAGCACAATATTCGTTTCACACTGAATAAACGAAATGTGGCGAAAAATGTTGTTAGCGGTCAGAAAGTGCATAAAATTCAGAAATATGCTAAATTCACATCAGCCGTTGGATCAATCGAATTAATAACAGATGGCTGTGTCACATTGACAAGAATTTTAAATCTTCGACTACATACGAAGAACAGACAATGTTCTTCTATCAATCAAAAGAAACAAAAGATGTGCACGCAACCGCCATTGTTCACATAAGACGTCAAGATGTCTGTGACATTTCGAAAGTAATTGTAGAAGTTATCACATTCAACCGAGAAAACGTCGAGTTCGGAAAATTGACCATTTAACTAGAGAGCCAAATGCATTGATAAATTTTGGTTGTCTTCAGCATGCCATGTTAGACAAAATGGCTTCAATAACGACTGACTGACACTTACAACACCTTGGACACGATATGTGGACAAACGCATTCCGACCGTGATAAAAAACTGCAGAAGAGCGGGACGTAGACTAACCACAAACGAGATCAGCTGGTCAGTAAGCTATTCTAAGGCGTCGTTCAATTATCCAACTAAAGTGGGAATTTCCTGGTTGCCCTCGGTAAATTTTCCCATTCAAACCGGGACAAAAATGCGAGGGCATCATAATCATTCAATTATAATTGGTTGCCACCAATTGCTAACTAGCACAGGATGTACTGTCACAATTGTGAAAGTACATCAAAACAAACGCACTGATCAGAACCTGAGCTTGATGATTTTGAGCGAGTATACTGAGCCGATAATAAGGCCCCAACAAATCTGATTCACAATTCGTGTCCCAATCCGTTCAAAAATAGAGACAGGCTTATGCGCTTGACTGCTATCAAGGAAACGAAACACGGTCCGCATTTAGATAGACTCTGAATCTAAGAGGAGAGCCAGAATCGGTATATATCTACCAGAGAGGAGAGCATTGATTCGACGAGACTTCTGTTGAGTAGAAACAGTGCTCAACAGAAAACCGTACCCTTGGTGCGAGTTCCGAGTACTTCGTTCAAAACGGGCAACATTTTCGGCTCGCTGGCACAAGATTCACGCGTGCACCACCGAAGCAAATATGAACAGTGTTGGCATAAAATGAGGCCCAACGAATGAATTGGTTACTGGCGTATTACAAGTAAGAAACAGGGTAAGAAGGGGAGCAGACGGGAGCGAAGTATCGCATTTATCAGGAAAGCGTCGAGAAACGTTTAATCAATTCCGAACTTGGAAACTTCGAACGTTAGTCACACAGTAGACAAAAATATGAATGGGAGTATCATCTCATGACGACAAGTCCCGCATGAATGAGGATAACCAGGAAAATGATAATATATTAGGAAAAAAGATGAACTGGCAGACGAAAAACTTACATCAGCTCCCTCGCACTGAGTCGGCGCATGTATTGAAGTTGCCGTCGGGCGCTGCCGCGCGAGTGGTTCCGGAGAGTTCCAGTAAGTTGAATCTACATTTGTGGGCTCGTTCATCTGGAGATAAAGGAGAGTAAAAATGAAATGCATCAGTCTGTAAGGTCCGCGAAAAGCTAGTTTGCAATAATAAAAAAGATAGACAGCATAAGTCCAACCCCATCGAGAGCTCACGTAAAAGAAAAAAAGCTCATCACAATTCACTTCAAAGTGAAGAGTTATCAAAATGGAGCATCACACTAGTTCTATAACTAAGTCACTCCCATTGCCGTCACTAAACAAGTCCAAAAATGGCGGCGGCAAAAAAACAAGTGGCGAGGTAGCAAACAACTGAACAAATCTATGCTGCTTTACTCAGCGAACAACCCAAAGCATGAACAATGTGAGCGCACTGATTAACCAATTACGTCGGTTGATGCACACAGGTATCGAGTTTCTGCAGAAATTAGCGCCCGAGTAACAAACATCAGAACTGAATGTACGGTAAAACCATGACACGATTTGATAAGGTGCGAAAATTTTGCGATAACCGGAATTCATTACCATAATTTAAATCAAATCGAATATGAAATGGATTTTCAAAGAACAGTAAACGAACTAAACGCCTAAGGCAGAAAAACAAAACAGAATAAAACAATGTATTCACCGCTTCCATATTGTGTCGATCATCGATTGTGGTCACGGCGTCGATAAATGACGTCTCCGTCTCATCCGCGCACGTGGGTGAAACAACATGAAGCGAAATGGTTCCGTCCGTCTGCCGTGGGGTTACCGCAACAAACGCAGATGAAAGACAGGAAATGATGGTGCGACTATCAATGAAACGTATGGATTATATTGTATATACCTTTGCGTACAAAAAGGTATGTCGCAACTCAGTCAAAGAACGTGATGGTAAAAAATAAAACAGGAAAAAATACACTCAACACCCTGCAAAAATGTTTCAAAAACTCATCGACGAATAATCAGAGCACATTATGATCGGTTGTTCAGGAATTCCGCTGAAACACAGCCACGGTTTGCTAAAATGCGTGCTAAATGAGAGACAGTCGAGTTCCTATAGATATTGATTCTGGAGGGTATGGAACGAAGAGCGAATCATGTTAAAATATGAGAGCGACACTTTGAAACATCGTTGTGCACAGGATGCGTGGGATCTGGAAGAATCTTGAGAGCAAGTTTCTCACATGCTGATAAGTGTTGATCACATAGATTGAAGGACAATTCAGTAAGTAGTACGAAGGACACATGGCTAATAAATTGATAGCCCCCCGGCGAAGAAATTTAAAATCTTCTCGAAGAAACCCTAGAAAAATAATAGGAGAACAGCAAAGGAGAGTCGTGAAAAATGCATTGGTATACAAATCAGCAGATGGTGCTTTGTTTCACCCTGTAGTCTCGAAGCTTCCTGATTTGAAATGACAATCGTTGGAGATTCTTTACACAGGAAGAAATGTGAGAAGTCCACTTCAGATTTTTATCAATAATAACTCCTAAATATTCCACAGAATCAACCCTGGTAATTGATTCGCAGTTGATGAAAGACGTTTCGAATGGGTAGGCTGACCGAGAGAGAAAGAGAACAGATATTCGAAACATTCAGATGTGTTGAGATTTAAACCAGCTCGTGCAGAGAAATCATGGACAGAAGATAGGCTGCTGGAAAAACTTTGAAAATCATCGTTGTTGGAAACGGCTTGATAGAGGGCAACATCATCAGCATGCTCAAACAAATGACAGCGGGAGTCGGTTGATAAGTCGCTGATGTAAGTAGAGAAGAAGTACGATAAAAGAAGAGCACTCTGAAACACGTCTGAGTTGTTACCCAACGGTTTTGAAGTTTTACCGTCCATTCGTGTGCACTGGATTCGGTTAACAAAGTGATCAGTTGGTCATGCTAATGAAGTCCTGGGACAACCAAATGTTTCCGGTTTGTGAAGTAGAAGAGATCGTGGAACAGAACCGAATGACGACAAATAGTCTAGAGAGGCGCACCGGACGGATTTCACTAACACGTTTAAGGACTTACAAATGTGGTGAATGAGGGAGGTGACAGCGTCCAAGGTGGACCTGTTGGATTTATAGGCATACTGAAACGGGTCGTCGGGAGGATATATAGAAGAACACAGGCGCTTAAGTATAGCACGCTCCGTCAGTTTGAGACCAGAAGATGTCAATGCGCTACGGCGAAAGCGTTCTGCTAAAGCAGTAGAACTGTCATATTTTGGGATGGGAATAGTAGTGCCGGGTCTCCAACATGGAGGGATGGAAGACAAGGTTAATGATGATTTAATCAGAGACGTAACTGCATCGGTCAGAGCCACAGCACCATGCCTTAAAAGAGCTGGGGACAGACTGTCACGACCGCGCTACCCACTGCAGGGAGCAGGATCGATAGTGGTAAGTATACTATTATGAAGAGTTCATTCTCATTTATTCCGATTGTGTCTTCTGTCCCCAGCCATCAGCATTTCCTCCCTTTGCCTGGTTTTAATGCTCCCACCAATAATATGCTTATTGCTTTCAATAGTTTATTGTCAGTGAAGCAGATGATTTTTAGTCCCGTAACTCACCTTTTCTCAATCCTCGTCAGCTTCTGAATTTCGGCTCCCTCAACGTTTGTACAGTCCAGTCAACAGGCTTATTTAGGACTCGCAATGGACTCACTGGTAATCGATGTCTGCTGTATCCGTGAAACATGAGTTCAAGATTCGAGCAGTGCAATTCAACTAAGCACCTCAAATATTTCATCAATATATTCCCTGCGCATATCGGAAAACGGAGCAAGTCGAGCTTCGAGTCAAGATGGTATAGGGATAGCCCTGTTTGAGAGGGTCGAAATGGCTCGGTTACTACTCCTTTGTGCCGTAAGACTACAAAAGTCGGTCTGCGTTCAAAGGAGAAGCCGCGCTAAGAGCAAACTGTTCGTTATCATCGCTCCAAAAGACGGCAGCGGCGACATACAAAAGGACGAGTTTTATGACGTAATTTCCATTCTTGTTTATGGGAGCGGAAGCTCTTACACTAGTAGTAACAGGTGATTTTAATGTATCAGTTAGAAACCAGTTCACCAGAAGCTTGTTTAGGTGGCCGCTGCGCTTTGGTCGATCAGCACGCAGATAACGGGGATAGTACCCTCCAATTTTGTGAAGACAATCATTCATTTTTTTATAGCACGAATTTCCGACATATCTTGTGGAACACAGGCATGTCCCTTAAGCTCAGCCGGTAATCTGAATCGCATCGCTGTAAGCCATTGTTGGCGCGGTTCTGTTCAAAACCGTAGATCATACTGGTCCACCTAACTAGAATCGGATCGGGAATTAGGTTTAATGCGATCTTCACTGAAGCTCACTGATAGTCACCAGTTATGAGCAGAAACTCTCAGATAAGCCAGGAACTTCAACGAGCAGCGACGTAGATGAACACTCAGATCAGATCAAGCGGGCAATGCACTTGACAGCAAGTTTTCCCTGCGGTCCTGGATCCGATGCCCATCAGATACACTGGGTCTCGCAACAGTCACCAACGGTGCAAAGCGCCAGTTCCTTAAATGTAAGATGAATGAGATGTGATACCTGCAATCTCAAGTGATGGCAAGCTTTAGTAAGGATCGTAAAAAATGACATATTAAGGCAACTAAAGAGATGGAATTAGCAGCTGCACCAGTTAAAACTCGAAGACTGTGTAGATTTAGAGGCGACACCGGCGAGCAGCTAAATTCGGCATGTGATAGGATCGGACAGTTTATTCATGGTAGATAATAAAGACTCGATCGCTGGGCTAAATACTTCGAGAGCCAGTTTACCCGACCGCGCCCTAATGTAATTACTTGACGACCAGCATTGCGAGGCCTTAGGTGCCACATGGCATCCCAGAATAATTGGAGAGAGTCGAACATTCGATGACTGAACGAGAAAAATCGGCCGATTCCGACGAACTTCCCCGGCTCTTTGCGAACTGGGTGGGGATATTGATGAACGAGAACGAGAAGTGCGAGTCAATGATTCCATCCATCTTCGAGAGGGGAACACGCAGAAACTAAATCAGTTTAATTCCGATAGAAATTACAGCTTCGATAATGCTGCGCCGTCTGACAACGATTGGCGAGAGTAACGTCTAAAACAGCATGCTGAAAATCCCCCTGGTGGAGGTTGCATCGATCAGATTTTCACCCTTCGCCTGCTACTCGAAACGCGCTGCAAACACCACCGACCAACACTCGTAATTCTTCTCGACCTGAAAGGCGCCTTCGATTCAGTCGATCGAAGAGCCCTAAGAAATGCTCTGAATCGGACGAGCAAGCGAGAGAAACTCGTGAACCTCCAACGAGCATTGAACTGGCATACTTCTGGTGGCGTAAGAAAACAGTGAACCATTACACTCAATCGAAACGACTAGCTGTGTTCGACAAGGATGCTCCATCTTGCCATTCTTGTTTAACTTAATCGTCGACGAGGCAACAAGGGATGCAAATGTCGAACTGGCAAATGATGGATAGCTGTGTGACTTAGATTCCGTAGATAATGTTGTGTGCTTCTTCAAATCTGCGAAATTTGCGACGTGCACCAGACAGATTCGCAATAGATGTAGCTCCATCCGTCATGTGCTTTGCAACTTTAAATTGTAAAGTGCTGTACCAACATTGGATGACTGTGACTCCCAGACTGATGCTGGATGGAGAGAATCTGAATTTCCGAGCACTCCATTTACCGCTACAGCTGCATCTAGCGTACCATGCCGTTTTTCATTCCTCCTTCAGAATGAAGCAAGCCACGTGCAAGTCAACAATTGATGTGGCAGTTCGGAATGGGAAGATGTACAGCGAACCTAGGTAGAGCAGGTGTCTCAGCTCTCCGTGATTGGAGTTCCAAAGATCCTCCAACCAGTTGGCTGGAGACACCAGAAGACGACAGTGAACTTTTGGACAGTGGCGACCGTGTTGTCACTTTCGGTTGAATCGGAATGATGAAAAAAAAGTCTGTTTGTGCGGTCAAAATGCATTCCTTATGTTGGCTACCACATTCTTTTTCTATCCAATATGTCCACTCGCTGTCCACCTTGTATATTCATTCTCTGTGTTGCAACGTACAGCATGATCAGAAACTCGGCGGTCGGTATGGCTCGCCCTCCTGTTTAATGCTGAGTGACTATGATGACGGGAGCCATCAAATGGATGCACCATTTTCTCGAAAGGTGGGTGATGACCAGTTATCAAAGTCCTTCAGGCAGACTCCGTCACCTTTTGGTCTAGCCTTCCGAACAATGGCTATTTCATTATCGCGAATACAACTATACAAATCAAGACCGAGATGACCGAAAACGAAGACTAAATGATTCTTGGCCACTCTGAGCAAATGAACAGTACAGATATGCCCACTGGAACTGAAGAACTGAAAAACATCAAGACCCAGCAGTGGAAATGGAAGTGAACCACATCATCCACTGCCTCATTTACATCGCTCTACAATGGCATAAGGATAAGGGTACTAAGGAACATTGATAAGTATAACTCTAGCATAATTGTCCCGTCTCAGTTCGAAAAGACAAAAGTCACGATTAATAACCACAATTTTCGGAAGTTGCATGAAGTGCCACTGAGTTGCAATGCACTGTTGAACCGATGATTGGAGATCACAGAATCATCAAAACGATAGAAGGAATCAACAGGCAGATGAGCGAAAAATATAGGCAATGATTGGGAAATCTAAGTAACCAATCAGAATTAAGCGACAACATTACAAAAAAACAAGTGAAATCACATTAGGGGTCCCCACTTAACAGAATGAGAAATCCATCGCTAAATAGTATATACATGGACGCCGTAAAAATGCATATGAATTAACGAAAATATGATTATTATCGGAGAGCTGAGACGAAAGAAAACATAAGGTTAACTGACTGACAAATAAATGATGTCAAATGAACTATTTATTGCCGTACCTCCGGGACGATTTTCTATTAACCACGACAGAATACGGATATGCATCATGAAAGTGGATCAGACAAGGGGATTTTGCGCACCTCACAGACAACCCGAACAGCGTGATCAGATTATGTGGATGATAGGAATCCCAAGGTCATTTACATACAATAAAATTTGGCGGTCAGACCTCCTCAGTAAGTCTGTGGGACTACTTTGGAATCAACAGAGACACTACTGAAAATACAGTTAGAGAATAATGGTGCCGCTGGTTTTCCATCCCACAGAGTTTCCAGTTGGTGCCGTTTACAGGCAACAAGCTAAGGTATCTACCACCTTTATCGATAATCGACAAGAAAAGTCGAATTTAGACTATACACCACAACGAACTGACCACATTTCAATAAGCTGTAAGCAAGAGAAGATTAGGGTCATGACATATGAAAAGTGTTCTAAATATCCAATTATATGATTGTAAAAGGTGAGGGAAGACAAGAGTAACTAGACGATAAAAATAGAAAACTGTGAACATGACACAACCGAAAACCATGCCGAATTAGATAGAACTTAGACCTACACGAGGCATTACAGCTTTAGCATCGTTAAATTCTGCTGTTGTAGATAACACGGGACCGTCATCTGGAACCAGATTTTGGTTAGCCTTCTTTGATCGCTGGTCCGCGTTTTTCTAAAGTGGAATATAAGCAACAGCTGCACAAATTCTCGGAAAATAAATAGAAAAAATAAAATATGAGTGTACTTGTTCGCCAGAAGGAAGAGAGCTACACGTAAAATCATGGGCACTAGAGCATTAAGAAAGATCAAGGTAATCGATCTGGGGGGTTACGTCAGTACATAGCCTAAACGAAGATAACCACTGTCTGGTAATCAACTATGGGGGCTTGCCGATAAAAGACAGATTTTTCTATACACATGCTGAATTACTTGATTTCGCAGACGCGAGATATGCCGTGTTTGAACCATTCATTCACAAAGTGAAGTTCCAGAAACCTAAGCGATCTGAATGCAGGAAATCTCAAAGATCGTAGTTATTAAAACTTCCGTGGTTAGACATGTAAAAAGGCAATAAACTTCGAAACACAACTAGGCATTCTATTTTTAGATAACTGATCTAAATATTGGTGCTAGTAAACTATGCATCATGCTGAACGAGATTAGCAAGGCCGATTCTAAAATCAAACCATTAAGCAAGTTTGAAGAATTCACAAAGGTCTAACGGACTTGGGGTTGCACGGCCAGAAAACGACGTAAATCTGAAAGCTCGTTTGCTTCCCTAGATTGATTGTGTAAAAGATCTATTTGGCTTAACGCAGAACTACAGCATTAGATATGGACAGCGTCAAAATATTCATTTGATGAGATAAATTCAGGCGTAATTAAGCAACTATGAGGAAAAATCGATTAGCCTGCTATCGACTATGAAAGATGTAACATGTAAGATTGTTTAAACAACTGGTGTACAGTACGCATGAGTAAGTAAGTGAACGACTGCAAAGATCACGGGTAGAACATTGTTAAGAACCGTGAAATTGTCCACAAATTGGTGATCAATCATGGGTGAAGGGCGAGAACAAAGCGTAATCGGTTACCAGATGTAGTGGAGTTCGGCTGAGCTCTCCTCGTCTGTCTCAAAACAATATTAAACCAGACTTCGACACGATGCGACGCGCCACACGCATCTGTTGTACCCAATACCAAAAAAACTGCACGAAAAAGCTGTCCAGATATTCATCGCTACAAGCAGCGTTTAAACCATACACTTATGTGTTTCCAATTATTCAGCAAACTTTTCAAGACACAACGTAACAAAAGAAAACCTAGTTCCACATAGATATGGATAGGCGTGTAATACGACAGGGGAAATCAAACCTCAGGATATGTCGAGCTGGAACAGTTAGTTGATTTTATTAATACCACGTTGAGCTACCGATTAGATTTAAGTAGCCTGTGAAAAAACGAAATGTTCAAGACCAGTTTATTTGTGTTGACTAGGCGCCTAAACAACAGCCCATAGAGAAAGAAAGATGAGAAACCACACATATTGGGCCGATGAAACGAAAACTTTGATTTTCGAAACGGCATTTGCAATTATCAGGAATTACCTTGGATTTACGAGACGCACTTCCAGAGTGAATTCCTTTTCCTTTGGTTGGTTTGCGCTCAAATTCTTTTAATTTATCAGTGGCCTACGGTAAGAAGAAAGACGTCAGCATTCTATACGGAAAGTTTGGCATCATAGAAAAACGGAAATGGAGATGTTACTCTACGGTTTAGAAGCTTGCATTTTAAAAGGTCTGAAACCACGTACAAAAATGAAATATAATTTTACATCAATCACGTAAGCAAAGAAGCAAAGTTTCTTTTGTTTCCCTCATAGGCGTTTCGATTTCACGAAATGATCGCATTGTTCTTATTCAAAGGAAACGACATTTATATAAAGGCCGAACAACATTCATCTAACTGACGTTGACTCAAACCAACGGCATACTCCAAATCAAGGGCGAGGAGCCTAAACCGATGTAAACTCCAAAGATCAAGACCACGCTATTTCAGGCCTGGAACAATACAGACTAAAAAAGCCCAAAAAAGGAAAAAAAGGGCAGAAACAAGCCCGATGTAAGACCGAAGACTGCGCCTCCAGTTAAAGCTGCATGCAGCTAATTGCGGCCCGGGATTAGGGATACAGAAATGGAGATCATCCATGAAGCTAGACTTAAATAACGGAGACCCAAGCGAGCAAGTGGCCGCGGAAAAAACAACAACAATATCATTGGAATCGTGCGTTTTCACTTGGAAATAGATCGCTCAGACCTTAAATCAGTTTTCGGGGTACGCGACTGGCGTAACAAACTAATTTTGCGACGTGTGGATCTCCCCGTAGATAGTAACGAATGGATGGCTGCAATCACAGATATTCGACAAGCCACTTTTATCTTCCCACAGAAGATAGTCAGATGAAAGTATAGTAAGCCCACAGAGGAACCATGTGTCGCGATGATGGTCTAAATTCAATCACAGTCATAAAAACTAGGTGTCGACATTGCATTTGTTTCTACATCTTTTGAATCGGAACAAGCAACCCACCGATCAAATACTCTAATTAATGATATCGAACTTTTTCCATAATACACTTGAACACTATCAAATATTTGTGATCCTCATAGGTAAACATTAAAGTCACTGGTTGTCCTCTTCCCTCAGTGATCGCGTAGAAAAACGAATATACGTACAGTTAGCGGTCTTCTAAAACACTGCCGTACCAATAATCTTTCCGGCAGCGACTCAAACAATCTTTCCAAGGTTGCACCATAAGGGGCCCGCAGTCAACACCCGAGAATGCTACATGACAGATTCCCGTGAAGTTCTGATGAGCTACATCAGATGACGACTGTTGTCAAAGCCAATTCAATCGCAAGGTAATTAGATTCTAATTAAAAATTCGAAAGACAACACCCACATTCAAGTAACGAGTTTCAATCCACACCCGTTTGGCTGCAAGGGAGAAATATAATTATCGATAGTGAAGCATTGAAACCAAGTTACATGCCAATTGTTCTCGCAGGGTGTTTGAAAATGTAATGTTCCGGGGCGCAACAAAACCGTGTTGACATCTTGTTTCGCCTTGAACGAACCCTTGGCATTCCTGTATCTTAACGCTTACTCGTCATTGATGAAGGTCTTCCTATATAGTATCAATGAATGCATGCTTACCGGTCAGAGAAAAACTATGATTAAATCCACGCCATCCACAACAGCAAGTTAGAAAAAATCCTTCACTTCGAAACGTCGAGATTATTCTTTATTTTTTCCAAGAGGATAAGAAGTCAACTGATCTGACGTGGTGTATGGCTTGTATCCCTCAATGACCCAGCCGAAGCCCATAGTAGTATATTTGTCCAGGCGAAGATTAATAGCGTTTGGAAGGTCAATGGTAAAGGCTCGACGAATAGTCTCTCTTTTCCTCCCACCCCACGTTGGACGATTTGAGAGCCAGAAACCCATTCGATATTTTCGATCCCGAAAAATGGATTCTTCACAGTTCAACAACTACCCGCTGCCCCGTTGGTCGTCTGGCTAAGTCAATCGTAAGTCATTTGTGATCCTGTTGTTTTTTTCGGATACGAAAACTATGCTTCAGCGTTGAACAGCAAGGAAGCTGCACTGGCCGCTAACCTTCTTCCGAGAGTTACCAAAGTTTCAATAAAGAAAGATCGGATAAGGAAGGTGGACAGGCAATGGACCAAAGGGGGCGCGAAATCGAAGATGAATGGCCGCACTTGCAACCAACAAATCGTGAATACAATCTAATTGTCGCAACATAGAACCTTAGTCAAACAATTTTGAATGGTCGGACGGAAGTGACAAAACAGCGAATGTCCACTGTTGCACGTGGTAGATTCAGTCATACTCCTTAGTATCTTTCACTCAATGTTAAACAATCTTTCGACTCCAGCGAAGGAGATGTAGGACATTTACTTTAGACAGGCTCACTTTAGACTTTCTCATTGGACGCCGTCGCGTCATCCGTTGACTTCCCACGTGCTTCTCCATCCAATGGTAAGAACTGAACAATAGTCGATTTCGGTGGATTAAGAACCGTAGTGTTCGTCATGCGCAACACACGGCCCAACCAACGACATCTAGCAAGTCGTATGGGCTGTGATAGAATGTTATCTGAACCGATACCTCATACTCGATTCCTAACCTGCAGATTGCATACGCGGTCACTCCGTCCAAACCGAGCGATACGAGTCGAACGTCCGTGATCAAAAACCTCTAAGCGACGAACATCTTCCGAAAGCGAACTCCATGACTCGCAACCGTACAACAGAACTGAGCAGCGCACTGCGGCACAGCACACACGACCTCATAACTTTAACGAAACACCAGGCCGAGGCCACAAGTGCTTCATGCTTGCGTATCCCGGTTGAGCCATGAATATATGCGTGTTCACTTCTTTTGCCGTGCTATCGACGTTAGGCAAGCAGTTTCTGAGGTAAGTGAAACAGTCTACAGTGGTTAATGTCTCTCTCTATCCAGTACCAAACAAAATATCGTGCAACTGTTGATGGAGTTTGCTGGATGACATTAGGGATCCAATTCTTAGCCGCGTACGCTGAGAGGAACAATCTGCATCTGCCCACTTTGTACGAATCTCTATGATTCATAGAGCATAGCGACTGGAGTCTAGTCAAGCAGTGTAACTCCAAACCCGCCAGTGAAAGCAAAAACACATCTAGCAAGACCCGGAGCCGCGAACGTAAGGTAGCCAGAAGGGCATAAACAAAACCTCGTCGAAGGACTTGAATGGAGATATCAGTCGAATGATAGACCGGGAGTTTCTAATGGGAGTCTCTTGGATCCAAAACGGATCGGCAGCTAGGATCTCTAAAGTTTTAGCATCAGCATTCACGCAACACATTTGGTTAGCTTTAGGGGACATCGGGGACGAAAAATAGCCAACCAGCGGAAGCGGATGCAGTGGATAAACATGCTAATCAAAGTACGATACTCGAGAACGGGGTAAGTGATTCTTCCGGTGACAATACCGCTAGTACGGCCGACTGAAGTCCCGATGAATGTAAAAACATAGTGCCGGAAAGCAAGTAATGTGAGACTTCAGATAAACAAAAAATTGCGTGCTGTGGAAGACCATTTCTATGTGGGCTATTGTACTACTAGGGCACCCGATCCACAGGATGTTTTATTACGTGCTTTTCGCAAGCGGCTAGCGAAAGGGGTATTCCTCCTATCTATTGGGGCCACCGTCACGAGGGTAACTCGCAACCATGACCCCCAGGTTTGGAGCGTCACGAAAGGAAATAAGGTCTCAGCAAGTTAGGCATGGCAAAGGCAGTGGACTACTGTCTACCATCATGGATCTGGGATCTGAATCTGCGATCTTTGTGAAGATAGTATCGTTCAGAAGACAAATGCATATGCAGCCTAAATTCGAGCACTGTACATGAGAACGAAAAATGTGCGGCAATGACCAGAGGTTACACTGAAGATGATAAACCATATCCATTGCAATGCAGTTTGTATAAAAGCTGATCCGGCTGCAAATGACGCTCAGCGGGAACTCGTGGCTAGTGCGATCATCATCATCATCATCACCATCATCATCATCATCATCATCATTCATCATCATCATTCATCACCAACATTCATCATCATCATTCATCATCATCATTCATCATCATCATTTATCATCGTCAGTCATCATCATCATTCATCATCATCATTCATCACCATCATTCATCATCATCATCATCATTCACCATCATCATTCATCATCATCATCATCATCATCATCATCATCATCATCGTCATCGTTCAGCAAGGCAAACCTCACTGACTGCTGCCTTTCCCCAGAGTTACACGTCTCTATAAAAAGAGTGAATATCCAAGGGGAACAGGGAGTGAACCTACACAGGCGGGAAAAGATAAGATGCTGCTGCAGCCGACATACGGAACACAGCCTAACTCTAAAAACGCAATCTTTCAATCATGCTGATTCCATGGGGAATGACAGCACGATCGCCACTGTTCACGGTTCACTGCCATATCCTTCAATGTCTCCAGCCAGCAAAGTCGACGAGTCTTTCGACCCAACACGAAGGCGTGAGAACACCTACTTTACCCAAGTTTCGTTGTACATTTTCTCATTCCACGTTTGCCACGTCAACCTGTTTGGCCTCCACATGGCTTCTTCCATTCCTCAGGAGGAACACAAAACAAAGTACGGTCTGGCAGACGAGTGTTCGTCATACGCAACACGTGACCCAACCAGCGTAGTTTCATACGCTGAAACAAGCTATTTTCAGAGGTGCCACCCAATAACAGATTCCTAACCTCAATATTAATCACCCGGTCACTCCATCCAGTCCTAGCCGTTCTACGTAAACATCGGCGGTCGAAATCCTCCAACAGACGAACATCGCCCACAAGCATACTCCATGTCTCGCAACCGTACAACAGAACTGAGCAGCGCACTGCGGCACAGCACACACGACTTCATAACTTTAACGAAACACCAGGCCGAGGCCACAAGTGCTACAGTACAGCGTAATCTGCTCGAGCCCCTCGATATACGCGTGTTTATTTCCACTGCCGAGCTACCATCGCTCGACACGCAGCCACCAAGGTAGGTGAAACGGTCCACAGTCGTTAGTTCCTCTCCATCCATTATCACATTTGGCACTACTCTCGTCCAGTCTTGCAACAGCACTTTGCACTTTGAAGGTGCAAAACTCATGCCAAACCGAGC
>LUCM01011603.1:8510-25854 GCA_008360955.1 Fasciolopsis buskii | reverse complement strand
CAGCTTGAGCTGCTTCGTCTCCTGAAGTGCGAAGAAAATATCTTGACGAGACGTTTGGTGCAGTTAGTTGAATCACTCTACTCGAATCCTGAATTCGTGTTTCACTCACGCAGCAGACATCAATCGAAAGTGAGTCCACTGTTAGAGCTAAACACGCCTGTTGACCAGCCTGCATTAAAGTGCGCACATTGAAGCAACCCAGATGCAGAGGCTGGCGAGGCTTGAGAAAATGTGAGCTAACGGATTGAAAACCACCTACTACACTATTTGACAATAAACTGTTGCAAGTATCGGGCGTGTTATTAATGGAGATACTACGGGTAGGCAGAAGGGGCAAACAGATTGGGTTGGAGACAGAAGAGACAGGTTGAATAAAAGAGAGGGAACTCTGAACAGTAGCATACTTATCGCTACCTATCCCACTCGATGCAATGGGCAGCGCGGTCCTGATTATCCTGCGCGACGACCGATGCAGTATGGAATTATTTGTAGGCGTGTAACTCATGAGGATTGATGGACGAGTGCTGCTAGGGTGCCCAGCCGATAAGCAGAAAAACGATTAGGGTTCTCAACCAAAGCCTTTGGTTCTGACAAGAACCTGATTGCAAGGCAGCGGGGAATAGCTGAGTGGGCGCCGATCAGATTGGATCAATTAGTCTTCCACTCGTTTTTCTGACTGAGCTGCTAACTCAGATCAACCCACAACTTGGAGGACCAGGAGACTATACTTCGTCAGGCCTCTACCCATTGACCTTCCAAGCATGATTGGATCTTCGTCTTGAGATAAGCCATCCTGTATAGCTCGTTGGATCATGGAGGCACGCAAGCCGTTACATCATGTGAAGGTATAGTCTCGTTGTGACAGGCTAGTGCGATTCACAAGACACATGTGCAGACACATGTGGAGAGGTGGGTTTGGTCATGGTCAACCGATATGTCTGAATTTGGATTCATTATGTAGTCGCACTGCTTCCTGGACGTTGTGAATTTCGACTGAGACACTCAATTGTTCGGTGGGGAAGAAAACCCGATGTTGATTACGATCAAAATGAAAAGAGAAATGAGGTGCGCCCAAAGAACAAAGTTTGTTATTTGTTGCGTGGTATCACAGGGAAAAATACCACAACAGACCTTTAGTGCGCCATGGATTTTGGGGAATGCAGCCGTAAATTACAAAAATACAGTTCCGGGGATTTAATTCCTAAGAGATAAATGAGAAACAAAAACGACCAAAAACGTTTACAACCAACATCACTCAAGCTTCTGTCGTCATATGGTACGATTATTTGGAGACTTACTGTCAACTGCTCAGTCAGCTTCCGTACCTCTTCTTGGGCCTCAGTTAGCAGAGCGTCCGGTGTGTGATATAAGCAATTCCCAAAAGTTGAGTCGGTAATAGATGAGTTAGCCATCACTTGTGAATGTTCAGCTGTAGGTAATACATTTGATGGATTTGACGCTAATTTCAGGGCTTCCGCGGCACGCTTCGCTGAACGTCTTTTGATTCGTTTGATAGAGGAAACCGGTAACCTCTGGGTTTCATCAGTGACAGGAACCGGCTGCTCCAACGAACCAGTCATGGCAACTTCCACTGGCAGTAGAACATCAGCATTTTCACTCAGTTTATCTCCCGAAATCGTGAACGCAGGACACGTTGGGTGCGCAACTTCGCACATATGAAGTTTTTCGGAATTTATATTTTGTGGAGTGTAAGAGAGGGCTTCTGTAGATTCGTTCTTCGGAACCAATTTGACATTCATGGCACCACTATCCATTTTGTCTGTAACACAGCTTAAATCGAGAACTTTTGTCTCAGACTCATCAGCCGAAACGCTGTCTTCATCGTCAACAGTTTCTTCTGACGTTTGAGTCTTATCTTGATCAAGCAGATCACTTGGTTCACTCGGTGGTTTTTGTTTTTTTAATTTCTTGCTCTTTTTAGCCTCCAGTTTCCTTGATCTTTTCTTCGCAGAAACTGATTCCAATAACGAGTTCACGGACCGAGCAGGAGTGAAGACAGCGCGTTTAAACATGTAGTACAAAACTACTGAAACCACACAAACGATAACTGCGCTGCATACGCCGGTAAGCATACTATCCACCTCCAGATCCATCAAAACCTAGGAGGAAAAGTTAGCATTATTTGCATTTTCCATTAGTGAAGCAATCGTATTCATACTTCAGACATCCCAGGAACCCATCGTTTTTTCAATTCCATTGAGCCCACTCCCCCAAAACAACAAACGGGTACTCTCCAGAATTTATCAAAGAATGACTAATCAGAAAAGAGCATAGCGGAAACCTGAGGCATTAAATGAGTTATTTCGCGGACAGTGATGTTTCGAAAATCATATGACACATCCAACGGAAGTCTGGAGACCTGGCTATTTCCTACTACTTACAGGAGTTCATTCGTTATCGAAGCCGTTATCAGTGACCTCCAATCACCAAGTTAGCTCAAGCTGAAACCGAAGAGCACGTGCCAACAGGCTTTCCCTGAGCCCCGGTAAGGCTGAAAATAAAATGGAAATTTTCCCTTCTGGTTTCATTGTTACTCCCGTTTCCCATAGATATTTGTAACGGCCATTAATATGAACTATGAGAATCACTGTCTGCTGTAACAAGGTTTATCAATTTGATAAATATTAACCCTTTTTATCATTACCTCTTCTCCAGGTGCACATGCAACTGATTAGTCTATTACAGTCTACACAATAACACTCTTCTGATTTACTTAGATGCCTTTTTGCTGATTCACGACAATTTGCTGGACTAATTTTCAAAATGCGAAAGGTTCTCTGGCCAGAAAGAATCGATGTTGACCCTAAATTACTAGTGATGCTATAGTAACCGACTGACAATAACTTGCTCTTCAATATCAAGGCCCTTTAAGTTAGACAATCATTTTTTAACTCCCAATGATTACAAATACACAAGAAAGTGAAGATCCCGTCTCCATTCTCAAACGTCGCCACATCAAGAGACCTTCCCCAGACGTGCTTTATCCCACGGTATAGGGTGGTCAGTCTTGATCAGCTTCTGGAGTTGCTAATGCATCTAGTTGAAGGCTACGGTCGCAAACCTGCCAGTGGAATTGCACAGCATGGAGTAAGTTTGAGATGTATTTACACGCAGGATACAGCCTAACCATACAAGTCCGGGGGTTCCCAAAGGGAGAACTTCTAATCTCTAAAGAACTATCGAGTTAGCCGAGCAATTATATGATGTCCAGAAACAACCAATGTCTCATAGGAGTAGTATGACACCAACATTTTGTTTTATCTCCCGCAGACCTGACGTCCAGAACCTCATCTTTGCCAATGGTAATTCTGTTGTATTTTAGTGGCCCTGATTTCCATCCTCGAAAGACATGCTTTGCCCTGGATTTCGCGCCCAATGTTTGTGGTAAAACAGGGCATCATCAAAGGGTAGGTCAAGCATCCCTGGCTTGGAAAGGACTTGCATCAGTCACTAATTTTACCGTTATCTGTAGTGGTTACTGCTGTTCCATAGCATTTGTTTAAAGAAGTTACTCAGAACCTTTTTTATTACGTGTACCATTCATGCGTGTAGTGGGAGAAACACTCCCTATAGCCACTAAGACCCTGGACACGCGGGGGACCAGCAGCCTCGACTCTGAGACTTGGCGTGGTATAAAAACAAGCTCTCAACAGACGCGTGGTAATAAGGAACTGAGCGGTGACGAACTACCGTCTAATACAGTAACCCGTGGATCTGGGACTTGAACCTTTGAACCTTTTGGGGGTGACGGACGCCTAATCAACTTGAGAGATACCATAAACAAAGTTCCGCTGTAGGCGCTAGTCGATCAAGGTGGCTTCGAAAACTATAGCTCCTAGGATTTTGTTCAGGAACATCATTGGAGAATCAAGCCGTCCCAAAACCGTATTACGATTGTGTCGGCGTTTTTAACAAGCGTCAAATGAGGGCACTTGATTCTAATCTACACAGAGAAACCACTTATGAATGTACCACACAGTTTGTGATGCAAAAGTTGTGCGTCAACGTTCAACACGATTTCGTACAACAATTCAAACGGGCAGATGTATTTTTTAAAAACAACCAACCCACTCCATCTGTGGCCGTGCTTTAGGACAAGAAGTACTTCATTCTACGGTTGAACACTTGGCGCACGAAGTATTCACTGAAAGAGAAATCCAGAAATTACTGAGTGGATGTACTAATGAGTCATCAAAGTCTCCATGTGAAGTCCAGGTCCCAGTAACTTCCAGTGAACGGTGCAAAAAAGGCATGGTCAGCGACTACGATCAAATTATAGATCGACGCAGTATTTGAATGATTATCTCTCAAAAATGGGCCAACCGATTCCGAGAGTCCTTCAGTTCGGGGCATCCAGTAAGCCCGAATAAAGGAGCGCATAATACTAGATTCCTATGAAAAGCAGTGCAGTGCGTTCGAAGCTTGCCGTATAACCTCCGACGTTTCCAACGGATCGTATACTTCTAACGAACAGTGGATGGTATAATCCATACGGAGCGACTATTTGGCATCCTCTGCACTGTGAACAATATCGTGACCCGCGATTGTAATTCTGATTGATTTATAGAAACGCTGAAGAAATAGGGCTCACCATTAGCGAAGATAAAAGTACAATGCCTGTGGACTTAGTGAAGATTTTAGGGTCTGAAGTTTCCAAAGGTCTCATAAGGCAGGATTCGGAAGGACTAATACTCCTCAAAAAGTTACCAACTCCGGGACCTTAAAAAGCAAGAACGAGCAGACGGGATGCTTGCGTACTGCTCCCAACTGATCTCCCGTTTCCGACGAAACAAATATGCTTACCACAAGTCATATGTCACGGTTTCATGCGCACATCATGTGCCATTTTGAATCAACCTTTATGATGTTGAAACCGATTTCTCGAGCATCGCAATTACGGCTACCTTTAACCATAATGATGGGACATGTGCTTTTCCCGAACCCTGACGCCAGTCGAAAAGTGACATTCTGCAGCAGAAGTCTACCCCTTTGTTGGGGCTACGAAAAAATGGCCCCACCTTCTGATTGGAAACTATTCCGGCTGTTCATGAATAAACGTGGATAATACCATTTTTATGACATATGCCACGCGTGGGCGTAGTAAAAAGGGCATACTCCATTCGTTTCTGACAGTCAATTCGGAAACAAGATTAGAAACGACGGCTCGCGGAACTCCCCACTTTCCAACACGAAGTCGTCTGTTGTGCAGGACGCGATAATATCGTGGACCATGAGCTCTTCCAACTTGTCTGTGCCTTCAAATTCGACTGCCTTGGTCTGGTACAAGATCCATCAGCCCTTGCGAAACCCATAAGTGGTTTGTGCACTTCATTCTGTTCGTACCCAGGATCTCTGGTTTTAAGTTGGAGTAAAAAACGATATCTTGCCATTGAATTTATAGGAATACGAGGTCAAAATTTTCATAGTCCATCATGTACGCCACAAGAGCAACTTAACCATTGTAGGACTTAGTACAGGCTTCAAATGACAACTACCATCATCCACACTTGGGACGTTTTTTGCTGACAATCGTCGATGAATTCCCGCGCTCCCCATTTGTCTTTCATCATTCTAATGTATGGGAAAGTAAATTCCCCCATACACTGCCACCGACTGTCTCACTTATGTGTTCGTTATTTTCGTCATGCTTTCATACGTTCGGTTCGCGGTATTTTGTGTCAGGAAAAAAGGCAGGGCCGTCATCCACACTACTGCCTATAATTTTTAATCTAACATGTAGGTGGGGCACCCAAATGCTATGGTTCGGAAAGCCGTCACTTAGGCCCTGACTTCCCAACATCTAGGAATTCGGCAGTGGGCAACGTTCTCTTCTTTGCACGGCAATTAACGCAACATCCCGTGAACGTTTTTTTTCTTTACAACCGTCACAGTACTAGTGGGGCTTCTTTTTCTAGTTAGCTTCTGAAAAAGAAACTGGTGCTACCAAAGGAAAACAATCGACGTTTCAAGTACGGTGATTGCAAACCGATCAAAATCCTTTGACGATCGTGAAAACCGGGTTTAGTGTGCGCTACACAAAAACATCTGAAGATTTTGTCTCACAAGATTCCGCGCAGAGTTTAAATTCAATGGATTATCCGCCGAAATCCTGTCACTAGTTGCAAAAAAGTCTCTTGTGAGCACGCTGAGCACTACAGTCCGTTTTGACCAGAGGGTTGCCATCATACTAAGTGATCATCCCAGTACTTAACAAACGCATATCCACAGAATAAAACGGCATCGTTCATCTACCCCAGGATTATCGGTGACTGTCAATGAGCTCCCAACTAACATCCGATGGTATATGCGGAATACCCGCCATTCAACACCGTACATTTTCGAATCCACACCATGATGGAACTTTAGTTATCATGAATTTATTTTAGGAATACTGTTCCCGAATAGTTGGAAGGGCTTTTCATATTTTAGAGAAGAGAGCAACCACTTTTGGGGGCATTTTGCGTTTTCCTTATGCGAAGTCGACCATTCTCTCCTTCTCTTGAAGATTTTGAACTAATGATCGGGTTCGGAGCATGAGCTTAATGAGAACGCAGTTTCTATCTGTTGCCTGTTGGAACGTTTCCGTCGGTGTGAAATGAGAGTAGCTGGATACCAAATGGAGCGCACCCAAACTCATACATGTGAGTTGCAAATAATTAAGTACTTGCAAATTGAAAAACGAGTCCGTAGTAAAGGTGTGGTCAATAGACTTCGTATGCAATACAAAGCACGTACGGAATAACACAAAATATGGAGTAAACAATATATGGGGCTTGCCGAACAGGAGTGACGAGAAATGTTCGTCCTCAGTCCTCTTATGGAACTGCGTCCAGTTCGTAGCTCAGTTCAGCACATTTGGCACAGTTCAGTTCAGTTTTCCCAGGACACCAGTGAACTTAACGGTTAATCGAGTGACCAGACTTCTTTCGATATGCTCAAGAATGATCATCCAGATCCAGGCCAGGTCACGTCGGATCACAGGGATTGCCGCCTTAACCAAAACCGATAGTCCAGTTTCTTGCGCGTGCGAGTTTGAGTATCACACCGAGCTTCGACCGCAAACCTTGCTTTCTCGGGGTTGTGATATCATTTTCGAAGGACACCTCAGGATCGCTTCAGGAGTAGCAGAAAATCAACGGCTGAAGTGTTGAAGGCCAAAACAAAGTGCGGAAACCAATAGGAAGGGAAAACAGCAAAACCTGTCTCATAATTTGAAACCAATAATGAGCTACAAACGAAAGAAAGGTATACTGCGGAAAGAAAGTGTACAGCAGAGCTTTTAGTTTTGGAAATGAAAACATCCGCGATTGGGAGAGGAAACGTTCTCGGGGAACGACTTAGGCCATGCCCCCTCCAAGCAAGCCTTAAACTGCTCAAAAGACAATATTCGCCACTAACAAAGCCGTGCTGATTCTGGCTAAGTAACCCGTTCCTGACTAGGTGCCTACTGATTACACCTGAGATGCAACGTTGCATTGCCTTCGGCACCATTTGGAGAGGGGATACTGGACGGCAGTTGCTTCTGTCAAGCCCATTCCCTCCTTTGTGGACTAGCACCATTTCCGTTATCCTCCAGCTTTCAAGGATTTTTCAGCTATTAGAGGCAGACTGAACAAATCTGTTGTATCGGAGAAACTGTGTAAGCTAATGGTTTGAGAATGGACTGCCGCCTAATGTGGGTTTGGTCTCCGTAATACTGAGGCCGCTTCTTGTGTTGCAACTACTTTGGTCTTCTATCATTTTTGGTCGTGGATTTCAGGGCGCCACTAGGAAGAGCGCCGCAGTCGCATCCGTAAAATTAATTTACGAGAGCCTTTGTTTGTTTGTTTCTGATATGGCCTGGCTTCCGGTCCCGGTGTGAACATTACCTCAGCGACCATCAGCTTCCCCTTGTGCCGGACATCATTCCGTGCGGCAGCCCAATTATTTCCTAGGTCCCAAGAATGTCATGCTAGGTCTTCTTGCCAGTCGGAGTAGAGTATGAATGACGAAAATAGAGAAAAATCTAGTGGCCTTCACCTTTACCCTGAGACGGTCCCACAATTGGGACAGGGAGACATTATGACATTTTAATCATCGCTCTTGGCAGTTAAAATTGCAGTAAGACGTCTACGCGTTGATGACGACTTCTCATAGAGTATTTCAGGAAAAAAACCTAAGAAGATCAATAGGTAAACCCGAACGGAACTGTTTGGGCGCGGTTTCAAATTCACTTCCGTTTGGCTTACGAAGTCTTGAGGTCTCAAGGTGGCTCACGGATGCCAGACAAAGCTCGGAAGAGGTAGTAATAACAAAAACCGTCCTATGGTTCGAAATTAATGATGAGTTGGGAACGAAAGGCGTAATGCTGAGGGAAATGCAGATTCGCATTCCGCTTTGTTGGGGAAGTAGAACAAGTGCGATGGGGAGAGAATACACTCCTCGTAAGACTGGGGAACGATATATGCAATGCCTAGTACACACGGACCCTAAACTGTACAGAATTACGAAGAGATACAGCAGCGAAACCTGGAGTTGTTCTTCCGGATCGCTTGTTTAACAAATATTTGATAGGCTTGTCCTGTTGCCACTTGCACGGTGCCCACGCACGCTCTAGTCAAATGTGTTCAACCTCCTGCTCCTTCCAACAAGTAATGTGATTTTACAGAGCTGAGCAAGGGTGGTATAAAAGTGGTCACAACTTTGACGGGTAAGCAAAAGTAATGCGAGATCCGCGCTGAGACAGTTGGCCCTAAGACGTTGCATATTCCGTCACTTTGTTCCGTGCGTCATCTATTGTTTGTGTGAAGAATTGAGAACTGATGGCTGTATTGGCTCTGGGATTTTCCACTATATTCTACGCTCTCCTAGAGATGGGTTTTCATCGCAGAATAACGTTGTATTATCTGACCCTGACAAACCAGCAACTAGCCTGAAGGTAACGATAAGTTCTCTTCCAGAGTTTCTTTGACATCAATGAAATCTCAAGGACTTTAGTCCCTGCTGTTGGACTGGCTGTCCTAGTCCTGGTATCATCCTCATGAAGCGCCTTTCGATGTTTTCTACGGCTGGCCTCTCCTGAACCAGAGTAAGGGCCAGAGATTACACTGATTATTCTAGAAGTGGACAAACTCATACTTTGTACACGATTACGAATAACCTGTCGTCCCGGAACCTTATTATCCATCGGAATTCGAGCTTAAACTGATTTACCGTTTCAGCTTCTGCTGCATACTGAAATGAAAGCCTGAAGGAATTTTGGATGCTCAAAGCAGATCCTCTGTTTCTTTTGACTTAGGAATTGCCCGCCGGGATTCGGGGATGAGATGTTCTGTTTGTTTCTTTTTAGGTGGCCAGCTGCCTGCACTTTCCACTGCCCAGTGGCATCCCCGCCTAGATAACCAGCCACATAGGCCATCCAAGTCCGATCCTGCTGGACTCCACCAGTTTCCGCGTCACCAGCAAAATGCCAGGTGCAATTGAATGGCTTCACTAGATCATTCATGAATACCAAAAATATCAGAGCTTCAATCGCGGAAACTTGCGGGCAACTCAAAACAGGCGCTTGCCATAGATGACCGCGTTTAATCGATTCCGAAACAGAATTTATTTTGCTGCAGAAGTAGCGTATCTGCTAAAGTGAGAAAAGTTCAGCCATCACCTTCGACCTTGAAACGGTAGAACAGATATTTTAGCTGCCACTCGTTATTTTATATTGTAATGCTGAAAATGCTGTAATAAATCCGTCTGTTTTCAACCCCCATATCCTGGCTGTCGTGCACCGGGAGTAATTCTCATCCCATGTTGTCCACAAATGTTTTAAGTGTGCCAACTACTTCTGATGATACCTTGTTCCAAGTCACGCCCGCCCCGTTGCAGAAAGGGTTTGCGCTCACATTCAACTTAGAGCGGAACTCCCACAGCTCTGCAACATTGTCTCACATTCTACCTTCGGAAGTTTGAGTGAACGTGACTCCAAGCTCGAACCCTGTCGAGTCTCGCAATATACTGAACATTCCGCTCACATCGTCCCTAAATATACGCTGCTTCACTGGATGAACATTTGAGTCTTTCAGCCACCTGACGAGCGGCTTGCTTCTTTGAAACTCGAACATTCCAATGGATAGCCGATGATCACTACGGAGTCAAGCTACAACGGTTGTGACGGATCGCGCCAGTATATGCATGAAGCACTATAAGTGCGGCCTAACTGAGGCCTTGTGCAGAGGGCTGAATACCTCCGTTTTATATAGGGTACCACAGACCGCAGCCTGAAAAGCTCCACACTCGCCCATAGAGCAGCAACTTTAGTGGCAACAGTCTTTCGGGGAAGACCGACTGATCCCACCTCGAATGTGCTCAACGATCCGTTTTGAAGCTTTATGTAAATTTTTTGGTTGCGTTTGTCTTACCCTGCGCGAGATCTGTCTGTTTTCATCCGTTCTGCACTTTTGATAGCCTATCTTTCGAATGGCTTCGGCCACTTGGCTGTTTTTTGCTATGTTTTGTCTTCTCGTGCATTGACTTTTTGGTGAGATTAAGGTATACCACAAATATAAGACGCTGCTCGCATTTGTTTATTAGATCGAGTTTTCTGCATTCTGTCGACTGCGGGGAACTTGTCAACCGGAGCTTCAGAATCCGAAGGAGACCCACCCGGGCCACACTTAGAACGTCTTCCAGGCGGTCTTGCAATGTTCAGCTCACTGTTGCCTGTATTCCTGACTGCACACGGGTCCTTACTCGGTTGGCCTACACCAGTTGGATACTTTCCATTTTTATCCAGTGCATTCAGTCCTTTTGAGGCACTGAGTAGGAAATAACTTTCGTTTCTGTTCAGTGGGATGCCCCCTTTCCCAGCCCAGTCACGCAAATTTTGGCTCTTGATATCCACTTACGATTATTTGGTTCACGACCCTCACGTCAACCGCAAAGTCGCTACACAGTAGATTCGAAAATGCGTCAAGGTCGATTTGTAGAGAAGGAATGGTAGCGGTCCAGGAACTGACCGTCCAAAAACTATAAGAGCTTCGACAGCACGAACTTCTCAGTTTATCCATGGTGAGCTTTACATAGAGTGAGTAATTCTTCAGGTATGTACTAACATTCTTTCGCACCGGTGCAATGGTGGTTTGTCGCGGCTCATGGACACCCGGGAAAAACATGTGTCGAAGATGTCTTATCCGAGAGCCGCGCTTTATCAGCTTCTTTCCATTTCCTTTGGTTTTGGGGCTGGCGGAGATTTCATTTCAAACCTATAGAAGTTCACAATAGGTCATATCGGCTTCCAGGATTTTGGGTTCTACCCCTCCAGGTTCTTCCACTTGATGCTAAATAGCTCCTCTGCTTCATCAAGGTGAAGCAAAGGTTGATCGTTCCAGCAGATCCTGCGTTTTGCTTATGTTTGCACCAGGTAATCCGTCATCCAGCCATCTGACATTTAGTGGTTTATATAGATTTGCGCTTCTAGGATCGGAATGCATGGCAGCCTGCCTTTTTTGACATTTTTAGCGGGCTCCCTTGACTCCCCTGGCCTCCCATAGGTGGCAATTGTCAGCGAGAATCAGTCCGATAAAGACTGGAGTACCGCGCTCCTAGCTCCAATGTTAACCTTAACTAGTGCGCCGGTTAACTTGTAATATATGGTGAAAGCCTCAGCATCAATCGAGAGGTGGTACAACGCCGCACGCAATTTCTTTATCTTGTAACTGTTTGTTGAACCTCGTTATTGACGTCCCTTATCTTCTAAAAAATTCACTTGTATACTACGTCGTCACAATGTATTCCTTCTTCCTCATTTCCCTCCAACGCTTCCCTTTTTAGTTTTCAAGTATTTACTTCCGATGGGCTGTTTTGTTCTACCACGGTCTCCGCTAACTTGATTTTATGCCCCACTATATATGCTGTCCTCACCCCTTTCTTTGTTTGGCATGGCTTTATCCCAGGGTGCAAGAATAGCCATGAGGCATGGTAGGGAAAGTATAGGCCACCTGAGTTAACAATGTCTCTTCGAATACACTCCTGCATTGGGTGGGTGGTCGTCTGTCACCAGTGCAGCTACAGGGCGTGAAGTGAATGGATTCATAATTTAGTTTTGCCTTGAGGTTATTTTAAATACTTATCGCTGTTTCTACCAAATATTCGATTCACTCTTGTGGGTACCCTCTTCTATTCTTCAGCCTCCAAGCCTGGTCTGTTTAAACCATGGCTAGAGAAGAACATCTAGAAATACCTTTTGTATCGGACCAGCTGACAGCACGGCCGCGCAAGTGATTTATCGTCCACTCCCATGTTTATTTTCATGTGTTTGCAATTTTGTTCACACTTACTGCGGGACGTGGCACTCACTGCTTTGGCGCCCGAGTGAACTGTATGTATATCTCGGTACCACGAGATTGGCTGTCGTTTTGCGCCTTTGTGTTCGCGAGTTGAAGGTTCGTTTGCTCTTTAACATTGATTTGCTTTACAATCTATTATCGTACTATTTGCGAAGCCGCTGTTTTGTATTTGGGATTCGACCTTCGTTACTCACTGCTCAGACGCTAGTGACAATGGGTATCACCACCACACCGCATTTACTGGGGCCCGTTAACGTGCAAATTATTGGAAATAACTCCGGCCCCTCAGTGTGAGGATTCTTCTCTCTTCGCGAGGCAATCAGCTAGTAAGCCTCTGGAATGAGACATTTCTGGGTGATATGATGCTCATCACTTTGTTTGATACATATTGCTACTCAGGGAAGGTTTAGCTTCTCCTGTACGCGCAGAATACAACGGGCATGTTGGCTTCCTCCTTGCCTCCCCAACCAGCCCCGAGTGTACCAACCCGTCGGGCAGTTTGACGCTCGGTTGGAAGGAACCACGTCAGGTCTCCATTCGGTAGGGGCCATCTTCCTTCTACTGCTCCATCGTCGAACTTCTATAGAGTACGGCCCGGTAGTCGCCCAGCATTCGAACCGGTGGTCGCGGCGGATGGTCTTAAGGTGGCTGGTCCAGCGGAACGCTTAGACCGAATTTACTTTTATGTAAGGTTAGTGGGCATTATTAAAACTCGCTAATCTAATCGGGAACTAGATTCTTCTTGAAATCATCCACGTTTCCAGCCTGCACCCAGGACGTTGGCAGACTATCCAAATGGGTGACTGCTCCGAGCAGACTGAAGTGGATTCTCAACAACCTATCACATTAAATTAACCGAGATAAAGCTGAATCACAAAATGCACCGGTAGAACTGACCGGAGTCAAACTTCTTGTGCGAGTAGACAGCAATCCACCTCTGCTGCACCTCGGACTGGAGCTCTTGAGTTCGGGGAGCAAAACGGGAACATTGAAAATGACAGTACTCACTGGGACCTAAGTGTTAAAAACAGGACACGATCTAACTACTCACTAGAACTAAACGACGTAGCAACTAACTGTCCCAAGTAGTACATGTGCTATTGTGGTTTCAGAAATGCGGTTCAGAGTGCGACAGGAGGAGTGATAGAGAACAAAAATATACATGGAAAGTGTTGGGATGTATAATGAAGGACTACCGGACAATCAGAATACTGTTGGAGGCCCCTTGTCAAAGCTGGCCTTGAACTGCACTTCTTTGGGGGACTTGATAACAACTTCTGGGATTTTACCTCGATCGTAGTTTGTCCCGCGCGAGAAAAAAATCAACTTTTGGGCAATTTAGGGCTGGCGGTCTCTCGAGCTTCACTTCATGCCTGATCATTCCTCACGGTGAACAGAGGGACAACCCTTAATGACCAACACTTCTGGGACCGAGGGTTTGTAATGAGCCCCAGAAATCTGCAAATCTTCAGGGAGTTCAGTCCTTGTTGTTGGAGTTTATTCATATACGGTAAAGCTCCATAGACTGGGACATACCTGGTCAACTCACATCAAACATTCCCAAGGAAGCCCCTAACTCGAGGGGATGCCCAAGCCGGCACTCCATGGCGGGGATGCCGTTTGACGGTAGAGTTAACTATAGGGCGTTACTTGTAGTCTCGTGAATCCACTGTTCTGCGTAGTCGGTAGGGTGACTTTTGCCTCTTTGCTTCCGTTGTGACTCTTTGGGCCGAAAATTTGAAAGATCCGCGGGTTACTACATCTAGTTCCTTTACCCGTTTATCGCTCTGGGAACCTGGAAGCTTGCCTGGAATATTGAATCTACCTACAGGTTTCCTGCAGTTGACAACTGCCTGTTTTCGGCCGCATCGAGCAACACTTCTCGATGCTGAACCCTAATTGAAAGAGTTTTGAGGTCCGTCTGGTATAACTTCAGCTCCAGATCTCCAACAAAGCTGTCGACACCCACGAAGAAAAGGCACAGAAAGCTGGACCTTAATTGTAGACCACTTGTGAAATTTATGAATAAGAAGGGGCTCAGGGCCGATCCTTGTACATCCCACCAAGTGGAAAGCACTGGGGACAGCGGCTCTTTCAAGGAATACACCAAACTTTACGTGAATTAGGTGATAATCTCCCCTTTTAGTGGCTGGCACTGAGAGGCTGAGGGATCTCAGCTTGCATATACGGTGCATCTGCTTGCCGAATCGAATGCCTTCTAGAAATCTAGGATGGAGACTGCCACACGCTGTCCCTTACGAAGTCTTGCTGGCGCATTGTTCAAGAGTGACGGCAAATTTAGGAGCCCAGAGCTTCCACCGATGAACCTAAGTTTTTTTTTTCTTAGACTGTTCACGCAGAGATCCATGACTATTGCACTGGGACTGGTATGCTCTATGGTTTTCAGCACCAACAACGACAGAATTACCGGTCTGTAGCCTTTTGCCTCACCCCTTTTATGAACCGACACAACGCCAAATAGCTGCCCGTCATTCGAAATCTTCCCGGCTATGTTGAAATTTGAGGTAGCTTCGACCCCAGAAGTGTGTTAATGCGCAATTTTGGAACCAAGAGAGCAAGGTAGCTGCCATCCGGCCTTGCCGTCTAATGCCCACGTAGACTCTGTATGCTTGGGACTTCATCACGCGCTATAATGGCCACATCGAAGATTTCTGTCGCCCGTTTCCTTGGAGAATCTGTTTTCGTTCGTGATCGTTGTTTTAGCCGTCCACGTTGAGGGGAATGACAAATGCTCCTTCGATATCTCCTTAGCCAAACACGTCACAGCACCGCTGTGTTGTGCACAATACACTGCACGCATTTTTGGCCCTTTGCGCTCGAGAAGCCTTGTTAGTTGCAATCTTTATATGTCATCTCCCAAAAATTGATTTGCAACGTGGGCGGTTATTCTGCAGCTATCACTCACCTAGAATTCTCCGCCGGATAAGTCAGCACGTTTCACATGTTTCGAGTATCATCTCTGAGCTTAAAAACAAGCTCCTGGATGAGATCGCCCTTCGGGGAAAATAACAGAATCATCAATTCTCACCAAATATCTAATGAATGAGACTGGCTGCTCTGCCAAAATGTTTAACAAAGGTCAACCATAACGGACCGTTTCGCTTGACTTGAAATTGCTCTATGAAGGCTGTACCCCTTTGCCATCTTTGTGGATCTGCCGTGCCGCCAGGCACATAGTATTTAGTAGCTACCGGTCGCCCTCCGAATCCTCTGTATTCTGGAATTGCAAACAGAAATGACAGTCCCTGAAATGCTACGGCTTTCAACACCTCTTCTACTTGTGGCGTAGCACATATTTCATGCCTGATGACAAGAGTGCAAAAGAAACATCGTTATTATGCATTTGCGACGGAAGATAAGCCGGACAACTTATTAGCACACAGACCACACATTAATTGCTTCACTTCATAGAAACATCAAGATAACCGCTGCAAATACTGCTTCCCGGGGGACCATTGACTGCTGCCACGAGAGACACTACTTCCGGGTAAAAGCCCACGCCAGTGGTTAGCCCTAGGGCCTCATCGTCTCACAATCCGACGCGTCCTCCAATACCACGCACGAGTGGACTACCGACCGCTAACAGGTCTGTCGGACTCGCCTCCTTATAAGCTACCACTAAACGTGCCCACTTAATTCCAACCTACTGACTCCCGGCTGAACTCACAAACTCGTCCAACCCACTCCACCTTATACCTCCTCCAGAAAATTATCCAGTCTTCACCGTGGAAAACTCGCAGCTGGCTAAATTCAGCCAGGACCCTTGACCAACAAACTCAGTCCCGCCAGCGTTTGGTGGCGCATCTGGCGACAAATGCACTGATGCAGCCCTTTTTTCCAAGGCCACTACTTTACTCTGAAATTTCTATGCTACTCACCATAGCCCCTGCTGGCGGATCCACCATCTAACACGTCTGCTCACTATTCTGGCCTCTTCCGGATGGGCTGTCAAAAATGCCAGCCACGGTCATAGAAGTAGCATATTCCGGGTGCGCCCCTACAAATACACTGCTCATAACCATTCGGATGTCAGTGAGCTTGGCCTTCTAAGGTTGGCCACCGATGCCTCACAAGGGCACAACTGTTTTTTCAAGACCACAATGTTAGCAATCGGGCATGGGTGGGCAAGCCTCCTTTCTTAGCCAGTTCGGTAATATACTGACCAGAAACATCAATATTACCTCTCTCCACTAACCAGTTTTTTGTCAGTCCGAGGGTACCCTCCGTCTTCTCCATCCAATCTTGTTAACCCAACAGGTGCTGGGTCCTCACCAGCAACTCAACCACAGCCTGGAAGCCACCCTGATTAGTTAATCTTTGGCAGTGGGTACCAGTCTCCTTAGTGCGCTGACGTCTTCGTCGCCGACCCGCAGTTTTACCCATTTACTCGTCACCTTAGCACGTGTCAAACCACAAGAGGTATGCCCTCTCAAATGGCTCAGGTTCCGTTGCTTATAAGGTTGCTCCATTTTCCCCGTTACCGCTGTAAGCCCGACCCTTATTAGATAAAATGCATCCGCCAGGACTATTGGCCTACGCGAGTAACTAAGACTCCGTCCACGTCACGGAAACCTGACCGTTTAAAAAATCTTCAGAAAACGATGTCGCCCTTTTTTGTTACCGTGCATTCAGAAAAGATGGCCTAATGTATATCTGAGGAGGCCTTCTTGTGTGCGTAGGGATAAACTTTTCGGCCTCGTCTTTTATTCAACGTGTGCGATCCGTCACAACCGTTGTAGCTTGACTCCGTAGTGATCATCGGCTATCCATTGGAATGTTCGAGTTTCAAAGAAGCAAGCCGCTCGTCAGGTGGCTGAAAGACTCAAATGTTCATCCAGTGAAGCAGCGTATATTTAGGGACGATGTGAGCGGAATGTTCAGTATATTGCGAGACTCGACAGGGTTCGAGCTTGGAGTCACGTTCACTCAAACTTCCGAAGGTAGAATGTGAGACAATGTTGCAGAGCTGTGGGAGTTCCGCTCTA
>LUCM01011597.1:67619-93038 GCA_008360955.1 Fasciolopsis buskii | reverse complement strand
TTTGTTGTTGCTTTGTATTTTATGCAATTTCCATGTAGTCTATCGGAAAGAGGTAGTCAGAAGTCGTTTTGTAAAGTTCGTTGAAGTATACTAATCTCCAGTCTGTCAATCTGCCGCATGTTGGAACACCCGATGTAACAGTAGTCCAGATAGGTCTGACGTGGGTTTTTATATATTAACAACTTGCCTTACTGGTTTTCTAAAGTTCTGTGGACCAACCCAATCCAGTCTTCTTAGATTTTGAATTGTATCGGTTTCTATAGAAGTGAATGTGCCGGAGTGGTGCAAACTCTAGTGTCTGAAGTGGGAGGGAAGAATATCTTGAGTTACATTCTCAGTGATCATATAGAAAAGCATTGTGTGGAGTATGCTCTTTGTGGGCCGAGTTTCATTGACAGCTGCTCGCACCATGAATTCAAGCGGGATGTAGATCAGTTTTACATTATCTAGATATGATGCAGGTCCTCGACATGAAAAACACGGGTATCAATTATTGTATACGTCTCAAGAGAAAAAGCTATACCTATGCCTACATGAATTGCTGAAAAATATCGTTGCTATTATAGCAGAACAATTAGTGAGACCTGAACGCTTCTTGAAATAAGAACCCATAGTAAATAGACTGAGCTTGGACTAGTACCTATGACATTCACTACTTGATCTAACCAAAAAGAGGAAGACCAAGCCAGTAAAGGGGTTTTATACCGTAAGCTCTGACTTTATGAGAAGCTTCGATGGGGATAACGATCAAAGCCTTTCACCTATCTAAGAAAACACACAATCACCAATCTTTCCGTCGTTGGCAGCTTCGTCTAACGTTAAGAAAATCTATTCGATGCACGTGAACATGATTTGACTTTGAGGAAACCATGTTTGGCCGGCTTTAACAAGTCATTTAGCTAATAACTAAAGTTGGTTAACTTACTTTTTATTATTCTTTCCATAATAGCGAGAGCATTGGCGGTGTGATTTAATGGGTTTGTAATAGATGAAATTGTGGCAATGGCAAGTTTTCCATTGGTGGGCGGAAGGCCCAAATTAGAAAAGATTAAATTAATTGGACAAAGTTAAGATGCTGCACCCAAATTTGAAGAGGGCTGGAAGGTCTTCCGCCAACCTTGGAGGACGGCCTCATTTTTGACGACAATGGATATTTTATTTGCTGAAAAACAGAGCTTGAGGGGATGCCGAGGAGACTAGGCAATAGTTCCGGATAAGTAGTAGTTGTCGTCAGTATTCATAGGGCGGGGAAATAGCTACTGAACACATATGAAATCTTAAGGCTATCATATTCGTACATGCCACGAAATATGGTGACGGATGGGGTATATAGAGTTTGTTAGTTAATCAGCTATATTTGAAGTCGCTCAGGGGCCCTTTTTGTGGATGACAGAGTGCAACGCTTGAAGTTCCTTCTTTTGAAGAGAGGATCGAGAACTATCTTGATCCTCCCTAGATGACGTCATTTTGCCAACTAAGGGTTAAATTTTTTTGTTCTTTTTGAATCTTTTGAATTACGAGAATAATTGTTTTTGAGACGGTCCCATGGTGGCAAATTCGGGGATGTGTCTCACTGGTTGGAATGATCTAAGATCAAGGCCACACACTCAGGTTGCGTATAATTGGTGAGTGGCCAGTTGGGGACCACCGAAAGTAAACAAACTGTCTTAATTTGGCTACGGTTATGGAGGGAGATGCTCCATGGGCTTGTGATGGTTATGGAAAGCTGGAGGATTAGTAACGGAAGTCGAAATAGAACGGCAAACGAATCCGAGTCATTTGCTTTCTAATGGTATGCCAGCTGTTTGCGCCAGTGTGTAAGATAGATTCTAGACATTACTGTCGGCCCCTTGTTGGCGATGTAACTATCAGACATATTCCACATGCGACGCATCGGATTTTTTGGTATTTGGTGGACTGGGGAGTCGGGTGTCGGGAGGAAGGGGGAGTAAAGAACCGTGGGTGAAATAAGTTAATTTTTGTCTGAGTAATGAAACATGCTGTGTCCACCACCAGTCGTACGTGGAACAAATACGCAGAAAAGGTATTTTGGGGAGAGAAAGTATGACACAAAATCCCTGGTGCGTTAAGTCGCCGCTATTGTCTTCGATCTGAAGATAGGCGGCTGCTTTTAAGTGCCTCAACTTAGTGTAAGACTCTGACTGCATATGAGTATTAGGGACGGAAATGCAACTAATCAGGAATCCTAATGCCCGATATCCACGTCAGACAGGATAAATCTTCAATTTAATAATGTGGACGATTTGCATCATGAGGGCTGAAAGTGTGGTCTCTTGTGTATATGAGAGAGCCTCAAACGCACGCTTTAATTTATTCCTTATCTTTCTGAAGACATGGTAAAACCAATTAAGCAATGTCTCTGTCGAAGGTATCTCGGATCGGCATGTCTCAGTGATAAGAATCAATCAAACTCGTGTTATACACAAACAGCGCAGGTTTGACGCCTTATTCACGTATCGAGCGGCATTTAAAGTAACAATGAAAATGGCATAAGTAGCACGTAGCAGGAATGTGGTAACATAACGACATTCATCATGGGCGATATGATTTATTTGGGTGGAAATCAATTGCTCAGACAGCAAGGAAGAGATGTGGTGGCAAGGCCTTTGGGTGATCATTTCCTGTCAACACACCAATTCATAAGCATACGTAGTTCCAACTGTTGTTAGGTCAGGCGGTGAGCAGCGTGCGTTTGTTGCGGAGTGACGAAGCTGCACAAGGTGGGTTGAGGTATGGTAGGCTGATGAAAAATCGGGTAAAATAAGGTTCCTGGCGCTTTGGAGCAAATCAGTAGCTGGCAGTGTTTAAGGCTGTGACTTTAGACTGATTGGAAGCCCGGAAATTTGGTCCGAGAAGCGGAGAGTAATGTTAGCAGTCGTCTAATTGTTTCTATAGTTTGTAAGATGGTCATCAAGGCATAACTATGGAAAATTGTTGTCTCGTCTCAGAGTTGCGGATAGGTTATACGCAAACGTTTGGGAACAGGTAGTGGGCCAGCACTACGGAAATCAGTTTCAGTCATTCTGGGACGTAACGTGTTGAAGTTACATGGTTTATTCATATAATGTTTGATGGGGGTTCGAGAGATGGTTCTCAGTGCTGCGGGTTTGTTTTCTGCACTGAATGAGGGATTTGAGGTCTAACGGAGTTGCCAGAATGCTCTTGAGGCTGAGCTATGTGCCATGTATATCTATGGCAACCGATGCCATTATTATGGCTTGCATGGGAGCTTGGGAGTGAAAGAGTTTATTTTTACGCGGAACTTTTTTCTACTGGGAAGTCCAACCTCGTTGGTTAGAGAATAATCGCTTTCTGGTCAGATTCATCATTAGTCATTTAGGCCTGTAGCCTTGTGGGGGCGGTTTGCAGTATGACGGTAACTACAGAATGCACTTGGCGTCGTATTGTTAGAGCGGGCGCGAGTGGCAGAGTTGTTTGGGTCTAACACTCACAGTGACGTTGTGTTGTGTTGCCTAGTGGGACGTGGACGGAAAGCTGAATTTGAGTGCAAGAGTCTAATCTCTAGGTGAAGCAGCTGAACGCAGTGGACGGTATTTGGCTCACTTGAATTCTGTTAAGCGACAAATGGTGAATGTTTCGGAACAGTGCTCATTATAGGCATTCCACTTAATGGGCCGTGCAACGTTTTGTGCGGTATTCTGGAAATACATGCGTGTGAATGGATGTCGGGCGAAAGTGTTGGCGAAAACTCCCTTGAGAGGTTTTTGTCTATGGTTATTTAAATTTTTAAACGGTAGTTGCAGCAATAACGCTTTGCTTCTGGTGAGCTTCTATAAATCTGTCGTGGCAACTGGCCACATGAGAGGGACTATGACGCTTCGATTTCCCTTCCGCCGCCTCTCCATGATACCATGCATTGTGCGCCATGCCGCTAGCCGCCATGAGTTGATCTCTAAGGTCTTTCATAGGAATATGATCAGGTATGTTAAAGAACAATAACGCTTATGCATCCTGTCTACTCTATGAGTTTCGACTGCAGCACATCCAGGAATGTTGCCACGGCACAGTCATTGTTGTCAGCCGTGCTTTCAGTGTCGATGAGTGAGAAAGGGGTGCAGGCTTTGAGATAGCGCACTCCAAATTGATAACACAATCCATTAAATTCGATAATCTTCTTTCGAATATTTGTGCCCTGTCATGGGCTTCACCCACTAGGTCAATATGTACTACGGAGCATTGGCTCATTGTTCCCAAACGAGGGCCAAATTTGGAGCGTCTTGTAAAGTTTGTTGCGCGAACTGTCATCGGCGCGTTTGGCTCGCTGGTGGACACCAAGAACCCTTTCGCTCTTGCTTGGAAATTTAAAGTTTGGGAAGAAAACCCATGTAGCGTTGTGAAAGATGTCCACGTATAGTTGTTACTACTATATATTGATGAAGGGATACTGTGTGCTATCTGGTTGGTACAGTTCTTGTGGGGGAAATGCTAAGCAGTACTGAAAAATGACGTAACTTCTGAGTACTTCACAAGACTAGGTGGGCATCAACGGTGTGGAGTAGGTTATGCGCCTGCAAAATGGGCCAGAAGCTAAATTAGCAAGACAATAATACCCTACGACAGATGACAGCCGTTAAATGACTGGATAAATCGATTAATATACTATAATGTGACGTGAAACAAAGTACCCCGAGTCACACTGTAATTGTGAACAGCAAGATGATTTTGAGGGATACGGAAACGTGTGGATAGAGAAATGGGTAGACAGGACAAAAGGTTTATCTACTCTTAAGGCAACTAAGCAGGCCGATTGAATCTGTGCGATATAGAATGTAAGCGTTTACGCGAAGGGCAGGTCAGATTCGGAAGTGTGACTGCGCGAGCTTAGACAAAAATTGGCAAAATAATTAAATAAAGACCAAATCAAAAAACTTAATCAGTAAAATCAAGCTAGGGATATGATTCTTACTTAGCGAATATTGCAACAATAACAAAACAGTAGCTATTAAATCTCCACGATGACAACTCACCATGTGGTACGGTGTGATGTTAAACTCTGCAGGAGTTACACTATTCCCTATTTGCATTTCAGGTTTCATTTGGGCTGTGACGGACGATTTGCATAAGTTATTGCTGTGTTTGCAATGCGGCGGGCCTTTGGGATGGCGACATTATGGAATGGGAGGCGTTAACAACACATTAAGTTCGACATGAATAGCGGTGGTGGCGTCCTGAAGTCGTTCGTTCGTTGCTTTACGACTGTGTTAGGAACAGCTGCTTCTTCAATTTCGGTTGATTTATTCTTGCTGTCAACCTATTCCGTGAATGTACCTGCAAATGGCCGCCGCATGAGTTTACAGTTGTATATTGACGTACCGCCAAATGAAATGCGGCCCATGCGGTACCTTCGAAATCAATGGGTTTGGACAACCACAGCATCAATTGGTTCACGTCTTCATACGTCATCTTAGTGGGCAACCTGAGGGGAGCCAAATGTTTGACCAAAATTTAAGCGTCTTTCTCGATAACATAGAAACTGGGCACATTTAGAATCGGAATCAAGGTGTCTAACACAAATTCGGTTTGTCTACGTGATTCATTAGTCAGACAGCAATGCGCCGTTTGAAATATCTAGCCCTTTTGGCTTTCCTGTTCCTCGTGTGCCAAACACATCTTATCAGACTATCAAAATTGTTGGTCTTAAGGCCGAACTGTACTAAGATTATGGCAGGAAGACACACGTCCACACATCCACAGCCCATCCGCTGGGCTGCTACATGAACTATCAGTGTCGCAAGTGTGTCCGTGAAGAAAGGCAATTAAATAAGGAAATAAGAATAAACGATTCATAAGCTAACCAACAAAACTTCTTAGATCAGTCCAGGGATTATAAAGCTGCTTTCTTCAACCTACCCACCAAAATGCCCGAAAACGCAGTACGCAAACATTCCTCTAGTGTCTGCTGGTCTAAATTTATCAGGGATTACGCAACGAAATACGGAGCGTCTGATTTTGTGGTATATGACGCTAGTCATCGCATCCTACCACGCATGCCTGAAACTGTTCTCCCGTGTGCTTGATATATGTCAGGACACTCTTGCCACTGCCTTAGACAACACAAATGGACGGTAGACAGATCCTGTCCGACACTATTTCAACCCCTCACTTCTGCTGTCACCTTTTGTGGAGAGTCAAGTTATTTTAGCCTTTTTTAATCCATTCAAGTCCATCAAAATCAACCAGGACCAGACCCTTATTCAAAGGAAGGCCACTTGACCGCATTTGAAAGAAAGCCCAAAGAGATCCTACCGAAGAAAAATTCTCCCGAGCCACTTGGCATGGACAGGAACCAAGAAGTCCGACTGGCCCACGCGGTTTCGCCTATGGTATACTGGAAACATTTGTGGCATAAAAATAGCCGACCCTGAATTCTCAGAAATCAACTGGACTCATGCAGAGATCGAGCCAGATGAGTTCTGCCGTGTCACATCTTCGTATTTGCTACTTTATCTCGAACCTCCCGATTTTTGTCACGTTCCCCTTCTTTACTCAGAAGATCCTATCTTCGACGTAGTGCGCAGGCCTTCGGCCCGAAATGCCCGGGAAAGACTGCTGCCATAATCTTATTACGTGCAACAGCTAAGCAAAAAGGCCTCACCTACCTCCTAATATCTGGCAATTTCACCTGCCTGAGCATTCACTAATACGGGGCCGATTGCTTTGAGCTTAACCTTAGAATGCTCTTGTTAGTCCCTACCCTCGAAGGGGTATAGACTAAAAAGGTGGAGTACGCCGGGTTTCGCATGGGCCAAAACCCATCCGCAGTAGATATAGTAGCAACAAACGATAGACAACACATTGAGGTGATCAATTACCAGTCCCTATTAGGCCAATGTGGTGGCGTACCTGCCCGCTTTGATCGCACTATCAGTTGGCCGCCAGTTTCCAAAGTACAGAATTTGCTCTAATCCATTCGAGAACCGGACTTCCAAAAACTGGCGATCTTCATAAACAAACGCTGGGGAGATAGCTATTTGCCTGGAGAACCTCATATCTAAGCCGATGACATCTTTCTTCCAAGTATCTACCTCCCCGGCTGCAGAAAGTATTGCCTTCCCCACCCAGTAAACGCTAGTCAAGTGAGATTTGCCGCCTGTGTTAGGTTCAGTGCTGTTATTTTACGCCGTAACGGACGGGATTTTGTTCTCGTACAAAAACAGCGTGAAGACTAGACCAAGACTCATGATAGAAGAGTACAACCGGCTGTATTCGCGAATGCAAGAAAAAATATGGCCTTCATTTGTTGCTGCGTAGAATGACTGAAAAAGTTTTCTTTACTTACCCTACCCGTAAAAAGCCGGAGTGATTGGGGATGAATCCCCCTGACCCGAAAGATGAGGTCCTTACCTCCTACTTGAGAACAACCATTAGCTTCAAACCGACCTCATCCTATCCCAGAATTCACCCTATCTGGTTAGTTGCTACTTTGTGTTCGCCAACAGTCAACTCAGCCGCAGTTATAAACGGCCCAGCCATCTAACTGAGCTATAGACAAACGCGCAGTACGGCGCAGGCGCTTTAACGAAAATATGAGTAACTGCCTAAGCGTAACTTGAATCGCAATATCGAAACACGCCATAGAGCGCACCTGCGTATGCAGATTCTAAGAAAAATTCAGATGTGTCACTCCAATAGAACGATCGAATAAAGACCTAACGTTGATCGAGTCCAAAAACGCAAATCTCTCACTGGAAACTTTGAGGGGTATATTCCATTCGACAGATAAAGTCCTTGTCAAACTGGAAATCCCTGAATCCGCCAGCATATTGGAAGTCCCAGGCTCCTTTGCGATAGGGGAACAGGATGTGAGGGAGGGGAACACGCCGATTTAGTTCAAGACTCTCGGTTCGACCAGGATACATCCGATGATCGCCTGGCCATCAGTGGAACTACTTGCGGCCGTTGTCTTGCGGCTCTAAAGTGATCTATCGGGGAGTGGAATGTACCTAATGACCGACATACTGCGATATTATTGAAAATACACAAGGGCAAAACCAACCAAAAGCCCAAAACTTACGGAGCCCTTAGCCTAACTCGTACCTTATGTAAGTGCCTAGACAGAATCATCAGGAAACAAACATGCGACCACCCAGCGAATTAGTATTATTTCACTATCACAGAACGGATTGAGAGCGGGGATCTCTTCTTTACTATTCCCTTGGTTTTCCAGATGAGGGAACGAAGCGTCTATACGAGGGCAGCCGGGTCGAATTCTGCTACGCGGCCCTCAGAATACCTTCATCATCTGAATCACAAAATGGAAACACTGGGAATAACTAGGAGGGCTACTACTTGAGGAAGACGCTTTCCAAAGAGAAGACGTTTCAGTGTCACTTTTAAAAACTACACGATATACTCGACCGACACGCTGAAAGTTGTTACCTGGGGCCCACGCCTCCTCATATTCCCAGACGATCTGGAAAAACGCGTGTGCGGCTCACGCTAACCTTTCGCCGATGATGTCAAAGTGGCAGGTGTAAACTCGAACGGGATATTCGGGCGGCCAAAGCCTGGTCGTGTGAGGGTGACCTTTTGTCGAACTTGGGCAAATGCTAAGGGCTGACTTCTGGATGAGCGCACAGAGAGAATGGAATGGATTATATCATGGAGATTACATTCCCAGGGATCTAGTTTTAACTACATCAAATTCCCCAGACCCCTAAACAGTACATAAAAAGGGTGAATAAAGCCGGCGCAGAGTTATTCATGCTTAGTTCGGCGATATCTTGGAGGGCACCTGAAGCGTTTGGGCTCCTGGATTATTACGTTCACACTTGAGTTCCGCGCCTAAAATCAACGTAAATTGCTGTGAAATTTTAGAGAAGCTGACTACCGAGATGATGACTGACCGAAGGCACGTAGGCTATGGTGAAAATCCATGAACCTTTCATCTTACCTCTCAGATACGGACGCATGCACGGTGATCTATTTGGGACTTTCGAAATAGTGAAAAGTGTTTCAAGGGCAGAATGTGAGGACCTGCTCACTTCCACACCCGACGGGTACTAGTTCCAGCTCCAGTTAGATTACAGGATTATACCGCGAGATACCTGATCGTCCAAGTTCCTGCACCTAGAGCTCCTCGGATCTGAAGATGCTTCGACAATAGGAGGGTGGAATGCCCCCTCAGTTCCAACAAGGGATAAGGTGCTTTCCTCTGACATCTCCTCACACCTCACAATCCCACACACTGGCTCCTCTAAACAAGCTAGCCATGTACTGTTCGTAGTCTCCCTTTGACTTTGCGCACTGACCCAAGACCTCGACCACGTCCTCCGATAACTTCTCCAGCGTATTCAAACTGTCTCGGTGTGCAAACGCATTTTCTCTTTAACCCCTGATTTGCGTGCCTGTGCTTCGCATTACTATCGTCTTTCTATTATCCTCTAAGTTGTCGTTGCCCCTTATCTGGAATAGGGCTACACGGTGACCCCGTATCTCGGCCAGACCCTTAATGATCTTGAAGGCCTGTAATAAGTCACTTCTTTTCCTACGTTTTTCCAGGGAGTACGAGCCAAGCGCCATCAGCCTCTGTTCACATCACATGTTCCTCAAGCGCGCAAACCGCCGTATGAAAACACATTCAACCTGCTCCAGTATTTTGCTATCTCTTACCAAATATGATCCCCATGCCTGAAAAGAGTATTCCAGGTGCGGTCGGACAAATGCCTTGAAAAGTAGCAGAATGACGTCAGACCTCCTAGATACTACGGTCCTCTTAAGTTGGCGCAGGGCACACCATGTCTTCCTGACCGCCTTCTGACATTGCAGACTAGGTTTGAAGTTTGCACCCATGACCATCCCGAGGTCCCTTGATTGCTGAGTTCGTTCCATCGCGATCTGATATCCAGGTGAACCAGTGTGTGCGTGTGTGTGTGTGGGGGGGGGGAATTCGCTTCTCTATCTATGGTACGCTGATATTTTTCAAGTTCAACTGAAGATTCCAACTTACCGGCCACCGGCAAACTTTACCCGGATCCCTCTGGATATCCTCACTGTTTGCTGTCTCTAATGGTTCGATATTGTCGGCAAACAAGACACGGGTTTTTCAACTCACTGGATATGTCGGTGACATATTTTAGGAAAAGAAGTGGCTCTAAAACAGGCCTCTGAGGTACCCTACTCCATAGGAATCATTAGTCTGGTAGACAGCCCTCGACCCTCAACATGGAGGATTATTTAGGACTGCAGCGTAAACGCACATGGCTCCAACTGAGAGCTTTTTTCTTTAACAATAGGGTGATTCCAATATGAAACCGACTGCTGGTACTTGTTGTTGCCGGTAATAATGTTGGTGGATTTAAAGAAGCACTGGAGGCTTGCTGGTCTGCGGTACGCCCGAAAAATTGCCTTTTAGAGACCGAAGAACGCTCGTTGGTGGAAGTTAGGAGTGCCGACCGAAAACACACCCATCTTTACGTTGGTGTAGATGGAAGCCAAATTTTCGTTATATGCATCTAAGCTGAACTGAACTGATTGTTTGTTGTGCTGCTACTGCGTCCGGATCCCACACCGTGAACTTGCTTTGTTATCGTTATGGTGACTAGCTTCAAGGACTTGGGGAAATCTGCACGCGATCTCTTCGATAAGCACTTTAAATATGGTTTCGTGAATTTCGATTTTAAGACGAAAACTAAAAATGATATTGCCGTCAATTGTGGGGGAAAGCACGACACAAAGTCGCAGCAGATCACTGGATATCTAGAATCGAAATTGAAACCGACGAAAGGAGTTTCCATCAAAACCAAAGTGGATTCGAATTGGGTTGTTGTCGCAGACTTGGAGGTCGATAAAAAATTCCACAAAGGATTGTCTCACAATGCAGTGGCAACCGTGGAGACGGAATCAGGGTAGGTGGTGTTGTCACGCTGGTGATCTCGATCATTTCCAGAAAAAAGTCTCTTCAACTGAAAAATAAGTTTAAACATGATTTGCTCAACGTAGGACTGGATATGGACTTTCATTCGAAGTACCCACACATGACTGGTTCATTTGTTGTCCCGTAGGTCATGCTAACTGTTTATTCCTATTAACGCTTAACACTAGGATGCCGCATTTGGAAGCATTCGTTTTGGGTGTACAAGGGACTATTGAAACTGAGCCGTTCAAACTAAAAAAACACATTTACACGCTTGGATTTAAACAGGATGATTTGCGGCTGACGGCATCATTGATCGACCATGCAAACATCGACTTGAGTGTTTATCAAGAGCACAAAGACATGCAGATGGCGTTTAAGGTCGGCTGGGCGAAAGAGACACGGGAGTCTAGCTTCTCAGCAGCACTTCAGTACAAGATTTCGTCCAAGAGCAAGGTCAAGGTTAAGATCGACAATAACTGCATGGTCGGTCTAATGTACAAGTTGAAATTGGACTCAGGTCAGTTTGGTTGATTCTTTTGTCGTCCATAATGGCTGTTTTGTCTCGGTAGGTGTTCAGCAGAGTAGGATATCGAGGGATGGGCTTGTTTGCCTCATAACTGGCCCACAACTTGTCATTAGGTCAGTTCGGTCTGCACAGGACCCTAGGTCAAACATCACCACCGTTCATCGTTAAACAGCAAGGCAAGCCTCACTGACAACTGCCTTTCCCCATAGTCAAACAATCGTCCAAAGTTCCTCCGGTAGCATTTAACCCTACAAATGTCATTTTTAGCATAATCAGCGGTTCAGCAGGTAACGTTGGCAAAGGATGGTACTATATGACGTCAATGTTACTGTCACGTTTTGTAGCACAAAAGCATGATTGAAATAACCCAATAAGGATGACACTTTTGGATGGCTGCACATTAGCCATTGGTTTTTCAAGACGGGGAGAACAGAAATTTATTAGAGGCGCCCATGTCAACTGCTGAAAAGCCGCGTGCTTTCTAACATGCGTACACATACGTATATATATATATATATATATATATATATATGTGCATAAATCTTCATATAAACATACATATATATATGAGCTGGGAAATTTGATTGCAAACGTTTCACCACCAGCCAAGGTGACATCGTCAGTGTTATGATATTGCGGCGAGCGTCACAACCGATTTCTTGGTGTTTTCACGGCACATTTTGTGATTTTTCGATTGTTTCCGGATCACCCTTAAGGGAAGTTAGTTCTATAGACGGGGTCACAACATTTGCGCAGCTGACTTTGGTTTTGACCCATATCTCCCATAGTCTACAACCAACAACAACCCTCCCTTCTTGGGCCCCAACCAGAAAGGTGGGAAGCACCACCAAACAAGACCAAAGCCGAAACTAACTTCTTCACACCACTATGCCAGGCCACAGCCTGACCACCACGTCGTTTCTTCCAGCCTTGCCCAGCACGTGCGGAAAGAGCACCAAAAGGTAGACGATGGGTAGGCATGCACAATAAGTGCCCAAGCCAGCGAAGAGGACACAAATTATCTTAGACGACGACTACCTCTGCCCAACACACGACGATGCACCTCGTTATTGTTCACCCAATGCCACCACCAGACACGAGCAATGCTTCGGAGACGCCGGTGGCCGAAGACGAAAGTCGTCGGGTATGCTCAACGAGGATAGGCCAGGTCTGGCAACCAGTGAAGCAGAACACTACGAACTGTGGCATTGTACACCCTTCCCTTGTGGGACAGTCGGATGACATGGCGGTGCCAAAAGTGTAGTAGCTTCGCGAAAGCTGATCTGGCTTTCGCAATTCATGATGTGACCTCCTCACGAACACCTCTGCCAGGTGTGATCAGGCTCCCGAGGCACTTGAAACTATTGACTACTTTTAACCGATCACCACAAAGGGTGGGTGCAGGCACATCTCCTGCCAGTCTTGAACAAGTACTTTGCATTTTGAAGGTGCAAAGCACACCGTATCTGGATACCTCAATTACCAAGTGGTCTAATACGTGCGAAATTGCCTGTGGATTGACACTCAGTAAGACGATATCATGGGCAAAATCCAATTCTCTGTTCCCCAAGAGGAGTTCAGCTTCACCGTCTAAATGACCAGACAAAGCGTTCTGTGAAAAACACACTGTGAAAAACTAAAATATAAATGAGGATATAGGTCAACCTTGTCATACGGCAGTGGAGACGACGAAGGGTGGTGAAAGGCGGCTATAAGCCCTAACCCACCCTGAGGTATGATGGTCCAACTCTCTGAGAACCGACACACTTCTCAGGTACTCCATTTATCAACAAACGGCGCCACATCGCAGACCTATCGACGGAGTCAAAAGCTGGCGAATGTCAAAGAAGACGATGATCGTTGATTTGTGAAAAGTAGAAAGGTGCTCTAACACCTGTCGGAGGGTGGAGATTTGATCGACACATCCGCGACCGGCGCGAAACCGAACCTGTTTCTCACTTGTTTGCCGTTCACCCATGTTGTACAGCCTGCCAAGAATGATGGACGAAGGCAGCTTGAACGCTATTGAGATTAGGCTAGTATCCCTATGATTAGCGCAGTCACTGCGCAAGCCCTTTTCAAAGATGGGGACAACTATCAATTCCCCTCACGAGGATGGGACTTTCTCAGAATACCAGATCCTCGAGAACAAAACTTGAAGTTCTCTGATCAGTTCCATTCCCCCATCTTCAAATAGAGCTGGAAAAAGGTCACAGGAGCCCGGCACTCTGTGACGTCCTAAGGCTCAGATTTCCCTCAGTTGATGGATCTGTTATAACAGGCCACTAGACGCTTGCCGGAATAGCTGCGGGAGGCGCTACCGCCCGAAAATGCTCCGCCCAACACACTAAACGGCGGTGCAGGTTTTCGATAGGCGAACGGTCAGCTCCACAGATCGTCTCGCTCATACCCAATGCTTTCCCACCAGTAGCTCGGATGAGATGAAACAGCCTCCGGGAAATTCCCGTAGCGACAGCTTGCTCTATCTCCAAGGCTCGTTGAGACTACCAAATCTCACTATCCCTAAGCAAGCTTGAATTGAGTTCACGTCTCTTTACGAGCCGTGCTTCATTATATTCGCTACCAGCCGGGATGGAGTGGCGTGCGTCAAGAATGCGGAAAGACCCAGCAGACCCAAAGAGTCAGGCCAAAACTCGCTAAGCCAGCAGGATGTAAAGCATTCTTGATAAGCGACCAGCGCTTATTGATGCTTCGAGGTGTAGGTAATCCTAGCTTTCAGCCAGTACGCTAGGGAAGATCGATAGGTGGCTCTAGAATTCATGTCCCCTGTCAAAATCACGATGTCATCTCGCCTTGCGTAAGAGGTCGCGCAACTTTTGATAGAAAGTATCCCTAATTGCATCTAGGCTGCAGATTTTGGCACATACGCTGAGACAACAAACAAGTTTCGTCCATCAGAGCGACGGTTATTTGCTCTGCATGAACCTCTAAGTCTCACTGTGCATAGCTGGCTGTCAACCGGGATCCAGTCAAGTAGTGCAGCCTCAGCCCTCCTACCGAGAGCTGCAGTCTGGGGGTCCCCAGAAGGACGCAGATGAGACTTCTCGGAAGGACAAGACGATGATGTCAGCCGGATAACGGGGCTAGAGTCTTGAATACAACGCCGATGGGTAATGTCCCCAGTGTACGAGCTAAACACCCCTGTTGACTCATACGCATCAGTGTTCGCACACTGAATGTGGTTAGTTTGAATAGGCATCGAGGACGAAGAAGTGCATCAGCTAGTGGATGCGGGTTCGGTGAGATTTGGATGCTATCTGAGAGAGAACGCCAGAGAACAGCAACAGTACTTATCCCATTGACACTACCACTAGCATGGCCGACTGCAGTTCCCAAAGAATGTAAGGAAACGGGGGTGGGAAGAGGAGGAACAGCACGAATCAGCAGAGACAAACAGTTGTGTACGGTGGAAGGTTGCTTCTGTAAGTGAGAGAAGAGCAAGAAACTTTCGTGCGAAGATCAGTCATATTCATGCTTGTATGCGTTGTTGGACGTTGCACTACTCGGTCGCCCAGTTCAGAGTAGGCCTTTTTATTCGAGGATGCACATCTAACCTTTGCTCAACCAAGCGCTTTCTACAAGGTAGCAGAATCATTCCAGATGAGCCGGTGGCCAGCTGATTGGTTCATGCGTCTAATCTGGAAAACCTCGCCGGATCAGTGGAATACGACAAGAGACGATAGCCTTATTTCGTTGGTGGGCCACACTCGCCACGTTGCAGTGCCACCAGCGGCCTCTTGTGGTATTTTTAAGGAGATCGCTTGCCAGGGGAAAGCCCACCACTTCCTCGACACTACCGCTGCTTGTCCGTGGGCGCTTATTCGGAGGACCCGAGCCTATCTTAGTCACAGCCAACCATCTAGATGGTGGACGTTCCCTTATCCGCAGTCTAGTAGCAGGGAGCTCTGCAGAGGTCTTCCTGACAAGGTCCACGAAACGCACCTATAATCCGTGATATATCCAGCTTCAGGTTTGCGAATGGCATCGTGAACAGATAATTCACTACTTCTTAAATTTCTATTATTGCTAATTCCTCAGACACGCCACTTTCTAAATTAAGGAGTAGCAGACGGTGCATCTGCATCCTCCATACTCTATAATTTAGAGCTTCTACTTGCTGGGGCTTTCAACACATAGGATTAATTTTTTCATGTCTCACTTATCTGCGTGCTCATCAGACATTCCACATGGTATGTGCTTACATTAGACTAGCAGGGTGATAGCAATATCTGCCTTGCTGGTAAGATTATATGGAAATGAAAAATTCATGTTCTTAGTTTGTCCGGTGTTATTCGCTGGTCCATGAGATCGGTAAAGCATATTGCCACCATTCACACTTCTGGGTAAGTTCTTCATCTAGGTTTTTGATACAAGTGAGTGAAAGTGAAGTCAGTTCAGCTTATTTTGTCATGCGATCACATGCCTATATAGGGACGATAACTGATGTTAATCAAGGTGGCATCGTCAATGAAAAGGATGGAAACAGGCACGGAATCTGACAGGAAAGTCAACAATATTCCGAAGCTCGAGATTAGTTAAGAAGTAACATCAAACGTAATAAACTTCACGCATGCGATTTTCGGGAAGGAGCCCCCGTATTTTGATAACAGAAGAAAACTCAGCAGAGCGGCCATGTGGACAAGAAGGGGAGATGGACGTAACCAATATTAGGTGCACGAGTGTCCAAGTCGAGTAGCATCTCTGATTTAGTAGGCGATCGTGTCCTTTGGAACACCATCCCTTTGGTTTTCATCGGCCATCTTACCTGTGGCCCCACGGATCTGAAACATGCATCAGCAGCTAAATCCCACCAAACCGATTGACAGGCGGGTTAGACCAGGTTGACGTCCACCAAGACCAAAAATCTTAGCGAGACAGCGCCCAACGTCCGAGACGAATGCTTCTGAGTAGGCGGGCGAAATATGTTGAGTCCAGAGGTTGCCAAGGCAATTTATTCAATCAGCAAGGTTTTGTAGACTTGTGGCTTTTAGTCAGTTCTATCGAATGACAACTAAGCTCCTAGCGAGGCCCCAGTAACCATGCGCTAAGATTAACTTGGACGAACACACTGTTTAACGTGGCTGCTATCGGAGTCTAGACTCGAACTCAACATGCGGAACCAACTACTAAAGATGCCTTCTAAGATGAACGCCGACCGCATGGGCCAAACACCGATATGTACTCGTCTAAAGCATCATCCCCCAGCTCGTTCCCACTACAGAGCGGACAGGCTCAAGCGAACAACATCGGAAAAAGTTCATGCCCTGAGAAATGCGATTACCCATAAACTTTCCAAAATCGACGGAGATAGCAATACAAATGAGTTGTGGAAGGGCTTGGGGAGCCCGCCGTCGGCCCTTCCTTTGAACGATAATAGAAAACCAAATGGAGCAAAAAATGGATGTCTGCGGAACTACTAGTCGCTCTGCTAAGTCTTGAAACACGAGAGTGCGCTGCTAACCCGGTTACCGGAACTTTCCCCTTGAAGTTGCACGTTCGGCGAAAATTGAACCAAAATGACATTAGTGTGAAACTGCACATCGCAATCGTCGCTGACGATTCTGGGGAGCTTTTCCGATTCACACGCTTCTCTTCGGGGAAGGTGGTACCTCCTTCCACGCTACCCGACGGTAGTGGCCACCATATACCGGGATGCCAGCAGAAGCTTTAAAGATGGGTCGAACACTAGGTAATCGCCCAATCGCTCTCCCACTCAGTTCATGTGTAACGCCACCATGCGACATTGAACAACATGAAATTGTTCTCCGGCCTCCAGACGGATCAGAAATTATCTCCGCATCCAGACAGTAAGAAACAATAAGTCACCCGGTGAAGATAGCATCTCACTCGACGTCTTCAAACTCCGTTTGCCAATTTTACTCTATATAACAAAGAAGGGCGAGGACCATAGGAGTATCGGTCTTATCAGTATGGCGACCAGGCTTTGTACGAACCATCTGGCTAAACCATCTTGTTGCTGGTCCGGATGCATGGACACGTCCTACCCTTACGACTTTGCAGAAGAGGCTGAGTTGACTATATCTTTATCTATTCAGGACAAATCTGAGTACAAATCGTGCGTCATCGGAATCACGGCGAAAAATGGAAACAATTGGGAGTAAGTATGAGAAAGAAACAGCCTGCAGAATTCACCATACATGATAACTTGTCTATCCTTCGCCTCCAAGTCGCCGGTTATCCATCAGGATCCATGATTCCTCTGTAGGCTGGATACTACCCGGTTGCCCAAACCGAAATAGACGGTTGACTTAGACGATTTTACCGCGACCTTCTGACCAAACAATCCAATCCACAATGCAGCAGAACGGATTTGGCCCCTTCAGAAGAGACTAAACATCCTGGGTACCCTGGGCACTCTTCGTCAGGTGCCTGTTTGCACACAGTCGTGTTTCATACATCGCTCGTGATTGGTTTGGAATCAGGGTTTAACTAACTCCTCTAGACTGATTATCAGTGATCAGTCGATCTGGCGGAGGGCGCCGGGGATTCGCCTCTGTCCTCGCACTTTTGTGGCGGCACTTCTGTCACGAGAAGGCGATGCATAATCCTTCCTCAGCAGAGGCCATTTGGGATGCAAGTCATTGAAAGCATTTCTGGAGGCATTCAGGGCGATTACTTAACTTGGAGCCTGAGATACTCACGCCGGCCTCTGTTGAGGCATTTAGAGGGTCCTCATTTGATAACTGACATTCGCTAACACAAAACCCCGCCACCACTCCTCTGGAGACTAGAAGTTTATCCGAAAAAACAATCAACTACTTCAGGTCATTACTGGACCTTCTAGTTTCGCTTGGGGAGCCCAAACGGAAATTGCCACGAACGAGGTATAAAAACCGCATAGTGACCAACTGTAGCCATTACCACCAATCACTTCAAATACCTAGTTACCTCCCCTTATTCCGAAGAGAGGAGCTAATGTAGCAGGTAATCTCAGTATGCTGTTCTTAACGCTCTACACTTCCAGTGCGCATCATCACATCCCCGTAGATAAGCATGCGGGATTCGAATCTGGTGGCACTCCGTTTGCAGCAATAAACAATGGTTTGCTCTCAGCGCACAGTCGATAGAAACATGGGATGAGTCCCTGTGGGATATGTACGCTTATGCCGACGTCACTGTATGCGGTCACAACTTACAGCAACATTTTTATGACATGCTTCACGCATGGGTATGCCCCATATCCGGTAGGGTCCACTACACGAAGGGGGGAACCGGCAACCGTAACCCCAAAACTTGAAGTTATATAGAACTACACAAGGTCTCGTTTAGGCCACGGGTGGTGACGAGCCGCGGGACAGCGAGGTGCTGTTTACCACCAATGGCCAACGGATCTGGGATTCGAACCTCACCCTTTTGGTGACAGACTAATCCACTTGAACACCCCGGAATGTGACCAAAGTATGCAGGCTTTTTAAGGTGTCGTACAGAAATACAACACTGTACTCAAAAAGGACAAAAGCGTTGTCACTGCCAACGAATTCCACTTTATAGGCAAGGAAGTCTTTCAAGGATCGACGAAACCTGATCTGCAGGGTATTCGGGTTCTCCGAGAACTTTCCCCTCATAGAGGCATCAACTCCCAGGAGAGACTGGTGAAAATGTTAGTATATCGGACTAACTGGATTTTTTGTTCGTCTGATAAGGTACACCTTTTGGTCTAAAATTGTACACCCCGCCCTTAGATAATGTTACAGGAGCATTTAAAAGCCTGAGAAACGAACTAGAACGAGCTGCAGTTTTTACGGTCGAATACAGTAGCTTCTTAAGTGTAGAAGCCGATGCATCTGGAACCTCTGTCGCGGCTACACTGAATTAGGATAGCCGTGCTTCCGTTTTTTCATGAGAGCTATCTCCAAGTGGGCAAAATTATTCAGCATGACACCCGGTTATCGACCAAAGGTCTAATATGCACAGCAGTAGTGAGGTCTGTATTGCTATAGGGTTCCGAAACACGGCCGTTCAAAGCAGAAGGTATACGAAAACTTTCGGCGTTTGGGCGCCGTTGGCTTCGCAGTATTGGTAGGATATGGTGGGAGGATTTCATGAATAACTCAGAAGTTAGGCGTAAGGTATTGAATCCTAGGGTCCAGTCTTTGGAACGGGCTTTAAACCAGAAATAGGTTAAGATGGTTGGGTCATGTTTTGCGCGCGTCCACAGAACGACCGCCTCATTGTACGCTGTTCTTCGAGGCAGGAAATGGTTGGAAGGTGGACTGGGGTGTCCAATCGATGACACGGGTAAAATGTTTGAAAGCTTTAACCAGTAGCCTGGTTCGTATAGATGCAGTTAGGCTACCGGGTTCGGGTTCGGGTTCGCCAGATTCCCCGAAGCAGTGGTGGGAGACAATAGGTGATATGACTCAGTGCCACAGTCAATGGCCTTCTTGTATTCGAAACCTATCTTCCGTATAGTTCCCCAATTTACTGGTTTGCAGTCGATCCTTCACTATTCTCCGTTCGTTTTTCTGCCTAAGCAGACGATGCTGTGAGATAGCAACCACAACCAGAGCACGTTGCTGCAAAGTTAATGGTCATCCAAACTGAACTTAACTGCAATCGCAGAAGCGCTAACGAAATGCAGACCCTGTGTTGACGAACCATTCCGCTCCTGCTACTGATCAACGTGTAGTCGTCTCTGTGTCAGAATTGCGTAAAAGGAAAATGGCCAGTGATAAAATCCAGTGAGAGGAGTCAGAACTCACCATCTCACTGCAACATCCACTTTCACCGGGAGCGCAGAACATTAGCCGATAGGCCTTCCCGGAATAGTTGCATTTCTTTCAAACTACGCGTCGGCTTACAACGCCTAAATAATACCCTACATCATCCAGGCATCACGTGCACACTACGCTGTCCGATTATAACGCTTACTATACTCTGCTAGAGAGTTTATACCAGTTATAAAACAGCCTGGAAGACATGGGACTGACATCTCGTTTCTCGATATACTCCTTCGGCAAATTAGTCACAAACACTCAGCGATTCGAGTGAATCATTGCCGACTTTAAAAGACTACTGCCCTCTATTTCCTGCAAGCAACATCTGATAATCAGCGACGAGTATTTTCGCTTTTCGGGTCATCATCATCGTCATCGCTCAGCCCTAGACAGCGAGGCAAGCTTCACTGACCGTTGCCTTCTGCAGAGTTACACGTTCCTATAAAAAGCGAATATCCAATGGGAACAGAGTGGACCTACACAGGCAGCAAAATACACACGACCTTTCAACTTCAGTGAAATATCAGGCCGACACCACAAATGCTTCAGTCCAGCGCAAGTTGTTTGAGCCCTCGATATACGCGTATTTACCTCCACTTCCGAGCTACCATCGTTCGACACACTGGTACCAAGGAAGGTGAAACGGTGCATATTCGTTAGTTCCTCTCCATCCAATATCAAATTCGGCACCGCTACTGTCCAGTCCTGTAACAGTACTTCACATTCTGAAGGTGGAAAGCACATAGTGAGCCGAGCTATGGACCTCGACAATCTGTCTAGTGCTCGTTGTGCAAGGTTTGCGGGTTTGAACAGGCACATGACGTCATCTGCGTAATCTAGGTCGCATAGCTCACCACTTCCCAGTTCGACTCCTACATCCCGGAGATCTACTAAGGCGTCTTTCATCACCTCGTCCATGACGAAGTTGAACGGGAATGGATAGATGGAACACCCTTGTCGAACGCCACTAGTCGTTTCGAATGAACTTGACAATTCACCGTATACCCTAAAGCGACCATAGATATGCGAGTACAATGCTCCCAACAGGTTCACGAACTTCGTTGGCATACCCTTCCGGTGGAGAGCAATGAATAGTGCCGGTCGATCCACGGAGTCGAAAGCACCTTTCAAGTCGAAGAAGACTACGATGGTAGGGCGGCGGTGCGTGTGGCGCGTTTCGAGTATCTGTCGAAGAGTGAATATTTGGTCGATGCAACCTCGACCTGGCCGAAATCCGGCCTGTTGTTGGCATATGTTACTCTCACGAATCGTTGTCAAACGGTGCAGCATTATCGAAGCTAACACCTTAATAACTGTCAGAATCGAAGTAATCCCACGATAATCGAAAAAACGCACTTCTCTCAAACATTGTGACTGGATAAAAAGCAACAACGCAACCGCCACTGTCCACGGTACGCTGCCATATCACTGAAGCTCTCCAGCCAGTTTGCTCACGGGTTATTTGGATTTCAACCGCGAGGACGTGCGACACCTGCCTCACTGTTTTCTCATTTCAAGCTTCCATGACATGTTTACCTCTAGCTGTCTTTTCCCACTTCATGCAAAGGACGGATGGTAAGTTACGGTATGGTAAGCGAGTGCTGACCGTACACAACGGGTGACCCAACGGACGAAGTCTAAGCTTGATGCTGAGATATTGCTCTCAAAATCCTAAACGAAAGCCAGATTCCTAATCTGCATATTGCTCATTCGTTCAATCAATCCAATCTAAGCAAATCCATGATCAAAGCTGAGGCGGCTCTTCGAAGTTGGATCTCGGTTGGTAGTCATTTGTGCGCTGTAATACACCAAGGATCAGTCAGTGTACGAAAGGTAGTGTTAAGTGCAACCTATTTGTCATTTCGACATACGCCCCAGCAGCCCGTATTGCTGACACGTAAACGAACGAGTTCTGTGACGAACTTGTCACTCTTGTCTGCGAAATCAAAGGCCCCAGCATTGTAGTGATATCAGTTGATTTAAATGCGCAAGTCGAAAAGCTTAATGCATTAGAAGTTTGGTTAGGTCTGCGCTGCGTTTTTCCCGCCCAGCGTAAAAATAACGAGGACAAACTTCTCAAGTTTTATTCAGACGTGCATTTATTCTTGTCTAGCATGAATTTCCGACACAGTTCGCACCGTACAGCGATACGGCACTTTAACTCCACCGATAATGCGAATCAAGTACACCATATCGTAGCAAGCCATCATCGGAGTAGCTCTGTTGGGAACTGTAGGTCGTACTTTTACACTTACTCAAGATCGGACAATGCATTAGCGTTTATGCGTTTTTCCGCTGCAGCTCAATGACCGTCGACGCAGACTGCAGACCCAGCTGGCCGCAGAACGTCTGTCTGATTTGTTTGTTCGCACCAATTACGGGTCAAGACTAACAAATGATCTAAGAGCTCAGATGAACAGGTAGGTGGATCAAAATCGAGATGAAACCAAGCAAGCGATGCATTTGGCAGCACGTTTTACCTGCTGTTCATAAAATATGTTGGATTTCGCAGAAGTCGCTGAGTCCAATGGAGGGAAAACACTAGTTACCTCAGTGTAATGAAGTAAATAAGATGCGACGATATCCACAGCATCATTTGACGGTTAACCTTAGTAGTGCCCGTCTTTTTGACATGACACATTGAGTCCACTGCCACAGACGGCTGTTGACCACGGCGAGACAGAAAAATACAATAACGTAAAACTGAGCAGAGCGTTAAGCTTTCACCGTTTTTCACCATATTTGGGATATCGTGATGTTGCTAAACAGAACAGGATGGACCACGTCAGCAAGTTTCAGAGGAGAGCTACCTGTTACTGGGCGAGCGCTGGGTTGCAGATAAAAGAACGGCCACCATCTAGATGGTTGGCTGTGACTAAGATAGGCTCGGGTCCTCCGAATAAGCGCCCACGGACAAGCAGCGGTAGTGTCGAGGAAGTGGTGGGCTTTCCCCTGGCAAGCGATCTCCTTAAAAATACCACAAGAGGCCGCTGGTGGCACTGCAACGTGGCGAGTGTGGCCCACCAACGAAATAAGGCTATCGTCTCTTGTCGTATTCCACTGATCCGGCGAGGTTTTCCAGATTAGACGCATGAACCAATCAGCTGGCCACCGGCTCATCTGGAATGATTCTGCTACCTTGTAGAAAGCGCTTGGTTGAGCAAAGGTTAGATGTGCATCCTCGAATAAAAAGGCCTACTCTGAACTGGGCGACCGAGTAGTGCAACGTCCAACAACGCATACAAGCATGAATATGACTGATCTTCGCACGAAAGTTTCTTGCTCTTCTCTCACTTACAGAAGCAACCTTCCACCGTACACAACTGTTTGTCTCTGCTGATTCGTGCTGTTCCTCCTCTTCCCACCCCCGTTTCCTTACATTCTTTGGGAACTGCAGTCGGCCATGCTAGTGGTAGTGTCAATGGGATAAGTACTGTTGCTGTTCTCTGGCGTTCTCTCTCAGATAGCATCCAAATCTCACCGAACCCGCATCCACTAGCTGATGCACTTCTTCGTCCTCGATGCCTATTCAAACTAACCACATTCAGTGTGCGAACACTGATGCGTATGAGTCAACAGGGGTGTTTAGCTCGTACACTGGGGACCTTACCCATCGGCGTTGTATTCAAGACTCTAGCCCCGTTATCCGGCTGACATCATCGTCTTGTCCTTCCGAGAAGTCTCATCTGCGTCCTTCTGGGGACCCCCAGACTGCAGCTCTCGGTAGGAGGGCTGAGGCTGCACTACTTGACTGGATCCCGGTTGACAGCCAGCTATGCACAGTGAGACTTAGAGGTTCATGCAGAGCAAATAACCGTCGCTCTGATGGACGAAACTTGTTTGTTGTCTCAGCGTATGTGCCAAAATACTGCAGCCTAGATGCAATTAGGGATACTTTCTATCAAAAGTTGCGCGACCTCTTACGCAAGGCGAGATGACATCGTGATTTTGACAGGGGACATGAATTCTAGAGCCACCTATCGATCTTCCCTAGCGTACTGGCTGAAAGCTAGGATTACCTACACCTCGAAGCATCAATAAGCGCTGGTCGCTTATCAAGAATGCTTTACATCCTGCTGGCTTAGCGAGTTTTGGCCTGACTCTTTGGGTCTGCTGGGTCTTTCCGCATTCTTGACGCACGCCACTCCATCCCGGCTGGTAGCGAATATAATGAAGCACGGCTCGTAAAGAGACGTGAACTCAATTCAAGCTTGCTTAGGGATAGTGAGATTTGGTAGTCTCAACGAGCCTTGGAGATAGAGCAAGCTGTCGCTACGGGAATTTCCCGGAGGCTGTTTCATCTCATCCGAGCTACTGGTGGGAAAGCATTGGGTATGAGCGAGACGATCTGTGGAGCTGACCGTTCGCCTATCGAAAACCTGCACCGCCGTTTAGTGTGTTGGGCGGAGCATTTTCGGGCGGTAGCGCCTCCCGCAGCTATTCCGGCAAGCGTCTAGTGGCCTGTTATAACAGATCCATCAACTGAGGGAAATCTGAGCCTTAGGACGTCACAGAGTGCCGGGCTCCTGTGACCTTTTTCCAGCTCTATTTGAAGATGGGGGAATGGAACTGATCAGAGAACTTCAAGTTTTGTTCTCGAGGATCTGGTATTCTGAGAAAGTCCCATCCTCGTGAGGGGAATTGATAGTTGTCCCCATCTTTGAAAAGGGCTTGCGCAGTGACTGCGCTAATCATAGGGATACTAGCCTAATCTCAATAGCGTTCAAGCTGCCTTCGTCCATCATTCTTGGCAGGCTGTACAACATGGGTGAACGGCAAACAAGTGAGAAACAGGTTCGGTTTCGCGCCGGTCGCGGATGTGTCGATCAAATCTCCACCCTCCGACAGGTGTTAGAGCACCTTTCTACTTTTCACAAATCAACGATCATCGTCTTCTTTGACATTCGCCAGCTTTTGACTCCGTCGATAGGTCTGCGATGTGGCGCCGTTTGTTGATAAATGGAGTACCTGAGAAGTGTGTCGGTTCTCAGAGAGTTGGACCATCATACCTCAGGGTGGGTTAGGGCTTATAGCCGCCTTTCACCACCCTTCGTCGTCTCCACTGCCGTATGACAAGGTTGACCTATATCCTCATTTATATTTTAGTTTTTCACAGTGTGTTTTTCACAGAACGCTTTGTCTGGTCATTTAGACGGTGAAGCTGAACTCCTCTTGGGGAACAGAGAATTGGATTTTGCCCATGATATCGTCTTACTGAGTGTCAATCCACAGGC
>LUCM01011597.1:0-65646 GCA_008360955.1 Fasciolopsis buskii | reverse complement strand
AATCAGTGACTCACTCCACGTTAGCGGGATACGCTCCTCGTCCCAAATATCACGAAGCAAGGAGGTAAGTGATTTCATCAGCACCTCTCCACCCAACTTAAAAAGAACTGGGGGAAAGTCTTCGGGACCGGCAGCTTTTCCCCTCTTCAGAAGCCGAATATTCGACTGCACTTCCACTTCCGTTGGGGGATCAAGTGATACCTCCCAAGGATTCACAGCTCCAGGCGTCGGACTAGATACGATAGCGTGCGATTGGCTAAACTGATCTCTGAAATGCTCTGCCCAACGGTCCAGTCTTTCCTGTCTCCCATGGACGAGCTCTCCATTCTTATCGCACACGACTTCACTAACCGAAGTTCGCCGCCCACCGCTGTCGCGTATAAGCTTAAACAGTCTTTGACTGTTAACTGAAGCGGACGCCACTTCCATCTCTCCGGCTACCTTAACCCACCAGCTTTCGCGGTCATCCCTAAGGCTTATGGTCAACTGACGCTGCAACTGCCGACGCATCTTATTCATTTCCTTGCAGTTAGGTAGCTCGCGTTTTTGCTCCATTAGACTTAGCGACGCTTAAGAGATCCAGTGTTTTTGTTGAATGCTAGGTCTGGGACCGCAGGCGAAATTCGCTGCCAAATGCATCGCCTGCGTAATTTGATCCCACTGATCGTCTACATTGCTACTGGTCGCAGTTCTTAGTTCCTCGGACAGTTTCTGTTCGTAGCTGTTGCGAACAGTCGAATCAGACAAACGTTCGACAGCAGATCGGATTTGTGGCCTGCGTCGATGGCCATTCAGCTGCAGCAAAAATCGCAATAAAACTAACGCATGGTCCGATTCGACGTACGCGGTCCAGTATGATCTACAGTTCTGGACAGAACCGCGCCAACAGTAGCTAACTGCGATATGGTCAATCTGACTGAAAGTACCTGTCGAGTTAGAACGCTATGTCGCAGTGCGACCCGAACTGTGTTGGAGATTCGTACTAGACAGGAGTAAGTTATTGTCAGCACAGAAATGGAGAAGTCTTTCCCCGTTGTCTGTTCGTTGTGCAGGCAAGGCGCATCGCCCACCTAAACAGGACTCCGATGCACTCAGTTTTCCAACTTGTGCATTAAAGTCACCTGCTACCACTACAATGTCAGCAGAGCGTTTGCTCTTCCGAACAAGAGTGGCGAGGTTGGTTTCAAGTGCCTCGGGAGCCTGATCACACCTGGCAGAGGTGTTTGTGAGGAGGTCACATCATGAATTGCGAAAGCCAGATCAGCTTTCGCGAAGCTACTACACTTTTGGCACCGCCATGTCATCCGACTGTCCCACAAGGGAAGGGTGTACAATGCCACAGTTCGTAGTGTTCTGCTTCACTGGTTGCCAGACCTGGCCTATCCTCGTTGAGCATACCCGACGACTTTCGTCTTCGGCCACCGGCGTCTCCGAAGCATTGCTCGTGTCTGGTGGTGGCATTGGGTGAACAATAACGAGGTGCATCGTCGTGTGTTGGGCAGAGGTAGTCGTCGTCTAAGATAATTTGTGTCCTCTTCGCTGGCTTGGGCACTTATTGTGCATGCCTACCCATCGTCTACCTTTTGGTGCTCTTTCCGCACGTGCTGGGCAAGGCTGGAAGAAACGACGTGGTGGTCAGGCTGTGGCCTGGCATAGTGGTGTGAAGAAGTTAGTTTCGGCTTTGGTCTTGTTTGGTGGTGCTTCCCACCTTTCTGGTTGGGGCCCAAGAAGGGAGGGTTGTTGTTGGTTGTAGACTATGGGAGATATGGGTCAAAACCAAAGTCAGCTGCGCAAATGTTGTGACCCCGTCTATAGAACTAACTTCCCTTAAGGGTGATCCGGAAACAATCGAAAAATCACAAAATGTGCCGTGAAAACACCAAGAAATCGGTTGTGACGCTCGCCGCAATATCATAACACTGACGATGTCACCTTGGCTGGTGGTGAAACGTTTGCAATCAAATTTCCCAGCTCATATATATATGTATGTTTATATGAAGATATATATATATATATATATATATATATATATATATATACGTATGTGTACGCATATGTTAGAAAGCACGCGGCTTTTCAGCAGTTGACATGGGCGCCTCTAATAAATTTCTGTTCTCCCCGTCTTGAAAAACCAATGGCTAATGTGCAGCCATCCAAAAGTGTCATCCTTATTGGGTTATTTCAATCATGCTTTTGTGCTGCAAAATGTGGTAGAAACAGTAACGTCGCACGATATCACCTTTGGTCACTTTTACCCCTTAAGTGATCAGTATTTTTTGTTTTACCGTCTTGACTTTAGTGTAGCAGTTTTTAACATTTTATCACATTCCCCACCTGATTTTTCTTTTTAGATACGAAGGTTTACTTTTGCTCAGAGTTGGATGGAAAGAATCTCGAATCCGGTGGACATCGATACGGACTTCAGTTTTCTTACGGTGACTAGTTGTGATGGCAGTTCGAGATCCAACTGGCTGGACGAACATTCTCGTGTCAATTAGTCCGAAGAAGGTTGCGTTTAGGTACTGTATAATTATGGCCATTATATAATATGAAAGGGTGTTTATCATTATTCCTTTCAAGGCTCTCCATCATTGCAATCGTGATGCTCATTCTTCCAATATAATCTTGTGCAAAATCATTGTGTTTTGCTCTTATAAGTTAGATATATTTTAGTCTAAAAGAACTGGTATATTATCGTGCACTCAGGTGGGACGCCTGTTTTTTCAATGCACAATGTAAATGTCAGTGGGTGGAGGTGCACCCTTTGATCTGAAAAATCAGAAAGATTTTTGCTCTCTAAGATTTATTCCAGGATAGATTTAATATTTATACTTCTGAAGGAAGGTTCTACTTGAATCTAGAAATGTTAAACTTGATTATGGGAAATGGTTCCAAAACGGAGTCTGTTGAAGACGTTGTTGACTTGAAAGCAGCTGTCTGTGAGCGTGGTGACTGCTTCCCATTGAATTGTGGGTTTACGCCGGTAATCTCCCAGTTTATTCTCAAGGGGACACGACAGCCGTCAGGCTCCGTAAATATCCGACATGCAGACGCAATATGAGAATGCTGAATTCAAATTAATAATTCGTGTAGGATTTCCTTTGTTTTTTGTCAAAAAACGCGGAATTCGGTGAGGGGATGCAACTGCCTCATAAGACTTCTCAAAAGCAAATCTGTTCGCAGACCGTAAAGTGATGCGAAGATAATTAATGGACTCTACAGTAAGTTCTCACAAATGTGTCCATGTAGGATGGATCACGTTTCAGTCCTATGCAAGCGAGATCCCAGTAATTCGGCTGAATGACATTTCCGAATAGTTTTGACGTAGTTACAAAATAATATCGGAAATTATGTGGTGTTTTGGTGGTACGTGAGTTTTCACAAGGCGGAACTAGATACTGACGCTTACATTTACCGGTATTCTTCCCTCTAGTCCATAGATTGTGAAAGCAGGTTCTCATCGATGAATCGGAAGGCAATTTGGAATCTGCGGTGTCTGGGGACCGTTCACCGGTGAATGCTCTGTTGTTTATGTTATTTACGAATTGGTTAGGAGTTTCGTTCACGAAAACTCAGTGCACGGTGTTCAAGGACTCTGTAGCCCACTAACTTACATGAGCCTTGTCTGAGGCGTTTGCCAGAACAATTTAGTCGTCCCAGTTGCACAGAGAACCTTTCATTTAGGAGTGCAAGTGAAATAATGCAGGGCGATGCGAGCCACCAATGCGAGCTTTTTTAAAACCCATATTAGCCACGCGGCCAAATCACCTTTTTCCATCCTTTTACGAGGTTGTTGGCGAAGATCTAGCATTGGGGTTAACAAACCGCCGTTGGATTTTTTTGAAATGGATTAGGTACCTAAGAGCTGATGTAAATCGGTGTTTGCTCTCGATTTCAAGTAAAGGTGATGGATCCTGATGTAAAAATTACAGAGAAATCATTTTTTTAGCCCTGCATTTAAACTGCTCACTGGCTTTATCCTTCTCTGATTATCTATTGCTGGCGAAGAGCTTGTATGCGCCCCCCCAGGCAGGTTTCCCTACTTAGCCGAGGTTGTGTCGATCACATCTTCGCTATGCGACAGGTGGGAGCCCACGATCTTCGTCTTTCCTGATCTGAAACTGACAATCAACTCAGTCGACTGTGGCATTTTTTCAGCACTCTCTTCCCAAAGGGTGCAACACAGAAATTCGCTTCTGTTTTCGAAACGTCTTATGCTAACAGCCGAAGCCTAGACCTTGTTTACGGCTACTTTTCACACGAGTTCATCACAGGAAGTGCTCGTCAGGAGTGTCCACTTTTGCCTTTTCGACTCAACTTTGTAATTGAAGTAATCCTTGTAGTATCCCTATTCACATGTGAAGATAGTGGAACCGGTTTTTGTTCGGGCAGTAAATTGTCTGACTTGAAATATGCGGACTATGTTGTGCTTCTGAATTCAAGGCCATTTACGTGACGCGCATTTCTCGACTGTTTGAACAACGTAGATACGTTTAGGATGCGCTTCGCCCTACCAGAGTATAAAATGCTGCTGGGTTGTCCCAAAGCGAACCTTATTTTTGGAGGAGAGTAGTTGGATGATGTGAATAAATTACATTTACGGAGTTGTATGGTGACCTATACAGAAGGTCTGATTGGAAACGTGATGTCAGCGCTGCGTCCGCTTATCGATCACTGGTCAAGTTTACACATCAACAGTAAGGTCGAAACATGGCTGCTAAGGACGGAAGAAATGCGAAAGCTACCAGTGTCTGAACACTAGTGTCTGCGTGGTATCAATGTTTTAGGAACCCAGAAGTCGGATACCTCAGCCAATTCCACTCATGTATTCGAAATGTTTCTGCTTCTCTATAGTTATTCGGACTCATGCTGTTAGGATTTTTCCAGTATTATTTGTGCTGCCCGATAGCAACCGAAACCAGAGCACGACCACAAGGGCGATTGTTGGGTAAACTGAAATAATGACCTTGCATGTATACCTTTCCATGATTCCCCAGGCATTTTCCGTTGACGTACCAAGACGTTGAATATAATAGCAAACGTATTGCAGGAATATTGGACAGTTCTCAAAATTTAGGGCATAAACATATGGCTCACCGGTCATCGTAACATGCAAAGGAAAAAGACGTTACAAAAAAGATAGTTGGGATAAACATAGGGCTATAGTATGGTAACAAGAGACCTAGTTTTTGTCCCGAGTCCTAAACGGTGCGAGAGCGAATAAAAGATGACACATGCACATACCCCACTTATCATCTCCGACCTCTTGCTTCAAGTTGGTTGTTTTCTCTCTGTAGTTCTTCCATCACAACGAGACTACAGCTTGACGTGGTGTGACGGCTTGCGTGCCTCCATGACCCAACGAGCTGTACGGGATGGCTTATCTCAAACCGAAGATCCAATCATACCTGGAAGGTCAGTTGGTAGAGGTCTGACGAAGTAGTCTCCTGGTCCTCCAAGTCGGGGGTTGATCGTAGTTGGCAGCTCAGTCGGAAAAACGAGTAGAAGAATAATTGATCCAAATAAATGGGGTTCACTCAGCTATGTCCCGCTGCCTTGTGGTCAGGTTCTTGTCAGAACCAAAGGATTTGGTTGAAAACCCTAATCGGTTTTCTGCTTACCGGCTGGACTCCCTAGCAGTACCCGTCCATTATTCCCCATGAGTTACTCGCCTACAAATAATTCCATACTGCATCGGTCCTCGCGCAGGATAATCAGGACCGCGCTGCCCATTGCATCGGGCGCAGGTGGGGTGGTTAGTGATAAGTATGCTACTGCTCAGAGTTCCTTCTCTTTTATTCAACCTGTCTCTTCTGTCCCCAACCCAATCTGTTTGCCTACTCATAGTATCTCCATTGATAACACGCCCGATACTCGTAACGGTTTATTAACAAGTAGTGTAGTAAGTGGTTTTCAGTCTGCTAGCTCACATCTTAAGCCTCGTCAGCCTCTGAATCTTGGTTAACTCAGTTTGCGCACTCTCATGCAGGATCGCCAACAGGCGTGTTTGGCTCTGACAATGGACTCACTTTCGATTGATGTCTGCTGCGTCAGTGAAACACCAATTCATGATTCGAGTAGAGTAATTCAACTGACTGCGCCTAATGTCTCGTCAAGATATTTTCTTCACAGTCCAGGAGACGAAGCAGCTCAAGCTGTGGGTCAACGTGGTGTAGGAATAGTCTTGAGTGAGAAGGCTGAAGCAGCCCTTTTAGATTGGATCCCAGTCGACAGTAGCTTGTGCGCCGTGAGACTGCAGGGATCAGTGGGTATCCGGAAGGATAGTGGTGTTAAACGCAATCTCGGTATGCGCTGTTTTCATAAATCCTCGATATCCGACACAGTAGTCCAGTCGGAAGCTATCATTTACAATGGATCATCACACTCTGCTATTGACGACCAAGTAGATTCCCGATCTGTTATTGCTGACTCGCCTGAGTTTCCGTAACAGCCAGGGCAGTCGCTGTGAACGCTGAATGGCAAGAATGTAGCTACAATAAGTTCATCTTTTCATGAAATAATTCACCATATGATGTCATCGCTCAACTGACCATTAAGAAACCATGGAAACACTGTACAGCTGTTTCATCTTTGTTGGAAATCATCAGCAGTGCATATCCACCTGGCCCGAACTGGGACGCGAACCGCGGACGAACGATTTTGAGTCGAACGCCTCAGCCATTACGCTACCGAGCAAGCTCTGAACGGTTTCTTGAACTTCACCACATGTTGCTGCATCTACCCGTCACTAATTTGTACGGCCACGGTAACCCGGCCTAACCTAAGACCCAGATATTGAAACGAAGAGAACAATCGAAAGCTGCCTTGCAATGGAGATAACTCAGTCCAACAGTCTTCCGAGCGAGTTACTGTTCTGATGTGTGCGGTGCATTGATTGGGGTTTTGTGGAATACACTTGTACAGTATGCCCAAATAGGTCCAAAAGCAACGTTTTCCAAAAACAAGTCCGGTGTGAAGAAAGCTATCGTTGTGGACATTTTACCAAATTCCTTACGGTAGATTGTTATTGAATCCGAATTGAGTACACAAGCTAGAGCAGAAAATATCAAAACTTTTGGTTAAGAACTCAAGAGCGTGAGTGAGTGTTGTTCCTCCAGCTTAGGTATTTTTCGCGTAAGTTGGGGATGTATCGCCTAGTTACTTGTCGGTAATTCAATTAGGCTGTTGATGTTGCCTTCTATCACACGGTACCTGAAAATGAATCCGTTCGCGGCTTTTCTAGAAACTCACCTTTCACTTACGACTTTCCTGTGATTGCTGATGTAAATCATTACTTATCCTAATGTTTCTAATTTCTATCCTCTCTTCTGATTTGCTTGTCCATGTAGTCCATCTTTCTTCAATACAGAAGCGCTTAATAAAAAAATCTTCGAAACATTAAGGATTAGTATCGCCGAACTTTGAGTTGGTCATCTCACATTTCAACCTGTCTGAAGAAGTTTTGAAAACCACCTTACCAGGTGAGAAGGTTACATAAGTTCAAAGCAAAACAGGATCCTGTTTGTTATTTCGTCCGGCGGTGTTCTTTACTGCTCCGCTTTTACAATTGCAAGCTTGCTGTAGGAAGAATTTAAAGTCCATTGGGGCCTGTCAGTCATTAGTCATTTATATGCGTCACAACTGGATGAGTTATCAATCAAATTATGAGATCATTGTTTTCCTGCATGTGAACAGTTTGCTCATAATAGATCTCATTCATCCTGTGCATAGTGCTTCGTCAAGGAATCGTGTGCAGGAATTTGGTTAACTCTAGGCGGAAAGGAACAAAACTCAAAGTGGGTCCTTTGTGTTCAATCGGTCATAAAACGTGTTCACAATTACAGGCATAGTTTGTCAGTCAGACCGATGTCCAACGAACGCTTGGATCACAGAAATATCCATATATGGACTACAAGATTTATTAATCAATTGAATGACAAGAGTGGACTAAAATTCGTGACCAAAGGCGATCACCTTGCCAAATCGCGATATCTGGTGGAATCAAGCTAACTGTTCGGCAAACAATGATGAACAGTTGCGCGGTGAAAGTAGTTACAAACCACGTATTGGTATAACCAGCATGGAATGTTCTGAATTCACGCGCACTTATTCAGTCGGTCATGCGACGAATGAAAAATGACCGGAGACGTTAGCAAAAACTTCGGTTACTCTTGGCATTAACCTATATGCAGCATGTTATTTTGGCTAATAAACGAGAGCCGCTCTGATTGGTTTGAGGTCATATGATTTGTTTTATTCGAATGAGGAGAACGGGATTTGAGCTAGACCTGGAAAGACAGGTCGAACGCTATGGATTCAGCCGTGCACTTTCACGACCGTATGACAAGCCCCCCCTCTATTTCCATACGCTCCGCCTTTTGTACCATGTACAATTTCTACCTGAATTACACTTCCTTATTCAGGGTGTGCCCTGACAAACCGAGATCGTATCTCAGCTAACCGTCCCCACAACCTGTTATGACTAATGGCATTATTGATTTGGCGACTTTTGATTCCTACGTTTGATGATACGGTATTTTTGACTGAAGTTCGGACATCTATGCACTTAAAAATCGAAACGATGCTGAAGTTAATTTACCTGCCGCAAGTTTGTTCGAATAAAATCCCCTAATTGTTTTCATTGCTTGCTGGCTCCTCTAAAAATGAATGACAGTGATGAGCTAAAAGACCATTTTCTCCAGAACATATTGATTTCCCTCTAGACCAGGGAGCACTTATCTTACGCAGTGTGCTGGTTATTGTTCCATCCTAAAAACATCTGTTCGATTCTACCCATCTATTTTGCCCATGCAGTTATTCTATATAGGAGAAACTTCTAACTGCTGGTTTTTACAGCATACCTTTTGAGTTACCTGTTGCTCTCCCATTCGGGGAACTTTTACCACATGAGTACAGGCAACGGGGACACAGATGTTTGATAGTCATGCTTTATTCAATCGATTACCGAGCGGGTCAAGTCAAATCAAACAGTTACTTTATGCACACAAGTGGGTGTATGTTCAGTAATACATACACGGCAATACTGGAAAAGGATGAGGAAGAAAAGTGTGTAAAAAAGGAAATTTTTTGGGTATCAGGGAGTAAGTGTGAGGCTAGAAGGAGCTTAAGCTTTATTAAAAGTGTTAGCTGGGTTGCCTGGGAAACGACCAAATCACGAAACAGCTGAGCATTTCTTGGCCAAAGTACTTCAATGAATTACCTTGTATCTGTTGTCCTTAGAGGAAGAAATACGGCTATTTTCGTCCTTGCGGGATGGGTGGTGTGTTAAGTTTTCAGGTGGTAATCCGCTAGCATAGGATAACTGCCTAAAATACCCCTTAATTTTGATTAATTTCTTATTTAACAACTCAGGGAACATAACATGAGAAGGGTATAATTAATCTGGCAATGTAAAAGTAAGAGACAACGCCCTTAACAAATGTAAAAAATACTGGCATTTCCCGAAGATTCACCAGGTAATAATCCAATCTCCTCACTTTAGTTGAGACAGGAATGGTATAGTCAAGCCAGCAAATATTACGGCTTATTTTAATCCCAAGGAGATCATTTATCTATCTTTTTATCTTTACTTCCTGTAATAATGAGACAATAATGTACATCAATTTTCAGGAAGGGGGCCGCGGCCAGCAGAAGGCTGCCAAGTGTGGAAGTTGATCGGATGTGGGAGGATTCGAACACGAGACCCCCACGTCCAAATGCTACGACCTTATCCGTTTGGCCACCGCCGGCCAGTTGACGATTAACGCACCATGGTAATGCTCTCTAGGTTGAGGTCGGAAAACTTTGTGTACTTTAGGCCTTTCAAAATAGACAAGCAACATCTACACATTTGTGTGGTCTGAGGGACTGATTGTGGGCTTTTGATTAGTTAAGGAGATCAGAAAGTCCAGACAAAAGGGCAGAGGTAGCTCTGGCGTTGGGACTAAGCAGCTAGGCTGCAACCTTATAAGCGTATTTTACAACAAAAGGATTGTCATTTGCCGGCGTTGAAGACATGTATGACAAGAATAAAATCGGTGAAAGAACTGCAATCTACAGAACATCTTAGGTGGGAACAGAAACGGAAGAAATATTATCCTTATTTTGTGTAAAACGTTGCCTTTTTGAAAATTATTTGTGTAAAAGCGAAATGGGCGAGGGTTGAATAACGTGATTTGAATGACTGCGTGCGACTGACGTGGCACAGTCCGGTTCATTTTTGCTGTCGCCTAGATCCAACACCGAACAGTCAAAATCTTGGCGGCCCGTTAACCTGTAAATCGAACAGTCTGTGACTCTCATTGGTCCCAGCACATAAATATACGAATTCCTTATAAATAAACTGCAACTCATTGGTACCTTCAGTTGAATAATCTGGGATAGGAGAAATTCGAATGCGCTAGTAATTCATATCCCTGCGTCATTGCTATCGGTCGCAGTCTGTGGTACTATTTCAAACAATTGGCGTCGTCCATTGAAGCTGTACAATATCAAACAGCTGAGCCTGCATGATGGCGCATCTGGGATTAGTGGTCTGAATGTAAAATTTTGTAAATTCATCCTAACACTGCAGACGCAAGCATCTAAATGCAAACTTGGAGGTTAATCAGAAGCTCAACTACTCCACCGATTGATTGGTGTCAACCATCAAGAGGTCTTTAAAAGGCTTGCTTAAAAATGATTTCACTTCCACCGATGCTTGATCTATCCGCAAGCGGTTCGAAACAGCCGTTGAACCTTCCGTCGTGTATTTTCGAAATACGGATCCGGCTATTCACATAAAACAAATCCAAAGTCGACTGTTTAGTAGAAACCAGAATGCAAGACGAAGCTACTAAACCGCTGTTTCTCACGCGAGGAGTTCCAACTTCGATCCACGGGCCGATTCTATTAAGCCAGGCGCCATTCTTGTCGAAAGACCGGTCATGTCCGGAATAATTGTTCTCAATCTAAGTGAAACTTAACGGGTGCGCATGCTGAGGTCCCGAACGGAATTTCATGTTAATAATTGAAGTCCAAGCGGAATCTAGCCAGTTTCTATGCAGACTTGATGAATTTCAATGCCAGCTGCGACATCAGTTCATTGTTGATACCATAGATCATGGGTCCATCTTTCCACAGAACGTCTTCGGCATAATCCAGCCAAATGTACTCGTTGACTCAACTACTATATGCATCCATCGTCACCAACTCACTCAAGTTAGCCAAGCGACCCCTCTGGCATGGTTGCAACGGAATCACATCCCTGTTCGGTTTTCGGTCTTGATTACAAATTCATTTTTGCCGGGGTTAAAACCCCCATGTTCTCAGGGCCACTAGTCTTCACTTTAATCTAATTCAAGGGCTCTGTTGGTTTAGTCAGACGGCTGGCTGTGCAATTTTGTAATAAGAAGGGTGATATGGCAATAGGAATAGCGATATTGGAGGCCAACCGAGACCCACAATTTATTTAGCCGAGGATGACCGTAGCTACATAAATTACACGTCAATGATGACGTGTAAGCGACCGGAAGGTGCCCTGGAGGAAATAACCAAAACGAAACAGGATAGCACTACTTCGCATGTCAGTCCATCAACGTAGGCAACTCCAATGTTGATATAACTGTAAAATGACTGCCAAACAACTCGGTTTTATGGTGACTTTCGGCTGATCCTCAATCCACGGTTACGGAAATGTGCATCAGCAAAAATGAGGTAGAGGGTTTTTTAACTCCATATTCGGCAGTAGACAATTTTTGAAAGTCGATCCGACGGAAGCGTACTTTTAGATTCTGCTGTCTTCCTAATCTAAGCTTCTGACTACCAACGCCACTCTTTGGGGTCTTTTGCAATCCGAAATTTTTCCGTTTGGGTTATATGCTTCCATAACCTTGGTGATCCATGATATGAATTAAGGGATTTGCTTAGCATGGTGATGTTGACACTTTCAGAGCTACAAAGGAGATACATGATTCACGAATGGTATTGGTGTTTGATCCCGAAGAAAGTTTCCGTCAAAGCCACCAAGCTGAACTTCGGCGTCTCAAAAGTGGGATTTTTCAGTTTTAAAACCAATGTGAATGGCTATTGGCCATATCTTGAGCGCTTTGATCCACTGGTGAGATGTTGTCACATGGAACTCAGGCTCATCCAAATTCCAATATGAGATGCTTGCAATGCCACTCTTGATCCATCTCCAAATTCGCAACGACAGCGCATCCACTGTTTCTAGGTCAGTAATCAGACGAGTGCTGATAGACAGAACATTCGTTCTGCAGTTCACGGTTGACACTGATTACCACTTCTTCAGCTGCTATTAAACCCGAACAAATCTGCGGTCAAATTTGCCTCTGTCATTAATAGGACATGGAAAAGGAACTCATAACATCAGCTACGATTTTGTATGTTGACCGGGAGAAGCGATTCCGTAAGCCGGCTTCTTGCATGGCACCAACGACTGGCATCTTCTTAGCAATCTTGCTTCATTGTGCCAGAAGCTCCAGCTACAAGGGAAGGATTGTTGGAGTTTACAAAGCTCCATTATTTTCCAGTTGTACAAAGGGATAGGAGCCTGAAATGAAACGGAAGTAGTTTCAGTTCCTAAAACACCGGGAATAATTTAGCATACAACCCGGTGGATTACTCTGTCGCAATAACTGACTAGTACTTCCACCTCCCCTACGTAAGCACTTCTGGGTTAGTTGCATAAGGGTCATGTTGGCTTGGATAAGCTGAAGTTTTCTGTTAGACAAATAAGTTAGTGGATAGAGATAGACGCAGACATTTTCCCAAAGGCCAAGAATTGTGAGCCGTATATGCAAAAATTTCATTCCCGACCAAAAAATCAAAAGACAGCTAAAGCATGTCTGAAGTCCATTTTCGATTAATGACATGCACCGAAGTTGATCGATTCCTGCTCCAAATGACCCTAGGTATTTCTAAGGAATACACCGACTTCATCATTTTTGGTTCAAATGCTAAGAAAGTGCTTCAACCGGGAAGAGATTCCGCAAATTCTTGCGATCGATAACGGATGGCAGTTTTGCAGATCCTAGTTGGGGTCGACCACACTGGATATCAAAACCACCGTAAAGCCCTTATCACGCGCCTTCCAGACGATTAGCAGGAGATTTGGCAGGATTTGTGAAAAGATCGTATCGTTCCCCAATCTCAGAATGTTGAAGGACCTGAAAAATCGCATAGACAGTTTTCTTCCGAAGCAGCACAATGCGACATATACATCTACAAAGCTATTCAAGTGCAAATGGCTATGTTACAACTCGAGATGTATCGATGCACTTCACACTACGCACTTTTTTGGCGACCGGTCCATCCATTTTTCGGAATCATAATGAGTAATCGTGAGCAATCAACATTCGATGTGACCGATCTGAACAATGAAACTGCACGGCAAAATTCAAAGTACAATCAGTTTCAAATAACCGCATGGACCGAATGAAAATTTGTATCACAGTCAGGCGAGAATCGGACTCCCAGGCAATCCACCATGCAAAATGCTCCCTGTTGTGCCTGTCAGTGCTTCCAGTTGCAGTTCGAAAATCAGTCCAGGAAGCAAGCCAAATTGACGAATAAATCTCGGAAAGAGAAAGGCTGTGACCAGTGAACGTGTAGATCACGACAGAGTTCCGAACAGCTCTGCTGTTGGTATTAGTTGCAATCAGCCATTATAAACCGAGCTCGTTCCCTAACATGAAAAAGAACATTCTGCGATTGTAACGGGCCTAAATTACTGGAGACATTAATTTCCATTCATCCAATTGAGTTACACACTGTGGGATGTTATGGAAGGTTAATTAGACAGGGTCATCATTAGGGTGATATTTTCGAAGATAACAGAAAGAAGGCCAATACCGTGATATGTCAACATTTCGTAGTTTTATCTTCAACCAGGTCAGTAAAACGTTTGAGAATTACATAACTTCCAGTTATAAATGAACGGGCAAAGTAGTTAAGTTATGTACTTTAAATATTTGATGTCATCTCCCTGGCAGACAGTGTCTGTGATACCAACTTCTGTCCAAGAAGAACGGGGTTAGGCAATCCCAGCAACATAGGTTCCTTGAAATTTAACGTATTTACGTTATAATTGCGCTATTGCCCCTTCATTGGTCTTGGTAACTGAATGTTTCAGTTCTGAAGTTGTTAAACGTAAGCGGTTAGAAAGAATAATACAAAAGTTAACAAGACCTAATGCCAGCCTTCCTCCTATCCGATTCAAAAATATTATGCCAACCCAACCATGATCTCTACTTGCGATTTTCTTATTGCCTTCAGTTAGGTAGCTCGGACTTTACAAACATCCCACTGTGGGCTGGAAACTTTGTGTCTTGTGCGTTATTATGAATGATAGGTCTGGGTCGCTGTCATCCCCGCAGTAGCAACAATAAATTAACAACAGATTCAACGTCAGCATAAAACAGATCGGCTTAGATTCGTTAAGTAGGTCGGACCAACTCACTCCATTTCAGTCGGTCCTGAAAGTCTTTAAAATCTTTTGCCAATTCACTGATTGTGTGATGATCACCCAAAACACCCCAAAAGGCATGAAACTAGTGCACAAATGTAGTTAGTTGCTACCAGAATGGAATCATTCTCACACAGAAGCCCTTGACTGGAAGTCCATTGGAACCCGGTATATACACCAGCTTGATAACAGCTGCAGCAGTAACTTCGTGTCTTAACTTTCGTAAAGCAACTGATCAACATGTAGGGTTTGTGTTTCTCCAACCAACGTCAAGGGCAATTCGTAAACACTATATTAACAGCAGTTTTACGGTTAAATTACTGGTAGTGATCTTGAAATAAACGCAGCGCCGTCTAGTGAATCCACGGAAGTTAGTACCGGTCACAAGGCAGTGAAAGAAATTCGCTGGAACCGAAAAGTCAGTATTCAATTTGCTCTATGAGATGAAGTGCAACCCATACGGACCATTTGGATGGTGCCTCAGATCTAGGTCTCTCGTAATGGAAGTTAGAAGAGTAGTGGGACGAACGAAATCAAATATTTTCGGAAAAAAACATACGTTGGTTGACGTTTATGATCAAATACCGCGCGAGTTGTGCATTAGTGATAAAAGCAGGCCTTGAGTCGAGCGGTTCGTTTCGTAGCACAAACCCCGCTTGGATCAAGCATAAGGAGATACAAATTCATACGCTCTGTCTAGGTAACATAATGGGACATCCGTTATGGGAAACAGTTTTTGTCACATTTAATAAGTAACAAAAAAAAATCATGCTTATTTAGTCAACGTGTGTTATCCAGCTTAGATTGGTCCGTCGTTTCGATAAGTCAACTTTACGATTTGTGGAAAAAGTATGTGGTATTAGTAAGTGGACAGCGTAAAATACGTTCTTTCTGTAGAACGAAAATAATCTCGCTGTACCGAACAGGATAAATGTTTTAGAAGTACACCAAAGGTAAATTGAAACATTTTCCCTACGGAATAAAACCTCAAATGACCACGTGGAAGCCACCTTCCACCGAGCTAATGCGGTAGTTTGCAGATATTTGACAAAACCCTGGTAGCCCTTTCTTAGTCTCACAAAAATCATATGATTATCGTGCAGGACCAGTCTATATCCCTTGAGAAATACTAAGAACGAAAACACTTACCAATGTGCAGATTTCATGCTACGAAACGAAGGTTAAAGGTTGCTCTAACCCCAGAGTGGAACAGTCAAGATAGGGAATTTATTTTTAATCTGACATAAAACATAAACATAACTCATTTGGACATCAAAACGGGACACCGGATGTGCTCCGCTCTGAGCTGGCTCACATGAGCAGAATCTAAAATTGTCCAATACCTTTTCCCACGAACATCTATAATCATTTGCTGCATCTCCTTTCGGATGAAATGTAATTAAAGGAAAGTTCGCATTTGAGTTTTGCTGTTAATCACTGTTAATGCTTCCAAAGACGGTAGTTCATGCGGTTGGGGAAATAGTGTGAAACACCACAGAGTGTGTGGGTGAAGTGATCCTCTCTTATCGCATATTTTCATCAAATACAGCAGTGACTGAGATTAGCCAAGTTTGGAGAACTTTCGAATCCGGTGAACACTTATTTCGGTTTATTCGTTGACAACTCTCATATCCTTCCTACAACTCTGCTGCTTGCACAAGCGAGGTTTATTTATGTCCAGAGACTATTTTTCAACCAGTTTATTGCAGAAGTAGACTTGATGAAACAAATAAATGGTCGGCGGCGCTTTGTCTTTGTTGGTGATATAAGACCAAACACGTTTAAAGCAACTTGCCCGATTGCGAAATCGGGTACTTAAGTTGTTGGCACTGTTGCAACCTTATCGTTCCATTCCCTGTGTTCAGCGGTCAACTCTGACGGACGATGTCACGACTGTTTTGCATCATTTACCATATGATTGTGTGATTTTTGCACAACCAATCGCAACTTTTAAGAAACCATTCGTACAGTTCATGAAACGATTTCCAATGTGTACAAACAGTTTACAAATTTTACAACATATTAATTTAAAACTTTTTTAACTAATTCGCTACTCTCGCCGCATTGTTTGTGTTAGACTAGATCGGCCATTCGTCTTTTGACTTCCGATTGGTGTCCCACATTTATGCCCTTACCACCGATGTGCAAACTGAGCACCTGTTTTCCCAAAACCCTTTTGCTTCAGTTGGTGGTGTAAATCTTTTCGTCACCAGGCGTGCAGTATTCAGTCTGTCGGTGGTCAAATGACCGACAAACAAGTCAATAATTTCACGTGCTAGGTTAGTGAGGAAGACAAACACGAGGAACCGCATTGTTGTGTGTCGTGTCAGCAAGCCACCACTCAGTGACGCAGTGACAACCTTTGAGCAAATCTCGTGAGAACACCTAGATGACTAATTTGCAGCGCGATCTATCCCCGGGTCAAGTAGCTGCATTCGAAAACTGTAAAGCAGTGAGAACGTTTCAAACTTGCCCATGGAGCCCAACACAACAGCAACATAGTTAGGAAATGGAAATGCGGTGTTTGAAATTTGTTGGTAAAAGTTGGGGATCATTCAGCCGATATTGAGTCATTTTAGAAAATTTGGGATTGATTGTGAAAAAATGGCAAAGTAATACAGTAAGTGGTATGGCGAATAAACAGACGGCGATAGCGTACTGCCCGGACAATGTGTATTTGCAGGACCTGCTTGCACAAACATCGAGTAACACACATGTTCACGTTCGATCGGGTGGCATTTTTTCCCTTGAGGGGGGGGGCAAAGGGTAGGCCCATATGATTCTTGTGGACTGCGCGCACCCATACCTGGCCGACGGTATCACTTGAGCCAACACGTGGTACAGAACTCGAGTGATTGGACGAATTGGTTTGCCGTATTCACGATGAAAAGAATTTTCGATCGATTGACGATACCTTATCGCTGCTTGTTGCCGTCTGTCTGTTGCAAGTGAGCACCTACTGCTGGTCCTATTTTTGGGAAAATGCACTGTTCAGTCTTGCTTTTCAAAGCTTAGTTAGGACCACACATAGCTCCCTTTTGTTGACACAGAATCAGTTGACAGTATTCCTACCATTGTTGCAACTCGAGAGTTCATTTCCATATGGATTATCGGAACTGTTTTATTGCAACATTCCTTGTGATTTATTTTTGTTATGCTCATTATGATATAGGTTGGTTTTTATAAGTCTTTCGATTTACACGGTCTTTCTTTTGATAACGTTTTTTAACTAAAATGGGGAAGTGCTAACTCGCAAGACCTCATAACTACCCTTTATTTGTTCCTATGAAGAGAGCTGGGTAGCTACATTCGCATTCATGGAATGAGACTCGAGAGAGAGAGAGAGAGAGAGAGAGACACGTTTTATGTCCGAGTTGTAGTGGTTCGAAAAACGAGGGTTAAAGGGAGATATGTTGATCGACCAGTTATTTAATAAACGATTTCAGTTTTCTCCATTGTTCTCTTCTCTTCAATACCCGGGTCTTAGATTAGGCCGAGTTACCGAGTCATCGGTTAGCTTCAAAATGACGGTCATTGTATTCAGCATTTCTGTGATGCTATCCGGTTTGATCACATATTTGTCACACACGCATTTGGCCATTTAAACCGACTGTCGATTTATTGGGGAGAAGGAGGTCTGGAAATGGTGTACGTCATTCTCCAATCTGCGAATTAAGCTAAGTGACCGCAGTTTTCGAGACGTATGAACCCCCATAGAAGTACTGAGGGTGCTGATAGCATGCAATAACGTTTCCGAACTTGCTGGTAAAAAGCCCAGTTCTTTTTAAGCGATTTGTCACTTGACTATTGGACTGTATTTGCCTTATATCCGGGTCTCTTTGGTTCCCATCCGCAGTTGGTGATTGGTTGGTCCTTCCAGTTATTCGTAGACGAGAGGGTATGTCGTGTTATATTGCCTATTTGACACATATCATGTTTTTCCCTTATTCTCACCGAGGAAATCGGATCTGTGAAACAGCGATTTACCAATAAAACCTTGAAAAGCAAATACCTCAGCCAGCACCGGGATATTTTTCTCTATGGAGCCTTAGGCGCAGAGCAGAATACACAAACAATGGGACTGAAACAAAAAATCATTTTGCCCGTGGAAATTCAACGCTCTACCTACCTCTGCCTAGGCCAAAATATCTAGGCGAAACCGTTTCAATGACCACTGAAAATCTCTTTTCTCGAAAGGAGGAAGGGACGAGCTTATTCCAGGACTTTATCAATTAACTGATTTACCCGGTCCGTTACTCTTAACGCCAGACACCTGTTCTCGTTCCGGCGTTTACATAAAAATTGATTACACACACTCTTATCCAAATATGATCCAAAAAGCAGCTCCCCTAATCCGGCCGAATTACATATACACTGACCACATGAAACCAAGGTTCCATTACTGAAAGTGCCCGAAGATGGCTGAGGCCTCCGTAAAAAAACGGGAGTTTACAAAGTGTGTTTAAGCAGTAACTAACCACGAGCAGTAAGCTAACGCTACCACAAGAGATTGATTCAATACATTCAATTTCATTGGTGCGTTTCTTGCGGTTGTATTTAACTTGGACGTGGGCTTCTTTGATCACAATATTCTTCTGGACAGATGGTGGCTATATATGGTCTGAATATCGGTAAGCCATCAAACATGTAACTGTTGTATAAATACCAAAAAACTTGCTTGGAGTGGGTGAGACAACATTTTATCGGCAAATCACAGTAATTTAGGGCGAATTATGGCGTTTCAATTGGAAAATGAATTATAGAATGTCGAGATATACCATAATACCAACGGTCGTCAAGTGGATTAAGCGCCTGTCACCAGAAAAGACAGACTAGAATCGTCCGGTGACTTTAGCGTTAGATTTGCAGCCAGTCGTCCGCCTCGTTACTGCACCTGACCTAGTGAGATTCCAGACCACTCCAAGTCCCAAAGTTAGGGTTAGGGTCATCCTTCCCTATGTAGTGAGTCCTAGTGGCCATGGGCAGTCCTTCTCTTACTACAATCATGCTTTAAATATGCCATAAACATTTCGCAGTGTAACATCACTCACCAGTCCTCGCGTGGGTGCCTATGTCACCGGATGAGTTTGTGTTTCGCACAACCAATCTTAAAATGTCAGACGCAGGAAACCTAATTTCTCCCTGGGCATAACAGTAGACAAGCATGCAAAATGGATGACTTTGGTCTTAGTTACCAAACGGTGAAAAATTATTCATCCTATTGAGTGCTGAAACTTCTCAAGTATTGGTAGCAATAACAGAATTACTGGAAGTCATAATTACTTGAGTGTCTCTTCGTACAGTTCGGGTACGGAGTCAGTAGGAAATAACTACTGTTTTTATGCATATCTATTGCGAAGGACCCAAAGGGGCATGGCGGTTGGAATTCAGTCACAGATGTGCCGGTGAACGTGACTTTGCCATAGGACGAAAGTGAGTGAAAAAGACTCTATTATTGAGCCATTCAGCCTAAATACGCGAGGCCTACACATAAAAGTCCGGATCTGAAAGCGTGTAACTGAAAATAATTTTTGTTATATTTCAATGAGCTCTAGTTGTCAACAAAATGTTACACGAGTCTCAGCTTACTGTGAATACTACTTGCCTCTTATCTTTTCCAAAACTTGATAGTACGTTCGATTTCAAACACCAATGCTTACAGGGAGATCGGTAAACATATTCGACAATGGTTCACAACATCAATTTGAGATCGAGATAGGGAATGCTCTTTTGCCTGTCTGGGCGGATCTTCCAGAGGGTAGGACCCAATCAAACTGATTCTGTACCCTGTATTTGAAGACTAGTTTGACCTGAAATGCGAGAATCAAACGGAGAAAGCAGTTAACTTAATTGAGAATGCTCAGTAGTCTGAAATCTTTTTCCAGGTCAGTCTAGCCGAATATTGAGTGGAATATTTAAATAATCGATTCCAACTGGAAAAACCGAGTTTCCATTTAATTATCAACCTGAATGCAGACAGAACATTCAAAGATGCTCGGTGGGTATGGCCAATTGCACAGTCCTTTAAGAGACGTGAAGGAGTATGAACTGCGCTGTTCGCAAACGATTATGTACTCTCTGAAGGAAAATCAGCTTTGTTCATACGGGAATTAAAATTGCGCTTTCAGGCGTACGTATTGTTCGACACTGTCTGGTTCTGAATTCACTTCCTGTTTTTACTATTGACAGACTACACTTTTTAATCTTCTTATAGTATTTCCTTCAATTTACTAAATAAATCTCGTGGTTAGAGGACTTCATTCCACAATTCAAGGGCGGTATTAGCAAAATTGCAATTAGACAGCAAAACCTGAATAAGGATTACAATTCCTTGAAATAATACATTAAGTCACACTGATTTAAGCTTCCACATGGTTTTCTTCTCCGAGGGTGTGTGTGTTGGAAAGGACCGTGGTAAAGTTCTACAGTAATCAGTCTACACCTAGTCATTGTTAAAGATCGCAACATTAATGCTATCCCACTGGAAGTTACCTTTTGGACCCCACTTTCCACTTTTCTTCCCAAAATTTCGTTTAATGGAAACAGGATCAATCAGGCACCAATTACGTTATTTAAGTGAAACTGTTTTCCACAGTCAAAAAGCCATCTGTAGCTGTTCATCAGTGTACACGATCTGCAGGAATTGAATCCGAGTGTTCGCAAGCAATCGAAGATTCAAATTGAAGATGTTTTACAAGACATAAACGATCGGTGAGCGCGAACTCCTATAGTGGGCTCAAAAGCTGTTGGCGCGAGTCGCGCGCATGCAGCTAAAAAGCGACCAGTTTTTACTTAATCGGTTAGGAAAGATGTCCATTTTGTTCGTTTCTTCTTGACCAATCCGTCCCCTAAATAAACACAAACGAGAATTGTTTTTCTCGATGAAAGGCATCTTAACAGACTGTATCCACACCAAACCCGTGATAACAGTCCATAAATCACGTGAGTATGACCAGTCCATGCCCGAATTTACACCCACAGTATTCCGGTCGATACCTGGGGGCAGAACGAGCAATGTGTGAAATGGACAAACAACGTTCGATCTGGAAGCGTTAGTGAATGTTCACCTCAAAACCAGTTATTTTCTTTTTCCAACCCCAGATATGTTGGGGTTAGATTGGTGCACATTTCCAGTCCCCTCCCCGCCTGGCTGGTCAGTGCAAAAGATTTACCGATTGATGTGCAACCCATAAAACCACTCGTTCTTGTAAGAACTGCAAACTGATGATAACTGTGGATGATTAGAAAAAAGCAACAGGCTTATTTTCGTTTTTACCAAATGTTCACTTTTTAAGCCTATCCCAGTGTTGTACCTTTCGATTGACGGACTGTCCCACCTACTGAAAACAATTTATTATTTTACAATCAAATTTAGAATAAACAAGAGGGTCTCACCGAATTTAAATTCTCGGCTTTATGGGCTTATGAAACACTGCTAATTACAATTACAGTTCAAACGGCTTCTGTCGGACAGGAAACTTTCGCGAAAAATTCCCTCTTATACGAAACGTTGCACGGGGATGAAATCTACTGAAATCAAAGTCTATTTCTTTGCATGGAGAAACGTGATTTTTTTCACCAGCTTTGACTGTAAAGCTTGCTTGAGAAAGACTATCCACGGTAACCAAAAAGTTGGCGAATTCCAACATGTACTAAGACAGCTGTGTTATTAACGTCATATTATTCACATTCAAATATGGCTTATACTTCAAACGGATGGTGTGGTCATCCGATCGCCCATATTACCCATAAAAGTAGCTCCATTAAGTTTGCAGTGTAGTCAGAAAATACCAATAGGGCCATTGTCGGCTGAAAGTCCGTGACTCGATAAGTCAGAAAACTCACACCCTCGGATGAAGTCCAAATGGACTTCATTTCAGCTTATCCAAAATGCGTGGAACAGACACTTATTTTCTCGCTAGCCAAGAGAGTTGAAAAGCTATGCAGTGATGATATCGAGCGTAGAAAAGAAAAAAGGCATCTAAACGACGGCTTACAAGACAATCACTATCCTCTACACCCCATAAGAAAACAACTGAAAACTGCCATATCAGCCATCAAGACGACGAAAAAAGGAGGAAAGCGGCTTCAATCGGAATTCCGTACAGATTAGGCACTTTGGAAGCAGCAAGAAAAGTCTTCAGTAACTTTAATACTGGCACGTTCCTCCGGATGAACATTACTTTAAAACGCCATCTATCAAGGCCCAAAGATCAAGTTGCCGTGCAAAACCAAAATAACTGTATCTACAAAATCACTTGAAAGGAATGCCCAGTTGAATACATTGGACAAACCAGCAAACAGCTGAAGACACGAATAACAGAAGAAAAGAAAAGTGCAAGCCTTCGGACAAGGCAGTCTTATCAAAACTTGGACACAATTCACCGATCACTCTGCCTGCCAACGCAGAGGGACATGAATAAATTGTGAAAACATCAGAATACTCCAACTTGCACTCAGAACCAGCATTGAACGTAAGTATGCTGATGCTCTGGCGATAAGCCCCTATTCCATGTCAATCGCAACGACAGACCAGAGATTTCGGAAATATGGGAAACCATAAAATCACTGAAATAAAAGCGTTCCAAAGGTCAGCACGCTGGTTGACCTCACCACCACTGTGGTGCATAACATGAAAGACGCCTAACCTCTCACCGGTCACACAATTCAAAGTACACAGGGACACACAGATAGACAACCTAACGACTGTTACTGTGCCAACGTTACCTGATTCGTTGTATTGTAAAAGGGGCCTTGAAAATGAAAACGCATGGTGGTCGAAATGTTCGCGAGCTACAGCATCACAATAAAAACGAAAACGTGGCACCTTTACTTTTCAAAACATCTACGTCATTCGGTCCTGTGATCTACAAGATTACACATCCCATGACTAGACGCGTTCGCTCTTCATGTAACCACACGTGTCCAATTAGGCCGCCGTTGGAGCATGTCCGTACCTAAGTGAAAGCATACAATGCCCCAGCGGGTTGTCATCCAGCAAAATCGTTTTAGTACATAGTTGGCATAAGGACCACAACATATTCCCACAGGCCGTGCATTTCCTTGTGCCAATTTAAAGCTGGAAACCTGTGCAACCCGCGGGTTGCGCTCACGCATTTCGATCGGACCACGTGATTCCGGGGCTTGGCTGTCCAGGCTGGCCTTCGATTAAAAATTCAAATATCTAGGACTCGTAGACCTCATTGTTTGAATCACTTGGCAATGGCAAGATATTTCGGAGCCGAAGGGCCAAGTGAATTTAACCGTTAGAACTGCCATCCCGGAAAACCAACTCATTTTGGCCTTCTCACCAGATGGTTGCCCAGAGAGACCTGACCTGATCACAGCATTATATTCTCCAGATTGCCGAAATTCTGTGCCAAAGTAGGAGTTTTTGCACTTGACATCCATTTCCGTCCATAGAACTGAATGAATCATCGTTGAATCATTATAGGTGGGAGGGAACGCTGTGTACCCAAAACCGCGCCTAGGAGTGTGAAATCTACACAATCACAGCAGCACGATACGCGAATGTTTGGGGGACAGCTTGTTTCCTTTAGATCAAAGCAAACAAAAGACAACAAACTAAAGTCAGAAGAAATTTATCTAATTGCCAGGTAATTCTGACGAATTTTGTTCACTGAAACTGAACGGATTTCTCGCGATGTCTTGTAGTCCATCTAGGATTCCTTGCGACTGTTGATATGATGGGTGAGCGATGCATGCCATAAAGTAAGCACATCAGAAATAAGCTATATATTTCACTAGCAGAGGCTTACTCGTCACTATCACTACTACTAGTGCGAAGTATGATTGTTTGAATTCATCAGTGGTTCAGAAACCAAACTGTCTTGACAAAATATCATGTACTTCGCAACATACTGAAAATCACATCTCCCTGGAGAATGCCTAAGTTGTGTTGCGTTTCCCAGCTGGTCTGATCAACACAACACTGAAACAAAAGACTTCAACACTAGACGTCGCACAATATCACAGTATTAGCGACACCGGCGGGCGCCGTGGTGCAGAATCACAAATTGGACTACGCATCGGTGCGAACCACACAATGAGGGGGGAATGTGTAGCTCCTAGATCCACAACAGCACAAAGCTTGCGGCCTAGTGGGACACTGACACACACTGAGGCTAGAGACACAATGACTCGAGCTTGAGCATTCAAGTCTCGTAGATGCACTACAGAATGGAACGGACCTGATGTCCCTTTGGGTGGGCAGTCACACTGAAACGGAGCGCGGGATTCGAACAGCTAGCCCAACCCGCTGTCAAGAGAGACAGAGAGAAGACCAACACAGAGCATGGCCACGCGTTTATAGGTGATCCACCAACACAAGTCAGAGTTAAGGTGAGCTCTATCGTTTATATAGTTCTGTGGGGTAGCCTTGGTTGATGGGGAAAACAGCCCATCACAGAGCGAGGTTTTGTGAATAATTTTCGGCCATAAAACATTTTCAATCGCCCGGTATCTAAAACCACGTCATTTTCAAAATATCTCGGAAAGTGCAAGTCCTTAAAGAGAGATGATAATAGAATTAAAATCTGCGACACCAGAAACGATAGAATGATCACCGTCCATAACACGTCTTTTTGCCCTTTCCAATTCCTTTTGACAACAGAGGTGCACATAGACAATCGTACCAATATTACTAGAATTCCGAAATCGAAAATAGTTACCGCTTATTTTGAAATGTCTTCTGTTATTCGCCTCAGCAACACATTCTAATTTTTGCCTGGGCTCAATTTCCCTCATGTGCAATCCCAAGTTCCAAACTAGACTCTTCTTCTCCGTTACGTTGGAGGGACTATTGACGGAATTACCTTGTTATTTGATGCATCCACCAAACTGACCCTCCTATTTGTCGAGGTCAGCTAAAATGATTTGAAGTTTTCCGGTTTGTACCATCAACGTTCTCATTATGTCAACCCAGACAAAAGTTCAAATCATAATATGAAGCCAGTGTGCCGTAGCAACTTATGAGGGATCCACTCGAACTAGGAGAACACTTCCAGCCTATTGAGTCATGATGCAGGTAAGTTTATTTACACCTAGAATGAGCTGTCACATAAACCTAGATAGACCGAAGCTTTGCTTCTTGAAAAACTGGTGGCCCTGTGATAAGACTGCAATACCCCGTACTATGCAGCATTGCTTAATTTCCTAATGTCAAGACTGACGATGAATTTCGACTTCTGTGTTAGAAGTTCTGACTACTTTCATGTAATCACTACTCTTGAGTTTCTCATAATTTCTCTTCCTACCCGGCTCATTCGGTTTGACCTACCAATTTTCGGACTGAAGGGTACTTGTCAGTCTAAATAACTAGTGAATGTTATATTTTGCGAAGTGAAACCAATGGTTTTATCCATCCATCTGGACTGGTATCAAAGATGTTTCCCATCCATTTGCAGATTTTTTTCTCACCTCTAATAGAACTGAGTTGGTCTAGTTTGTGACTACGGTGGGAACTGGTACCGCATGCCTAGTATTCTAAGCATCGGTAATCTTGGTAAAATCGGGATAGAAGTAGACCAAAAAGGCACGAAAAAACGAGTAATCTCAGAACAGTTTTGAATATCATTCAAACAATAGTGTATAATTGAGCATCATGACGAATGGGAAGGGACCCCAACTGCTTCACATATTGAAAGTATATTAATTCAGATTTGTGGGAAAGTCCTCAAGTAACTCACCGGTTGCCAGCCGCAGTATGAACCAGAACTACGATGCTCGTGGTGTGCGTGGATGATCCGAAAGAAAGGTAAACCAACTTCGGTCGAAGCCCAATCGGCATATTGCATAGCACCAACACTTGGACAACCAAACTAATGATGAGTCTGGGCAACACACTGCTAGAATTTACTGATCTTGACTTCGTTAAATGTAACCGAACAATGTAACTAAAGGCAAACGTCATAAACCGTTGAAAGCCAGCCCGGACGAGCTAATGGCCACGTTATTCTACTAGCAATAGTTCGCTCCAGTTCAGACATGTTAGACTGGTGATGAACCCTAAAGAACAACTGATGAAACCTCAACACAATGACTTTCCCATGGTTTCCAATGGTGAACTGAGTGTTGATACTCTAAAACGAATGAGCTAAATGACATATGAAACTTTCCATGGCCCAAGTTGATAAGTTATATTGCAATGCTTTCTCCAACATTGATTCCCCCGTTTCCATTCTGTATTGGTTACATGGATGAAGTTTTGTAGACCAATTATTCTAATCGCATCTAGTTCACATTGCCCGATAGTTGTATTTTGATGTTGTCACTGTTTGCACAGATGTAAATGTAGAATTATCATCTCTCTCAATGAACAATGTTCATTTTCTGATGTATCAGCTTCTGAAAGGCTAAAAGTAGAACAATTCAGGGATAAACCTTAATACCAAATGACTTAAAGAGTGTATCGAAAAATCAATGGGCCATGTATTGGTTTTAATTGTGAATGATATAATGTTAATAACACAGTGTTGTTGGTAGATGTAATGCGTTACCGTTTCGACTACCGTGGGTAGTCTTTCCCAAGGCAATTTATACAGTCGAGTTTGATAACCTTTGGGCTCCAATATTTTTATTTCACTTTTTGCGTACCGCAATGTGACATTAAACAGACAGCAAATGTTGTTTTTGAACACTTTCGGAATATTATGCCTCACAAAAAGCGTTTTTTGAAATGTAGTTCTTTACAATTTCTACAATGATATTGTACTTTTTCAAACTGCTTCTGATAAAAACTGCTAGACCAACATTTGGTGTTCTAAATCCCGTCCACAACATCATTCCGCTCGGTTTGCTTTCTGGTCTGCTCAAATAGAATATGACTAAGCCAGTTGTTATTATTATGTGAAAGTGTATTTGAGGACTCCTTCAGACAAATTCCTCAGTACTTCTTCTGATCTTCGTTGACCGTAATGTGTGCATAACAAAAGTGTGCACTGTTCAGCACTGAAATAGGTCATCACCCCGTAAAAATGTTCCTGATTTCGAAGCTCGCGACGGGCACCATAATATATGATGACTATTGATTGTCCTCATACAAACAAATGCCGGTTTATTCAATGCACACCGGATACTAGTGGACACTTGTATATGTTCAGATTTTGACTGATGTGAAAGAAGTGCACTGTGCGTTTCACATTGCAGGCGAGCACCGGTGCTCTTCAACTCAGTTCACGTGCGATTCGACAAACCAGCACTTCTTTTATTTGCCAGTTCTTTCTTAGTCCATGTTTTTATTTCAAAACAGAAGGATGCAGATAAAGGAAAAGTTAAAGCAATAAAGTGTCTTTTTACTGGTGTTAAATCCCCGGAAAACAATTGAAAACTATTCCATCTGTTTTTCTTACAGGGCCCCAGTGCGAATTAGAAATAGGCAGCCTAGATGAATTTCTGCAGGGCAGATGAAAGAAGGGTATGGTTCAACAACAAATGAAACAGGGACTAATCACCCGGAAGAAATCTTTGCTTCATCCAGTTACTAGTACTTCTTTCCATTCATGAAAATTATTAGCACATGATACAACCGAAAGCAACGAAAACGATGAAAACATTACATTTGTGACAGTGAAATGGAGTTTGTCATCGTACACGGTTTCCGAAAAAACTATCCAAATAACAATTATGAGGAGACCAATAGCTGACCAGTTCGAACCCGCTTTCACTTTGGATATTTTTACACGGGAAATAATAGTATGACTTGTGAAACCAATTGGTTGATACAGTAGCACAAAGCTGTCATAATATAAACCAAAAAAATGAAGAAAATATTTGAGGTAGTGCCCTCGATTTCTTGGATTGCCAAGGCGAATTCGTTGTTTTTTCCAGAGATGTTTTCGCTTGCTTTTTGAAGAAACTTACCACAGACCAACTGACATTATCAGCAATGAATAAATCATCGGGATTAGACTTATCAACGTTCTGTAGAAAAAGAACAGTATAATATTTATGAGATATTACTATGCAGACGCGAAATTGATAATATTCCAAATTTTACCACTCGCCTCATCAGTTTTATCACTATTTTCTTCCAGCCTTTTAACTTCACACACTGCAATTTTCTGTTGTTTCATGTTAAGAATACGCGAACTCATCCTTTAGATATTAAAACCTTTGGATCAAATTGAAGACGGAAACATCATATCCAACCAAAAAGAGGTAGCGGTTGTTCGTTTTCTATGCACAACCTGCAACAAATTATCTACGTATTTCCGGCCCTCATAGTTCAATTTGGGCCTACCAATAGACGAGCTCAACTCCCCCTGACACTGTGGCCAACCTCCCACTTAATCGATGAAATTTCCCCACTCAACTAATTGTACCGCGCCAACGTCACGGTAGGAGGGTAATTGACAAGCCGACCTTGCCTTCTGTCCAAGCCTCAGTGGGCCCGAAACCTAGCACACCCGATCGCGTGGCCAGTGTGTCACCTGTGCGTATGGTGTATGAGAGGCTTCAGTAACCCTAAGGCACAAGGTCAATCCATTTTCCCAACGCTAAAAAGGTAATTTCCAATGCGTAACGTGTTGGCATCACTCGTGTGTAAGCAACAGACACGTTCAAGTCTGCCGCCAAATCAATAAACGCTGTTATCAGTAGGGCAATGCGTCGATCACGCCTCTTCTGTCGGCTAGCGGTGTATTCGAATCGGTAAAGTAAACTCAGATTTCGCAGGAATTTACGGTAGTAACTGCCACATCACCGACTGGGTGGGTATTTCGACCACCTCCCCTTTGGGTGTTGGCCTGTGGGTCGACTTATGGGGCTCGTAACGCATCAAGTGACAGTTGCGTAAACTGCTCACTCGCCTGTGAAGCCCATGAAGCAAACCAAATGACCTCAGGCGGTCATTTAGCAGGACTGTGCGCCAATTCACTGACCTATTTTAGTGAAATGATTTTATGCACACTATGGGATCAAAGATTTTGCCGGGCTCCCAGATCACTTAATATTAGTGCAAAAATGTCCAGATGCGAGATGCACAATGCGATTGCAGGGCTTTTCTCAAGTATGCTGATTTGTGATCCATTTACCTCACATACGACCATTTTTCAGTGCAGGTTACTAAGGCGAATACTGAAGTCCACATTAGTGTTTCCTTCGTCGGATTATCTCAACCGCAACCATTCTTCCAGCGCCGTCCTACAGAACGTTTGACTGACTGCCCTTTGAAATACACTAGTGAATTACAACCCTCAGGTTATCCAACCAACACGGCACCCAGGAGTGCCAGAGTGAAGAATCCACTTACGCCATATGAATCGAAAGCTAGACTCCACGAGCCGGAAAGTGACTGTCCAGACTAACCATGTGATCAAAATCAGTTGACTTGTTACCCATCGTTGGAACAGTGATTTTATGGTACTGAATGCTCAAATGCGTAAGTTGGGTTCAAGAGCAGTGTCCGAGGTATATCAGGCCTGGTCATTTCTCACTAAGCGGAAGACCACCGGTTAGATTCAGGTACGCGAGGTTGACTTATGTTTGCGTATTGCAATACCAGTACTCTCTCTAGTCTTGCGGTATTCGATAGATCAAAGTCGAATGCTTTAGCGTGTGATTCTATCATTTGGCAACTACCCAAAAGCATACGGGACTAGTATGTCTCGGGTGAATGTTTAATGACCTATTTTTCAAAATTGAAGGAGGATACTGGCGCACGTACCAAAGGACACAATTTTCATGAAATATTCTCCTTGATCAAAGTGTCAGTCATAAGAAAAAACACTAGGTAGTGTCGGTTTACTGTTTTTTTACGATCCATCAGTAAATCCCGTGTGGAACAATTTTTTGTTGGAAAGAGTTAGAAATTTGTGAGATTGCGAACGATGGATTTTCACTCGGCATTTCAATGCAAAATCAGGCCCAAGCATTCAGAACTCCACCCCATAACAGCAGATACTGAGCCGGGAAATAATTTCGGCCTCGATGAATGACCTATCAAATGAATTAGAACAAAAATACAATATCCTAATCCTTATCGATGTGATGAAGAAGATCGCATGACCAGTGGAAAATCGATAGAAGAGGAGAAGCCACTCTATGCATCCACTCACTGGGATTTATGATTCACGATTCATGGATCGTAAACTGCTGCACGGTTGTGACAAAGAGCATGCCAAATGGAATGACAGATTTGTGACTGCAGTACATGCAGTTCTCCATACGTGGACCACATTAGGTTCCGTGATGAGCATATTCAAGCTGCTTCTGAATCGTCATAAGTCTCAAATATTTTCAGGACCAAATGGCGTAAGGAGTGAATCGAAGGGCTATGTATTGGTTTTAATTATGAATGATATAATGTTAATAACACAGCGTTGTTGGTAGATATAATGTGGTTGTAAAACTTGCCTTGAGAAAGACTAACCACGGTAGTCGAAATGTTGGCACAGCTATTGATTTTTCCCATTTGATAAACATGTCTCGTTGCCTAACTTGGGTTATACCCATGGATTCATGGGTCACACCAGGTGATCGAGGCATACATCGATAACATGCTCAAATTCAGGTGGGGAGATTAGCACTCCTCCATGTACTGGGACCTTAACAAAATCCGTATAAGAAAAACCAGGCAAAGGACAAATTTTATGCATCCTAATTCGAGAGAATTTTGTACATGGAATGTATAGACGTGTGCTAGAATGTGTTAGAATAGTAAAACAAAAAACTACAAATGGATAGAGGCCAGTCATCCATAATAGCCGACGGAACGGAACAAAGAGATTGTTTACTACCATGATGAGAACGAGGTGGAAAGTGCCATTATCTTAACGTGACCTTGGGATAATGCACAAGATTATGATCACCTTCCTTTAAGTCACGTGATGCATTTCGGTGCATGTTCAGGCTGGCCTGCGTAAATAAGGATCCAATTCGAACCGGGATAACAAACGGTCGTGAAATCCAGACACTCCGCGAAGTCAACTGAACATAACGTATCTCTCTAATCGGAATATTTCCAAAATTGCATGTAAATCCATGAGCTGTAAATATAACTCAAACTTGTTTCATTTCTGTTGTGGCATTGTCGACTTCATTCGCGTAGACCGTATGCGTTCGTCAGTGTAACTGACCGAATTTCGTATGCTAATTCCAAGTCCAAATATTGCAGAGATTCAGTGCGAAACTGACTGATAAGTTTGAAAAGATGTTATAGATTTCGTATGTAGACGTTGTTTAACGTTAGAGATTTTGAGCAAATAAGTCAACAAGTCTAACGGTTTGAATCCCAATGTAATTCTCAAGCGGTTTTGTGGATTCAACTAGGAAACCCCAATTTTTAAAGGTATCAGGTAATGAAGTTTGAAACAAATTGGTGGGGTACTCTCAATTTTCCGAATACCTGGTTCCAGACCGCCCTTGTCGTTCGATACGCCTTCTGACTAGTGAGCATCAACACAGTGATATCTTAAAATTTCAACTTTCCTTCACTTGGATAGATGACGGAACACAAGTACCAGAGTGGATAGATATTCATTCGTCGACGTTTCACCTGTTTTGAATCACCTTTTGTTCAATCTTACTCTTCCACATTGTCCGGCTCATCTCTTATCAAACCAATTTCATCTCCAATTCGTTTTTTGCAAATGCATGAACACTGCTATTAAATGAAACCAATGCTAAAGCAATGACCAACCTGAGGGCAACTGCGGTTCTATATGATGCGTCATTTTTCTGAAACTCCGTCTGTGGCTTCTCACGTGCGCCATTTATTGGGTGTAAATGATCACGAAGCCGTCGAAGTACCTTTTCGAAAAACGTGTACTATCGTCGATTGCTTTGTGATGTATACTAAACATTTTTTTGTTTTTGATGGGTAAAATAATGCCATTGGTGCGGCGAAGGAAACCCCGTCACTTGATGTCACCATATGAATGAATGAAGTCTAATACTGGAGTTTTTCACGAAGAATTGGAATATCCACGTAACTATAGTTACCGGTTGCAAGTTGGTTCAGACAGTGCTGTTCCGTGGGTTGCTCAGTAGACCCGCCAAATGGATAATTACATAGTAGCCGGGTTATTTTTTGTATCATCTTTTGGACCATTTCAAGGAAATTATCTAACAATTTGGACAAATATACCAGCGACTATATCCGTGGAAATAGTCTAATAGGTCAGAACTCATTTAGATAGTTCCATAGCACCCGAATTTTGCCCGATGCACTATGGCGTCTGATGTATTGATCGATTAACTGGTTCATCATTTTTGTTAACAAGATTGGTGTTGCCGCACCTCCTGTCGAAACCGCTAGCCCATAATAGATCTCCATCAAAAGTTCTGTCATTTTCCCTTGATTCTACCAATATTTTGCCTGTCAGTTGATCGCCCCCCACTCTCGGTATTCGAGGGACTGTACCACAGCATTGATTCCGCTCACCAGTTACGCAAAGTTCCCAGAGTGACTAAATCCGTGGGACAAATTTTTTCTTTCTCTCCCTCTATTCCTCCTCCTCCTTGTCTCCCAAAAGATAATAACAATGCTGAATTTCCAAGCCACACTTTACTTCTCCAGTGTCCGCTAAACCAGGTACCTGTACCGTTACCGGTCAGCCGGCCTCCATGTCATGGAAAATGCGTCTCCACTTTTCCAGGCTGTGTTCCGCTGGTCTGACTCGTCTATAACAATGACAGGTATTCCTTCCGGATAAACTGGAAACCTGTTTGCATATATTACTCCATGTCGATATGGTGCACAACTCGCTACAACAACCTTACGAAGGCCCCTCTAACGTAGTTTCTCGTAATCATAAGACTTTTAAGACTGATCAATTCGGTCACGTCGATACGGTTAGCATTGGTCGTCCAAAAGTGGCATGCGTTAATGGTAGCGTATCGCCTAACCGTTTGAGATTCGATATCAACCCTGTATAGCTTTCTGACGACACTTCCATATCACGCCAAGGACTCCAACTACCTCTGCCTGCTACGATTTCCAGTGACGACAATGTCTCACGTTCGAGGCAGCAACCATCTGGCACTGTTACGGCCTCGAATATGGTTATCGTCTCACTTTCAAGCCAACAACAGGTTGGTCCTGCTACGCCCTCAAACCAGCTCACTGCTTCACATTCAAGTCAGCAGTGCACCGCCGCACAACCGCTGGCAAATGAGGCTTCTGTCTCACGGTACGAACGGAAGGTCGTTTGTCCAGCAGGTTTTCGCGGCTAAGGGAAACACGATCTCTTAACCACAGACAGCAATAAAACTTACTTATGTCTGGTTCACGAATAATAAACATTTAACGTTATTACTGTATATACGTGACATACGCCGCGGCTGCTACCACGGTTCTCGCTTCTTTTAGTTTACATGGGTTCGATCAGTTGGTTCGTATGTTGATCAAACGAAATCCGAGAATTTTGGCTTCATCGGTCGTTCTGTGGCTCGCTATGGTCGCCTCCGACATTTTGCTTCCGAACGTTTCACTTTGGCTTCTGGTCTTTTTGGTCGTTTGCCGTTTCCCGACGTCTGGACGGTATTGGTGTGGTATCAGCTTGATGGCCATCCTCGTCACTATGTCAATAGCACCAAATCCGTTTCACGCTCCACTAGTTCAAGGTTCCTGAACGCTACCGTTTCCGCCAATCAGTGTCATACAGAACGTTTACACAGGCTCACATGGCACACGTACATTCGCTCACCCCTAACCGAGTTCACACTGCATGTCTCCCCACTCACCACTCCATCCACTTATCGAAAGCTTCTCCAGCTATCCAGCCGGGTCACCTGAGGTGGCATCCACCTTTCGAAGAAAATCGATTATTTTCGGTTATCACTGTCTCCAAGATTTTTGACGCTTGATACCAATCTTGTGACATTTGTTCGGTTGTGGCTGTTTTATCACACGTGATCTATACTTTTCCGCTCGTGCTGCACTTTTTCGAGAGTTCTCGCTTTTGAACGGTCTCGACCACTCGGCGCATCTCTGCTGTGGTTTGCAATCTCGAATATTGTCATAACGGTGCTACGTCGGCTCCACGATGAATACAATACAATCCTCCCATCCGACTGTTGGTTCAGGTCTCCTCTATTCTATCGACTGAGGGGGTTGGCCGATTGCAGTATCGAATTCAGGTAGAAGACATGTTCGAGTCGCAATTAGAAAGTCCTCTACATTGCGGACTACTGCTTCACTTTGTCTTCCCGATTTCTGCCCGGTCTGCTATGGACAACAATGGATTAGTGCCCGATAACTAAATTAAGGCGGTGAGGTAAGCCGCACTGCTGTTCCAGGCATTGTGCATCGTAGTTCCCTGTATGCTGTCCCAGTTTATTGCCTTACTGCAGCTGTTTTGCTGTCCTGGGTCTCCCTTTCTTCCCATAATTTACCGATCCATCGAAGGTTTACTATTTTCTGGCCGTTGTACTCCTGCTCTGCCGAAATTCCGTACGCACACATACATATACACAACTTAGTGCAGCGCCTGTTTCCGTGGGTCCAACTGTTTTGTTGCTTACTCTTCTACTGTTTACGGTTATTCGCGGAAGAATTTTGAAATTGGCCAACTATTTGACAAAATGAACCGATCGAATTTCGAAATGCAAATAAAAAACGATCTACCATGTGATGTTTAATGTAAGTAATTTTCCAAATGTCAGTAAACAGAATTATCAATTAAACCTCTATCGACAGCACAATTGTAATAACTTCAGAAAACTACAGACATGGCCAACTATTTCTTTAAATGTTCGTGATTTAGAGTAATACCATGTTGATGGTGCCAATGAAATAAGTATGTACCTCTATGATTCACGTGACTGGCTTATAGGATTTTAACGTGCCTTTTACACTCCTGTGAAATCAGTACGCTGTTTATTACTAAAAATAAATGTCTTTACATGTCTAGAGGGTTCGGTTGATTTGGACCATTTGAACAGTTGCTTTATAATCAAGTTCTCGCGTACTACAATCAGTTGGAAAAAGAAGATGCTTCTGATTAGGGAACATAATCGAGTGCAGTGCGTTTTCAAGAAAATGTCAGTACGATTTGACTGTGGGAAGCACTCCGTTTTGTTTATTTGCAAAAGCCGGATCGAATGGTGAGACGTATTAGCAAAATTGCAGTACTTTCGGCCGTGGAATTGTGTACTGGCGCAATTGGAAAATCAGATTGAATGGGTGTTTGGTACTAGCAACGTTATCGACCGAGGTAATAATGGGCCGATTTCCGCTGCTGATCACTTTCCCAAGGCAAGCTTTCAACGGAATAGTTATAAACTGGTGGACAGTCGATTGTTTTCTTCTATTCACACTGGAAATATATCAAATCTGATAGTGCAGAGTAATTTTTCAGATTTTTGCCCGGAAAAATCTAGCCAGTATGATCTAATGTCGTAAATTAGATCATGAATTTCTTTCGGAGTAGGATTATATTCGAATTACTCCAGGTCAATGCACGGGGTCACTTTCGCAGTTCGCGACAAGCCAACACACTGGCATCATTTACACTTCTGCAGCAGGAAACCAGCTAGTGATCGACAAGGACAATCAGAGTGTATCGGCTAGAAACTTAAGACAGTGCGGTCGAACATTTCGTAGTAACAAGGCAAACTGGCGGTTCACACGTTTATTACGGAGCGAAACGAGTGACAGTTCCCAGACTGCTCGACCGTGCGTATTGTACTTATCCAGACTACGCTCACGCGAGATCGACGCTCTGACAAGCTGAGCATTCCCGGAACGACTCGACCGTGTGTCGAACACTTTTGCTCTTTTGGGCCTCCCTTGGCTGTGTTGGCCTGATTGTCCTGACTTACAACTCGAACTGTCACTCTTAGCTGGAGGAGTCTTGCTGTTTATATAGGTTCTGGTTCTGATGCACCCGTTTGTTGCTGCCGCGGCCTTTGTCTGTTGGGGAGTGCCTTTGACAATCGTTGTTGCTAATTTGAGCGACTGCTTTTGGTTGGTTTCGTGCCACGGGGTCGATTACCTTCCTTATTTGTTGAGGTCGTGCCCTCCTCTAGAGTGTCTTCGGTGAATCATTCTCAAGCGATAGCAATCATATGTACCAAGGGTATGGTTAGGGGAACACTTTGTACACCTTCGTTCGGTTACAGGTTTTCTAGGATCGTGTCCCATGATATTAATATCGATCCGCAAGGATTGAGTGGAGGCAGAAAATTCACGGTTCTGAGAGTTGTGGTCAGGTGAGGCATGGAGGGAGCACCAAGGCTGCACCGTATTGGATAATGGGAAATATTCGGATCAATTCATGCACATTTTATTTTACTGTGAAACGCTTGTGATCAATATGTTCACACTACAATCCCTTAAATAAATTACTTTAGTTGTGCAACAGAGAAATAATTCAGTGGCTATTGCATATGGACTTCACAAACGCGACGAGGATGAGTGTCTGCACAAAGGCCCGCTAATAAACTGAACTGTAACGAAATGTTGCGCATGCTATAAACTGGGATAGGAGTTGCAGTGGTATACGAATTGCTTAAATGTAAATGAAATAAGGTTTTCTCCCATTCACGTGAACAACAAGATTCTGGTGGAAACGGGTGTCAACAAGGTTTAACATTAAATGAATTTCATTGCATAGCACATTTCATTGCATTTAGAATGCGAAAAACAAATTAAAACATGCAATGTAAGTACACGCTAGTAGACCCTTTTATAAGTTCATTTATTTCACTTATTGTTCAGTTTACCAGTTTCATCTGACAGAAGACATACTTAAAAAATACACATTGTGCACTGACAACATTGGGTTTGTCACAGTTTTCTGAGCACAGTGAACATTGGAATCGAAAATTTGGATCCATTTACTACCCTACTCTTAAAGTGCCTAACAACATTTCCGGTTTTTTTCGATTCCAAACTGGTTTGGACAGGCTGGATCACGATTGATGCCAGAATCGACCCAGTGGTCGTGATATACGTTTTGTGAGCGAGATAACTGCATAAGTAAGACATTCGGGGTTCTAAATCTGGTGGCCACACGGATGAGTCGCCTCGGCTTTCAAACCCTGGTTGTTCGTCATACCGTCAGTTGGAGCAAAAAAGGAGTGGCAGCCAATGGGTGTGTGAATACCGAAAATGTGAAGCTGCCTGAATCGCAAACATATATCCAAAGTGGCCAACAGTTTGCGGAATATAATCCTGACCGAAAGAGTGGGCCACTATCACGAAATCATTTTAAAGGCTTACTGAGCCAAATGACAGCAAAAACAGGTGATGCGTCCAAGTTCTGAAAATAGCATTCAATTAAACAGATCAGTACACGCTAAATAACAAAGCTTTTAGCAAAGCTTATCTAATCCACTTTGTTCCCACTAGAGTTTCAGGTGGTTGTACATGAGTTAAGTGAATTTCCGCTTGCTCACACGGTTCGGACGTTTCGTTAGCTAATCTTTCGTAAGCCGTGCATCAGGTCAACCATAGGTGAAAATGCCAGTTCTAGGCTCCAAATGATAGCTCTATAAAAAATAACGTGGACACGAACGAATAATGGATTGCAAGAGAGTTCATTTGTGCCAACGATTTGGTCGGCCTTTTAATATGGTGCGTCTATTCAACGAGAAATCATTTTAAAAGAGGTCGGCCGTGTTAACTAAAATGTCGACCTGCTATTAATTCAACCGACAGTACTTTATTTTCATACGTATATATTCCCCTATGACACATCGCATAACGTACTGCTTTTCCGACTCACTCCGTGAATCATTCTGATATGAAACCGTGAACGAGAATACTTATACTCTACTTTTTACAGCATATAATTTGATTTATAAAGTTTACTTTCACATAACTGACAGTTGCCGACATAGACCGTGGTAACTGCTGCACCAAAGCAACCTCCTTAGATCAGTCTATGTCGGCAGCTCGGCTAATCACAACCTGGTTTCCATTTGTGTTCACTTGTGAGTTGAAAATTCTTTATCCACTCCACTCGGTGATTTATGCAGCTTCACATATTCCGTATTCACATACCCAGTGGCTGCCACTCCTATTTTGCTCCAACTGACGGTATGACGAACAACCAGGGTTTGAAAGTCGAAGCGACTCATTCGTGAGGCCACCAGGTTTAGAAGAATTCCGAATGTCTTACGCAGTTATCTCGCTTACATGATGCATATCACAACCACTGTTTTATCTTTTACTTCCTTTATTAATGGTACAACAATTTACATCAATTTTCCGGAATGGGGCCGCGGCCTGCAGAGGGATGCCAAGTGGGAAAGTTGACCAGCGGTGGGAGGATTCGAACCCGCGACCCTCGCTTCCAAACGCCACGACCTTATCCGTTTGGCCACCACTGGACACTGGGTCGATTCAGGCATCGATCATGATCCAGCTTGTCCAGATCCGTTGAGAATCAAAAAATATCAAAGCAACCGGCACGCTCTTTACGAATGGGACTACAGGTCCCGATTTTTTTTCCATCAACGGCCACTTGGAAGCACGTGCTTTGCAGAATGGTTACGTAAGATAGGCAGTTACAAGGTTGCATTTTTAAAACCACTCTATCAGTCTTTCTGATCGGAACATTTTACATGTTTTCTAGAAATTCACATGGGATCGCAGCGATAGTATCTATCATCGAAAACGGTCGCTGATAGGATCAACAAGTGGCACAGGGCAGTTCGAAATGGCCGTCCAAAGCGATGGTGTAGTTCTCCGTGTTTTCACACAATGGGACTAAGTATCCGTCTTCTAGGACGACAAAGCAGTTGGCCACATCTGACTTCGTTCAATCTTCAAAGCGATAATGCCCATCGAAAAGCCCGATGAAGCTATGCTTATGAACACGCATCAGTCAATATCTTGCGGACGGTAAGATTCCACCCAAAGCATTCCTCTAGCTTGGCAATAACCCGCATAGTCCCCTTCGTCCATAGATTTATCCCATTGGAAACTGTATAAAAAGTTCCTCACCTAGCTCAGTCTACCATATTACTCGTAGGTTATCACCTGAAGGTGTAATGTTTTTAATCAGTGGTTCAAAAGTATGCTACGTGTTTCCATTTAGCGGCCTGTCTTCTTTCTTTTGAGAAACAATAACGACTGTACTTCGAGGTGAGATATTTTCGTGACGGCTTGGACCACTGTTCTCTAGAAGACTTTCTTAAAAAGCAGGTTGAATAGCTGATACAAATATTCAAATCATGTCAATCTCGACAGCCAGGAGGAAACTAACAAGCTGGAAAGCCTTAATGCAGCCCTAAAAGAAACCAAAGGTAAGTAAATGCAACGGACCCCAATGCTCTTGTTAAAACCTACTAGACAGAAACGTGACAGCGAAAGCTCTACGACTGGTATACAAAGTCCAGCGTTCGATCTGTGAAGAAGTTCTTCAAAAATACCAGGCCAATTCTGGTTTTGTCATTAAGAAGGTTAATAACATAGTTGTCAAGTGAAAATGCTTATCAATCCAGGCTGATGAGTTGCAACATTCTGACGAATTCGAAGTGCAATAGTGGAATAGAGAATGTCTCAGACCAAACTATCGCGAGGTGCTTACATCCACATCGACATAGTTGACAACGAAAACGTCTTCATCGTCTTGAACAACACAGGACGAGATCCCAAGTTGCCCGAAACACTTCTGCTTTGACCCTATGTATTCACTAAAGAAAAGGTAAAAACCAACACTGAAATGAAAACCAAGCTTAGACAAATTGCACCTACCCAGCGCAGAATTAAAACTTGGCGAATCAGCTCGGTTTACTTTGGCAATAAAAATGAAAGTATTTAAACTTTTGTACTATTTGCCAGAAGCTCATGATCCGGAGATGCAGTTCTCTCGGCTCTGGACGTCAACTTGTCTCATTTTTTAACGTCCAGTTTAGAAGAAGATCGTTTAGGTGGCTATGCGTGCTCCTGTATTATTGATCATTGTTGCAGCTTTTGTAGATTCATGCGTGTATCCTAGATGTGTTCATGATACTTTTCTAGTCATCAAATCAAATTATCGGTAAGACTTCCTCAGCTGCTCTAACAATCGGTATGACTCAGTCAAATTTAGAATGGAGAAAAGAAATGATAAGAGAATCACCAGGTTTCTAGGGTTTTGGTAAAACCACCCCATTCAGTCGGCTGTTTGCTTGCTGGTCCGACGACCAAACCTCATTGTAGCGAACATGCGCTCATGTTACCACTAGCTGTCAGTATTGAAAAACTTCGCAATGATGATGAAACGCAATGTCTGTACACTATTTTGACCGGGAATACCTATAGACCACCACGGTTTCTAGCTTTGGTAAGGGACATTGGAGTGATCAAACCAAGCCTTGATAGATTCGAAATCAATGATTTCTTGCGGGTTTGCAATGTTACACAGTACCATCACAGAAGAACAGGGACATTTCTCCAATTCGGGATATAAACTGTTTTATTTTCAGATCAACTGCAAGGACTGGTATACAGAGTATATTTGATAGGCGAGAAGACAACTACAAAGACTAGGAGAATATCAGTGGAAGGCACGATTTCAAGCGACTACCGAAGTCCTGTCTGCAATACATGTCCACGCCTCGCTTAGTAGCAGCATATAGACAGAGATAACTCGAAATGCGTTTCCTACGAACCTGAATATTGATTCATTCTATATTTAAACAGTGGGCAGCAAGTCGCTGTCACCCGAATCGTTACCACCCCTGAACTACTAAGACTTTATGTGGTTTCAAGTTTCAAGGTCATTGTACCTGATCCACTCCCCGTTGGTGCAATGGACCTTCAAAAGCAGTAGATATGGTTGTTTCACTAGACTTACGCTGCAATTGCATAATGAAAAATACCCGAATCCCTGATTTTTAATGTTTTTCCACAGGATACAAACGGAAACGCAGGTATAAAGATCTGAAGCGATTGCATATTTTTACCACGAGTTACCCGAATGCTGTGTTAACTTCTAGCGACCGTGATATCAGACATGCCAACAGCACTAAAGGTTTCTAGGACAGTCTGCAAAACACTATTCTGAAGTCCCTTGATTAAAAGTGTCTTGATAGGGGCTACTCATGGTAAACCAAATGTCGGACCACTGTAATCTCCAATGTTACTGACATGCACTTACTCCTTTGTAATCCGCCCTATTATGCAGTTTTTCTTACTACTTCTTTACCGCTTTGTGTGTGATTTCATACGGACAAACATGATCGGTTAGTGTACTGCTTTAACATGGTATTAACTGAAACCCAAAAATTTTCTTATAGAGACTGCTAATCAAACACGGTGTCCTCAACAAACCAAAAGGTCACACTAAACTGGTCACTCACTGACGGGGTCGTTGTACAATACAATCTTTTTGTTGTATTATCAGATTTCCCTAAATCCATCATAGATTGACCGAAGCCAAATTGGTTCGTGAATCTGTGGTTGCAATTTCGTCACGTTACTTGGAGGTGTGTTTTCATCCGGCAAAGTGCAAGTCTATTAAAACTTAGTTTATAGAATAGAAGAATCTCAAGGTTTTTGACCATGAGATAAAACACCGTGAACGTTCTACTCATATCCAGGAAGCATCCTTGAGATTAAGAAAATAATCATTCTAATTGGTACTGGTTTTAGGCTGTTCATCGCCCAAGGCATGCAAACAACTTTTTGTTGGCTAATCGGTCGTATTAGTTGGCTTTTCATTTTGGCCAACACACTTTCCACTGCCACGTATCGACTGAAGGATAGCAGCAAAATTTAGACCCATTTGCTACCACTCAAGCGATTCGAGGATCCGCTGGAATCTCGTGGGCGGGCTGTAGAATAACGAGGCAACTTTCATGGACGGAAAATGACGGATCAGGGGGGGAGTCTTTTCTTTAGAACCATGGACAGAATTGTCCTCCACAAGCCAGGCGGATTCTATTGGGATGCTAAAATTGAGATATTTCCGAAAAAAACAAGTAAGTTATAAAGTTAATAAAGGGAATTCTTCTACTAATACAATATACAAAAGCACGAAATAAAACTTTGCGCCATTTTTTAAATAATTGCTGCGAGTGGCCCTCCCGACAATAAAACAAAGGAGCAATAATATATTACTAAAAACCAAAATCGTTTGTTAGGCACATCCACAGAGGATATGTAGAACTGATGGGAATCTCATGGCTCATGTTACTCAAGTCGGAATAGTTAGCAACATATCAATTCATAATAAACTAGGATTAGACAAACTTGAACAGAAACCGGAGAACAGCATTTTATATAACTCAGGTTAGTGAGTAAACTTTGACAAACCTCAGAACACTGTGTGGATCGATTTGCATAAATGGCGGATGAATAATCACAAAAGCAAACTAGTGAAAACTGAACCAATTTAGATTGCACCATTTTACCACTAAGCATTCAGCAACGTCGAAATGACGTCTACAGCTACGAATCGATCATATCATACTTTGTTCGAAAATCTTACCAGACATGGAGCAAACATTTTGCACCTCACTGAGCACCCCAAATCTGGTACTGCACCTGTCTGGCTTTTTCAGTATTTGGATAGTTAACTCTCTCGCTCTTTTAACGGTGTATGCTGTTCTAAAGTCTCGTTTGTCACGTTTGCCATCTCTAGCGCCTTCACTCGGTCGTCTCAAGCGAGAATGATCAAACGGCCTGTGGTCGCTCAGCACGACGGCTGTCCTTCGTCAAACTGATTCATTGTCTATTCTTTGGTCTTCATGTTGAGTGCCCCCCCCCGGCTCCTTTCATTGTATGTCAGATCACTTTCAGTCAGTCCACGGACTAGAGTACCCGGTTAGCTTCATGCTTGTCCTTGGGTTGCTACCGGTCCCATTCCAAGCCACCGCGTTGTTCAACTGATGTCAGAAACGCTTAACCGTCAGTCCTGTTCTTCTGGGTACAATCGTACTTCACTTTTATAGGACTTATAGGAACGAAGCAAAGCGGTCTTACTTTTGGCATCCCTTACACAAACATTTTGTAAATCATGAGGAACTGGATGAGTCACTATATATCCCCGAAATTTTTAACGAAGACCCAATCACTTTGCGTGCAATGGATTCCAACTGATGTACCTCAGCTATCCTGCATTTCACGATATTTAATTTGACCTCATTGGAAATAAATTATTTTGAACAACTGCATTTTATGAAACTAGTTTTCTATGGGATACTTTCTTCGGAATATATGGTAGAGGGGTCTACACAGGGTCTTCTCTGTCCCATTCTTGAGAAAGATGTGGTCGCTTCTAGAGGATGAGCGGACTGCCAGCATTGAGCGAAACGTCTCGGGAACACGGCGAAATGTATAATCAGAAAAACTACGAAGTTTCAAAGGATTAGCCGGATGCGAACACTTACAAATCACTTGGTGTATTTCGGTATAGCTTCTTCTTCAACTGCAAATAGCTAGTCAGAATCGTGGAGACTTATGAATGAACACTCATTGTGCCACGATACCCAATGGCTCGTAGGGCATTCCCCAAATGTACCTTTGTCTAGTTATCACGCATGCGAATGTCTTGTAGATTGACCCTCGTGGTATTTTTGTTGTCTTCAGTTGGAATCACACACTCTGCAGTACGCGCTGGTAGTTTGAGACTGTGCTGCTATTTCCATTATCGGTGTGTATACAGTTAGAAAAATGAGCAAAAATCTTAATTGGTTTTAATTTTTATTCTCCGGTCTTCTTGGATACCTTCACTATTCCAATTTTAATAAGCCATTCACCTATTGAACAGTCATTTCCTATTATTTTTCCCCCAAACAATCTTTGCTGGCATTCAGTTTAATGCAAGCTATTGATTACAGGTTTAAACAATATCACGCATTTTCACTTTCCGATTTCTCAGTCCGAATACAAAATCCAACCAGCTGTTGTTTCACCGCATAAAATAGTAACAACTAATCAATATTCGTGTATTGGAACACAGTTCGCTTTAGCAGCTGCGAAAAACGGCAGTGCATCGTGCGATAAATCATATATGAAAACTCGATATTTTCCGAGTAGAATATGTTGTTGAACATTATTTCTTTAACATTAAAACTGATTTGTTTCCTAATCGGATCAGTACCTACAATTTCTTTGTTCCTAGTGAATTCGGACAATGGATTATGAACTCGGCACTGGTTTTGCAATGCGCAGTACGACAAAACTTTCAATAGATAAACTTACTGATCAGTTTAGAGCACATAAAACTTCTTTTTGGAATCCAACACGACTATTTCTAGGTAGTACGACAGCTTATTCGATTGGTTGTCAAAACGTCTACTGATCTATGCGAAAAGCAGGGCTGCTTCGGTGAGCGTTCTCAGTACACGAGAATATGCAATATGCACTTACCATTCGATGCGCATCACCAAACGTACCTGGTTTTGAATGTGCTTTACAAATTCCGATTGAGTTATTGGGACTACTTTGGCATGTATAATCAGGTTGAGAAACCATACCTACCACTACAATAGTCTCATGTTTGGTTGACTAAATGTATCATCCACGCTACGACACCCGAAATAAAGCTCTTAAACAGAGCGTTCATCACTAAGTGAAGGTTCTCTGTGTGATTTATTGCTTGCGGAGAACTCAGAATTTTCAAGCTCGTAAAGAATTTCAGCAGTTTAAACTGGATAAAGAGTAGCCGAATGAAAAATATAATTTACTTTTTCACTTGAATTCGAAGTAAAATGTCAAATATTCGAAGCCTAGTGCCAAAATGAATTTCTGTCTTTCAAAGTACGTGAATTACACGTCAATCGCACGCTAAAAGCGAGAATTACAGCCAAAAGAAATAACAGTAATGGTATTTTTCACCGGATTAAATATCAGTGTTTAACGTAGCGCAGGGGATGATTTTCATGAGATTTGGCAAGTTGGACTTTTAGATCGCATATCCTTCATCAGTAGTCCAGATAAAATCGTCAAGGAGTAGGTAGAGTTGACTACAATTTTCTTTATTCATGAAGTCCTTGGCATTGGGTTGACCGTTGATTTCCACGATGACCTTGACTCTTTGCTCGTGATCTGTATTAACCAAACGGCTAAGCCACACATCTATTGTTTAGCTGATTCGGAGTTAAGTAGTTCGGTCCCATGGACTCATTGGGTCGATGAACTTATATCCATATATTGTGTACTGTGTGATTATTCGAAGAAAGGCGCCCATGTCTTTTGGGCCGGCGTTGAAAAGTCTGCGACATAAACACCGAGCTCGACGAACAGAAACTCATGAAAATAATAACGTACCGTCAGGAAATCATTGGTGTAGAAACCATTACTCCGTATTGTCATCGGTAACAGTTCCGAATTTTCTTTGTTTGCTCCCTCTCAGTCAGTAGTTTGCCTTAAAGTTTTGTAACTCGATTCTTGAACTCGGAAGACTTTCCACTGGCGTATTATTTTCAAATGATCTCAGGTGTTCCAATTAATTGTCCAATCCATACACCTATGCGGCCAAAGAAGTGTCACTTTCTCCCCAGCTTTCTTGTGTCGATTTTGATTCAACGGAAACATTGGTTATTCTTTTGGAAGATTAATCGTTTGATTTTGTGATCCTTTCAATTAACTTGTCTTTTATTCCAGAGGTTTATTCTTGTCTTCAGGATTCAGGACAATGGCTCCAATGTTTGTCGTGCTCATAACTTTGGACTTACCTCTCCGAATTTCTATCGTGATTTAGTACTTTGGCAAACAAGTGAATGGTCACTCCCACCTTCCACAATGAAACAAGCTAAGCACCAGAATAGAGCTTTTTGAACTCCAATTGCAACTTTCCATATGACCCTTATGAGAACCGCAGCAAACGGAAAAACGAGTAATAAGGTAATGGGGTTAAATTAGTACCTCACAATTCCACTGCCTATCGTAAAAGCAGCTCCCTCTATTATTGACATCCTACCTCTCATTCTTCCCAACGCTTGTCAGAGCTGTTTTATTATATGCGTCATCTTCCTTTATAGTGGTCGCGCATGTTTCTAGTGAGGTTCAAACCATGGAGGTTGATAGCCATGGAAGGACCATATCACACCAGCCCTCTTATAACAATTCTTGTTCAATGAAGACTTAGGTTGTTGTCCCGTCATCTTGATGGTTTGTTTTAATGATCCTTAAAGGTAACTGGTCGTTCCCTCCGGAAGTTTTCCTCAGCCAACTAGTCCTCGGAGAATGTACGTAGTCTCAGCTACGTTTGTACCGTTGAACCCATTTTCTGTACTTACCTTGCGATCTTCAGTACTTCAATGATGAAACTGATGGGTAATCCCAGTTCCCTCACTTCATTAGACTGTAAAATGCGTTTACCTTCAAAGTGAACATACTGTCGCTGAACCTGACTGTCCTTGACCCAACGGTGAACAAAGGCTCTTGTCACATATTGACTACCAGCGATTCCATCTACACTGAACATTGTGACTCAACACAAAAACGGTGCTGCAGCGACGGCCAGACATCCGGGGGTTGGGAAGTGTCATGCGACTCACATGAGCAGCTAACGTCTGCGTATGACGCTGCGAGGATTATCTGAAACACAAGACAAAAACGTGACGATTAAGTCTGAACATATGTGCGAAGATTCCCACAAGACATAAATTTTGATAAGAATGGGGAAACATTTTAAGGCCTGCATCGACGAACCACATTTTAACCATTTCTGTTGAAGAACTCGCCGAAGATCCCATCTAGGTGGAGGACCTGCTGCTACAACAGTTAATTCGCGTGGAACGAACATACACCTGCTTGAGGCTACGATTAAACAGGGCATTGTTGATAACGCAATCACACGAGGATCCCAAACAGCCGAGAGATGCAAAGGATAGATATCAAAAGGTGGTTAGCTGTGGTTGCATCTGACTATCCTTCGTGGCACTCAAAATTAGAATGTAATGTCTCGAACCAGTATCAATCCGGAGCTGAACTGTTTTGACTCACTCAAATGCACCTATGTAGGATGCCGTTGAAGACATGTGGGGTTTGCTAAAGGTAAATATAAAGAAGAACATGTGACTCGGCCACGCAGCAGTGCTGAACGGACATTCAAATCCCACAGTGATCAAGACGGAGTGTGAAAGACTGCTAAGTATTCAATCAATAACTTCGATCACTATTTGTGCCCGAATTTTGTCAGACATGCAAACAGTAGTAAGTAAATGCATTTGGTGAAATTAATTTGTTGTGGGTCCATTTGTTATGCTGTACTACATTAAAAAGAAAAATTAGTTTTATTACCAATAAAGGGGAGCAATTATGCCAGTTGATTATGATGAAGATAGTCATCAACTAACATTCAATATTTGTGGGTTTCTAATTATCATGGAACGACGTAAGATGCGGTCGGGAAACACACCAGTACGGAAACACATCAGGTTTAGGTTTGCAGCAGGACAGATTTCGGAGAAAAAAAAGTAATCGCAAACTTCATCTATGGTAGATGTGGAAATGCATTAGCCAAAATCAACGTCATCCTCATCAAGCAAATATCTGAACAGGACCATTGCCAGCGGACACTCGGACACCTGCAATGACTGTATTCTTTGGGAAGAAATACGACGTTTCGTCTTCAACCAAACACTCTGAAGTTTTATGAATAAGTTCGGACCAGTTAGAGATCCCATTTTCCTGACAAATGGATTCCGGCACACTACCATTATATGAATGGGTCGGTCTGTAAAATACTCGAGATGTGGAAACAAGTGTACATTTACGACCAAATCATAAAGATTAGAGTTTTCCAACCAACTTCACTGACTAGGCTGTAAATTTTGCATTCATGGAAGTATGGATACAAATGTTTCACTGTATTCATGCGACCAATGAAACAAGTATCGAGGTGCCACAATGCATCCGAATGTGTCGCGAAATTGCGGTGCTGTCTAAAGGTAAATGACGTATTGCAGTACCCTGGTCACTGTTTGTATTCGTGCTGTGTTTGACACGGGGAACAAACAATTAACGACATCACGTTTGTCAAGAAGAAAACGCGATGTTTATTGACACAATGAAGGGTTATACTGTTCAAGAAGATGGATGATCAGTTCATATTTGGACAGCAGATCCATCTTCGTTCTAGGAAACGACAACACCGTCAGTGATTTTTCCATTCTTCGAAAATGAATCCATCCCACTTTATGGGAACGCGCGAATGATACACACCCTTGCAACTAAAAACGGATGGTCGCTTGAACGCTCGGAGCACGATTTTATATGATCGCATATCACAGAGAGCATTCTCTGAACAGCATCATCGGTAATTGAGAATGTGCGTAAACTTTCCACATATTCACATGAGCTTCTTTCACAAGTGTATTGATGGTTTGGGCATAGGAACTGTGGAATCTATTCAAAAGTCAAAAAGAATAAGTTAAAAGAGCATTCGTGACCAGAATCTGGCAATATTTGTTAGGCAATTTTTCATGTGCTTAAGCCGAATGACAAATCACCGGTCAAAATTTGACTAAATATCGGTCAGGTTCCGGAAAAGCAGCCACTATTAAGGATGTTATAAAATCATACACTCGTTTTTCTGTTCTCTTTTCTTTTATCCTTTACTTCCATTTTATTCATGAAATAACAATCTACATCATTTTGCAGGAAGGGGGCCGCGGCCAACAGAAGGCTGCCAAGAGGTAAAGCTGACCAGAAGCGGAAGGAATCGAAACCGCGACCTACACGTCGAAAGGCCACGACCTTATCCGCTTGGCCGCCAGCCGATCGTACCTGATGCCAGTTACTGGTCCTTTGTCGCTGAAAGACCTAGGGGAATCGCAGGTAATTCATGTGTTTCACCGTTTCTTCCTGAATAAGACGTTTTGTTTGTTAATATATATGCGAGACGAGTATGTATGAGTTAATACTTCTGCCCGACGATATAAAGGCCTACAGTAGGCTAACACAGACAACGGCAACCATATACGCCGAAATTTTGCTTCATTTTATTGAATACCTTTACACCAGGCCCTATTTTCCCACCGCGACCATACGCCGTTCGATGCACCCAACCCGATGCCCGTCGTACACGTGACAATCCAGCAATAGGTCTTCTCGGCTTACCGATCGATCTCCGCAAGAGATTACACCCACAAAGCCACGCTCTGATAGCAGAGGCTACCGATGCTTGAACGTGCAGTGGTACGGTATATATATGACAATCAGTCCTAGTTTGGATCAAAACATCACAAACGTCATATATATATATATATATATATATATATGCGTGTGTGTGTATTTATAGCGCGTCTTATTTCTGACCTACCAGATCCCCATTTCAACAGACCAATCAAGTGGTAGTTGCAGCTGGCTTGGTCTTTCCGAATTCGTGTGTTCAGAGTCCGAATTGTCAAGACATAAGTCCGAAATAATGCCGGAGTTAGGGTTGCTACTGTACTCGTGTAACTTCGATAAAAACCTTTCTAGCAGATTGGAAAGTCTGGTCAATCGCTACATGTCTTTGTATGCCGGTGAGCCGGTGCATTATTCTAATTTTAGGCACATTTCAAACGAGACACAATCGATAGTCTAAAGGAAGAGGCTCGCGGTGTATGCGGCTTTAGCAGATTAAAACAAATAACTCAAAGTAAGTGTTTTACTCACCAGCTTCTTAAGGTTATTTTATGGGAAGTGCGTCCCAGAGATTATAAACTTTGAGATAGGAATGCATGCATGAGAAAAAACTAATCGAAATCAATGTTCTCATTAGGAGAAACAAACATATTTGGGTTTCTGCGAAATAGGATTTAGATCACCAACATATTGTCTCCATAATGAATTTAGGAAAGTCAACTTAAACTTATTTGAATAGCTGTTATCAAAAACAGTCGGATGACGACGGAAACTTTTAGTCTGTAGAGAAAGCCGAAAGCACCGGAAGATAATCAGAATGACCATGACATAAGTCAGCAATATCTCATTTTAATTCCGCAATGATGCGGTGCACATTACGGTTTATTGGATGTCCGCGTAATGAATTCTAGCTCTACTACTTTTTATGCTACTACTGTTAATGCTGCTTCTGGCACTACAATTATTTCTACTGCTGTTTGTGCTACTACCACCGCTACCATCATTACTGCACCTGCCACTGCCACTGTTGGCGGAATTGTCGGCGCAACCAGTTTGCACATGCTTGCCATTTTGGTGTGAGAAACTGAGACAGCCTGCTCAGATATCATTTTCCACTATTTTAAATGTACTATTCGACGTAGCTCAGCTTTCTGTTCTCTTTCCAGTATGGCTAATGGTTTCGCTAAGGAGAGAGGTTGGAGTTGTCCGGACGATCAATATCTTGGAGTTTGAATGCATAAATCAGAAAGCCGAATAGCGCCATCATCAGTCGGTCCCTCATTTGCGAGAGCGCACCTGACAGATACACCTTGTTCGGTGTATTGCCCAGTGGTTCTCTCAAGATTGAGAGGTATTAAAATAATAATTTTATGAATATTTTATATTCGTATCTTTCGTCTTGTGGAACAATGTGCATAGGTCACACACACCAATGTTTGTTTAAATAAATTCGTACATACCACTTTGCATTGCACAGCACCGAAAAAATGGCCAAATAATATCGCCGTGGTTTCATTCCTAAAGTGGACTGGGTACAAGTTGCTTACCAATCCGATCCAAGTTGATATCGGCCACATCATCGAATTTTGAGATAAGCGAGGGTTATCATTAAAATGACTCATAAAGTGCCTCTAATCAGCAAGCATTTTTCTAATTGGTCCGATTTCGTCATGTCTCACAACATGGTGCTATGTAATTAATTGCATGATCGTTTTTCATCAAAACAGAGTTTATATTCCGTTTTGTTAAAATTTACACACGAATCAAACTAAACGGATGCTTTACTCCGGGTGTTGATAAATAAAGTACACAATTAAGAGTTCGTCTCCCAATGTTAGTGAAAGGATTTAGATTTACGACCCGGGGCGTAGAAAGTCTCATAAATCGGAGCTCAGTATTTGAGATGGACACCTTGAAATAAATGCCAAATGCAGCACAAGGACTGCTGCAAGCATAATGCATTCTGCATCACATTCGATTATTGACCGATATGGGCACTTTCCAACCACTAGGCTGACGGCGGAAGGCACGGGTGCGAGCATTATATATGGCAACAAAATGCAGCGATGTTCAGCGTTGTTGTTCTAGGCTTTTATCACTGTCAGGCTTCGATGTTGTTGGCTTTTAGTGTTGTTGTGCAACAGTGTCACGAAACGAGATATGAATAGTCATGTATTAACGATATCTTTCGAAGTGTCAGTTGTATATATGCTCCCCGGTCGGCCAAAATCAATAACAACCTTTATCCACCGGGCCCAATCAGCAAAATCGTCAATGAATACTATTAAACAGACCAAACTCCCGACTGATTAGTTGAACAGGCACTGTGTAAATGTCTGCTGTCCGAAATATGGTGTTAACCTGCGCCTAACCAGTTGGAAAGGCACATGATTAATCGTCTTAATCTGTAAGAGATCGAAAAACACAATACAAAGGTATTGGTTTTCTGCCAGTCTCTGTCCTCTCCCAAACACAATGAAGTACCGTTGAACATGAAGAATCGAGGATTTTCTTGTTTTTCTGAAGAAACCATTCTGTCCCACCTTTCGATCCTAAGATCTTTGACTCGGCAAGCTGCTTCTCTAAAGATGTTGCCAAAGTTCTGTTCTCTTTCGATTCGACTTTCCAATTTCTGTTATGGACATTCAGGAAACTGCCTACACTCCCCACATTTTTGTTGTGTGTAGTTACTTCCACAACTTCCTCTGATTAGTCAGCCGTTACTGAGTTACTCGCAGATTTGTCGGGAATGAATGCTCCGTCGCAGTTGCGCACATTTACGGTGGGTGTTCTTGATGATGGTACTCCAAGATGTGATTAGCTGTAGCTATGATAGTCAAGTCCATCGGGGTATTCATGCATTAGTGTGGACAGTATGCTCACACTGACACCTGTTCGTAGAATGGCATATCAACTGAGGACGCGCAGGATGGATATGACCCTCACACGCTCACTGATCGATAACACAGCCCATAAGATCGCAGGTGCAAGGAGAAACAACGGTGCTGTTAGGAACGCCATGGTTGAATGCCACGCCTGGGAATATTGCCAATAAAGCCGTTGGTCCCGAACCAGAGCAGTGAAAAAGACGATTTCAACTAAATCTCGAAGGTAGAAACAATGCCTGCTTAATACGTTTCAAGGTTTTCCGTGCTTTGTGGAGAATTGGTAAGAGGTCAAACTCCGGAACCAGAGTGAAAAAGATTGTATCCAGTGCTACTCTAGCTTCAATGGTCCTGTGAGGTTGCCAATGGATTTTAACTTAAACTTTGATTAATTCTGTACTATGTTCGAAACAATGTTGCAGTACCAAAGTATATGTCAATGCTCAGTGAGACTGCTCAGTAGGAACTCGACTAAGATGGTCTGTATCGAGCAATAAATCGCACTCCGGCCGACAGTAGAAGTAAAGTTCTCATGAGAATCAGTGACCTTTGGTGCAACTTGGATCAACGAAAGTCTGCCTATTCTATAGTGTTCATCAAGGTTTTTCATACAAATGTAAGATAAAGCACATCAGTAATTATCCATTAGTTCTTATTACTTGAATTACATGAATGTCCTATTCTTGCCTAAATAAACATTCCACTGAGTTCAACGACAACCTCTCTATTGTTTTATTAAATTCCGTGGATTCTTTTCTGGAAATTGCATTTAGAGAGTTGATCAAATTTGACGTCACTTTCTGAATACTCTCGTATTACAGAATGCCGTTGATTACCCTGCCAGAATCCATGCTTATCTGAACTAGTGTTTCGTTAATGATGCCACCTTGTTTGATATCAGTCGTCCTTCCCACACAAACACAAGCGATCGCACGACAACCACCAAGCTTGGGATTCTGCCCTCGTGAATGCAGAATGAGGTTGTCTAATCGTTTTCTCTTCGCTGAAGGTTTAAGATGAACCAGTAAAACTGGAAGTATGAATGGCAACCTTGTTGGGTGTGAAAAAATCTCCGCATATTTTGGGCACCTAAAGGACTGCGTGACATCAGGGCCGGGATTGTCATCAAATTTGTATGCAACATTCTTAACTGACGTTCAACTTACTGGTGGCATGTTTTGTCACCGGCTGACTAACCGCATACCGCACTAAGCTACAAAGGTAGGCCCTAATCTTGATCAGACTGTATCAGAAAATCCACGTTAAGATAAGAAATTATCACACAGATTACGGATACAGTGTCTTTTTTAGGCGATTCAGATTTATGGCGGATCATTTCCGATTTCTGACTAAGAGTTTCCAAGTTACCTTTAGATGAACGTATGTACTGAGTTACAGCGCAACCGCTTGGTCACTGTATTGTTCCGATTGGTCCATAATCGAGCTTATAAACCTTTTGCAGTCATCTGCTTCAACGGACGTAATTTACTTCTACAGCTCGTGCCTTCCACTGCACTGTGTGAGCAAGGGAGAAGCACGTGGGTCAGATTTTGTCATAGCCTGGGATCATGTGTGATGAAGACAAACCTATGTCAAATTCGTAGGGTTTTTGAGCTGATCAAAGCTCAGGCGTACGAATCTTGGTCTGTCATAGTTGAGGTTCTTTACTATTTTAGACATTCGCTCTATAAATTAAACCTGTCGTCCTGTCCCGTTCTACAACCAGACCTTCAGATAGCAATTTTCATTCCATAATTCTTCATTTTAATATTATTTTTTTTGAACTCGGTACTGAAATGGGATATTTTATGGGTGAAAAGATGTCCATCCGAATCGATTCAAACTACCAGAAGGATTCCAAACATTCATGAACCTAACGAATTAGAAATCTTTCTCGGTGATAGCACACTGAATCTTGTTTTCAGATAATCCATCATGCGGCATCAACATCCACCCTACGACTTAAAACCATAGTAGCTCCGCAACCGTATTTCTTCCGTGTTGGAAATCATCTATGGTGTGTTTCAACTGTTTCCAGAGAGGACAAAGCAGGACAAACTCGTTTGTTTTCAGCGTTTGATTTGCTCGTCTATTCAGGCAAACCGTCAAGGAATAGGAGTTGTGTCAAGTGTCGTTGATAGTTGCTGACCCGCTGGCTCAACTTACCTTTAGCAAACTTAATTCCTCGACTCACCTCGCTTGCTTCTGATCGGTAGTTTATCAGGGCTGTGAAATTTTCGAGAGCTAGGCAAAGCATAATTATGCTGCATCCCAATTTCCCATCGTCTTCTGAACCCACTCAAGAGCCATATTGCTCTCAGGTGGTATGGTAGCGTCAGTCGTTCATCACAGGGACTTGATGTAATCTGATGCAAACTCAATTGTGTCGAAGGCAAGTGACGTCAGTGGCATGTTTGCCTTTTGAGTGTAGGCTAGTAGACTAAGGACCAGTTTTAATCCAGCAGCACAAAAGTATACTCTTTTTTTCTTCTTTCAAGGAAATGGCCAACATCAGGCTGTCCTAACCAGCTGAATGTGTCAGTGAGAACTGCTGGAGTTGCGGCTCCAAGCATCAGGTTTTGACAATAGAAAACAGCACTATTTACGTGGTCTCCGACTGGGTCATCTACTGAGAACTATAACAAAAATGACTTTGGCTAAGTAGATTCAGGGCCAATCGTAGACTCATCTGTTTTGAATCAACGAGACAAAGATCCGATGTGTTTTAACTAAACGAGGACTGAATGTTCGTTGTCTAGGCAAAACAAATCCGCATATGGTAACTGAGGGGACCATCTATTTCGGCATTGTCGAGTTCCTGTACTAGTAAAGTTTGCAAACCGGATTTAGTTGACGCGGCGCTTGTTTATGCGTCAGTTAGGCATTGCGCACGTTTACTGCATCGAATCGATTGAACAATGGGGTACAATTCGTACACATTTTAAAAACATTCGTTCCTTTAATGAACGTTTAGTCGAGGAATTTTCATTCTGAGATAGATGAGACCATTCAAATCGCGGTTTTTCCGCACGCGTCTAGTTTCCAACGCTAAATGATATCCACGCACATGTTCTTTCGACAGTTCGTTTTGTTGCTTTTACCGAGTATTCCATTTTACTGTGATCTGTATGGTGCATTGTCATGAACTGGTAACGAGACTTATGGAGTGAGAGTGGCAACTCGTGGACCTAATTTGGCTTTGATAATCGAATCCTTCAATTGAAAGGGGCCAAAAGTTTTGCTTTTACCCGAGCTTCGTGTGCAACGTGGTATGACTCTCTTGGTCATCATAGAAAAATTCTCATTGCGGTCAACTGCACAACATAGATTCATTGATTCTGAGCCAATTTTCCTCAAATGGTTTTGATTTTGGCGAACACAAGTCATCAATAAGCATTAGGAAATATGTTGGTTAGTCATCTCACAGACAGTGTTCCACTACTATTGGGTCAAATCTTTTACGGTGAATCGTGTGCTGTGAAGACATTCCCTGCACCGGAATACCATCAAGATTACAATAAACAAAATCACAGGCAACAGGTTAGAAGCGCTATACGAGGCGAGAAACAGGTCAGTAAGTCCAACAACTTTGTTAATATGACACGTTTCAAACTACTGGGGCGTTATAAAAATAACCCACTCTACACAAGCAACCCGGAACAATTCGGAATCAGAGACGTCTTCACTCGGAACGGAGTGGGGCAACCAGCTTCGCGCAGCTTGACGACAGAAACAGAAGCTCTGTCAATGACTATTAAACAAGTCGTCAGATTAGCTTTCTGTGACACGTGAGCTCAGCCTTTCATTTGCGCAACCACCCAGATTTTCCACGTTATGTCAAATCGAATTTCATTCTGACTCAGTTTGATTGAATCATTGACAAAATTATTTTGGAGGTAATTAAGCGACTTTAATTTAGTTAGGACAATGGACTGCAGAGGAGAATTCGAATTTTCACTTGTCAATAAAAACGGGTCCTCTTTTAATGAGTAGCTCAGTGTGCATAAAGATCTCTAGGTAATGTTTACCAAACACGGGAAATTTTCAAACTCCCAAGTATTTGGGTGAGTTACAGATTTTCACGGATGTACTCGTAGATTTCTGCGAAGTCTGAAGGCTAGTATACCCAATGATTTTAGCCTAGTTTCACTCTCATTAGAGTGGCATACCCTTATGATTTCATTGTCACCGGTACACTGTAATGTAAAATAAAGGCCTTCAATTTTCGGTTATGGTAGTCCACTGAATAACAAACTGTTTCCGACTGCAGTTTGCGCTGACTTAGCGGTGCGTAGAAAAGTCGGGAATGGAGAATTTCAACACTTAATTATCTTAGTGAACAACGAAGAATAACAATAATGATTTTACTTCTGTCTTTTGGTTTCCCGTTGGTGCTGGTAGTTGAGCATGTCGTTCAGGTCTCAGAGGTTTCATCACCAGTCAAACTGATGTCATCATTTTGCAGGCTTAGTTGACTAGACTTATTCATTTATAATATTCTTATACCATTGTTTGAGGAAAAAGTAATTTAGCTGAATGAAGATACAAATGGCGAAGATACTGACGCAAATCATACTGTCCCATACTTATAGATCCGAACTTTTCGACCGATACACCCATACTACGGACTCCATGAATGCGAACGCATTCTGTCGGCGGAAACAACGGCGTCGAACTCAGTGGGTTTCGAGTCCAACCTGTAAGTTTAAAGTTATAATAACACTGAAACCGTGACCGTTTAAAATAAAGCAAGAAATGGAATTACCAACGTGCACTGGGTTGGCTTCAAACTCGAACTGCGCAGCAGAAAGCAAGAAGAAGACCGAGACAGTTAGTGATGACCTTCAGGTTTATTCACTGAATCATTCGTCTGTATATTGATTAGACAAAGAAACTGACGGCATACCCTTAAACCAGTAGTATTTGGGAATTGCCTGTTCTTCTCGTTCGTATGCTGCCACAATGCTGATTGGACAGTTTGTGGGTGCAGGCGATAACGAGGCTGTAACACACCGTATCACGTAACCGGCACGCAGACTCATCACAAAGGCCCAAGGTACTGAACCTCAAAACAACGAGGTTTCTGATCACATCCGTTGAATGTTAGCCGAATAACAATAACTTTATAATTGAAGTCATTCACAATTAATGGTGCTTGGGCACTGAGGGAAAAGTAACGGAAAAGTCTAGTTCAACGATCGGAATTTGATGGAAATATTACTAATCCTATAAGTACTGGGATACATGTTTGCTTGTTGTTTTTACTTACGGCACTACTGAAGGCTTCAAAAAGAGAAGACCAATACCAGTTGAAGATTGTCTAAAGGAGATAGTAGCGGTGGCCATATTAGAACTGTTTGATGTTCTTATTTGAAAGACTGTTCAATAACCATTGCCTTGAAATTCCGATCACGCAAGCGGCATTTATTTTATAGCCAGTAGAAACACTCAATCATTTCTAGACTAGCGCGCATGCTGAAATATTACATCACGTTAAGAGTTAAGAAAATCCCATTATCCACAGTCGTCAGTTTCAGCGAGATTCAAACTCCAGCAAGGGATCTGAGGTAAGCATAACACAGAAAAGACACACGTGGTTTGCATTGCGCATACTACGATAAGGTCTGCACAAGATGCGACGTCTTGGAACACGAATGTATGTATGCTGAAAGCGGATACTTATCATGGCCCAGTTAGTTACACAAACAGGTACAACATTTAAGGTTAATCAGTCATGCATATGCCAAATCAATGGCCATGAAGAGACTGGACACTGAATTTCCAGTCAGCTAGTCAAACAGATACGAGATAAAGTATTTTCGAGGAACAAGAAGCATAGCAGGCGTCAACCGCTCTTTAGTACTGCACATGCTCCATCAGCACACCTAATAAGCCTCACCGAAGGATGTTTCGACGTTTTATTTAAATATGATGTTTTTCTTTTGAGCAAATTACACAAAGTCACGGATTTCAGTAATTAATCTTAAGGGAACGGTATCTGTTGGCTTTCACTCGATTACTTGTTTCAATTACATAAGCCCGATGGTTCACTGGAACTGCGGTCTGACTGTTCGACTGGAAGTGGGGCACTTTTGCGCACTGGTCAATCCCACCGAGGATATTTTAACGATTGTCTAACAAGTCGATTTTTTCGATTTTCGTCGTAGATATTTATCTAGGTTGCTCAATCCTTCGATTCAGTTTCAAGACCGCCGGACAATCATTCTATTGAAAGTAGACCACACACAGTCTAGCTAACTTTCATTCTTCTAATCACAGTCTCTACGTTTTGCCGGTCGATAGAAAAGAATCTAACCGTTTCTTTATCTAAACGAAGTAGAACCATGGACCGATAAATTATTTCGTGACCTCGAGTCATCCATGCAAGTGACTAAGCTTCAACAAGAAGTGAAGATGAAAGGCACAAATTCTCATCTATGCATTTTTTGTCTCGGTGACCTCAAGTCTGCTTTGTGAGCTATGTACTTTCCTGCCGATTTGTTACAAGTCTATTCCTCCAGTGCATAGTAAATGGTGTGCGTACGTTCACGCTTGAATCGGCTTATTGGAGGAAAGAACGCCTCTGTATGGTCACCAGGTCAAAACAATAACTCCACACTCCAGCCAGTAGTTGCCAACCTAGTAAAACGACGACAACACTGAACAGGACCGGTGTGAGATATGAGGAAAAAAATATCTTCACACAGAACCAGTGCGCAGTAAAAGATATGCATGTATGTATTTGTGTATGCATGAAACTTTTCTGGCATCACTTTCACTCCACCTAATGAAAAAAAATTATGTCAACTGGACACAGATCGGCTAAACATTTCATTGAATTCTTTTTTGTTTGATGAGTCTCTAGCCATGCTGTCGGGTACCTGAAATGACTCATCTTTCTATTCCTCTGAATTAAGCTATCTGAAATTTGAGACTAGGCGATAAGAAAATTCTTGTGTACATCGCTGGATGTATGAATAAACAAAAAAGAATGGGAAAACAGAAAATCTCTGAGAACCCCGAAATTACAGAAGAAGAAACAGGGATGTTGAGTTAAGTGCACAAGGTCGGAATTCATTGGTAGAATACGTTTGGCCCTAGACGTCGACCAGCTGCTTGTCCAATATGCGTTGGTTCATCCGCTTCGTCAGGGCAATACACGGAAAACCGGATCTCAATCCACAGGCTCCTGCGTAATCACTTATCGACCAGTAAGTATCGAACGGTTCCAAAACGACTAACTTATAATATGGCATTTACGTTACGAATGCAGTAAATATCGTTTCATCTAATGGTAACAGTTTTCTACTGGAAAACTCACGAACACTCATTTTCACGAAACCCTAAACTGTTCACTCAGGATTGAAAAGTTTACATTTTATGAACACTCATGGAATTTTAAATTAGACATTTCCGAGAGATGTTGTTGCAATACCTACCCCAGTTCACAATGGGCGGAACCTCTTGCCGTAGCTATCTGCCATTTTTAAATGACTTACTATGCTGGTCTTTTTTACCCGATGGGGAGCATTTGGCTCACTTTAAATAAGACTTACGGCAGTCAAGGACCTTCGCTACCATCCCCGTTCCCGTAATCGACCGCACCATGTTGGTCGGTCAGTGAACATCTCTTCCGTTCCAGTCATGCATACAATGTGTTGATTATACGCTAGGTTTCCTATCGAGACCATCTAATTCCGTGTCCACAATGACAGTCAAGCCTCAGTTCCACTTAAGAGTTGAAAACCCGTGCAAGTGTACTCTGTCTCCGCTATCCTGTCGAGATGATCGAAGCCAAAATCAATAGCATTTTGTTTGGGAGGCTACAAAGCCGCTATCAGTGATTTTATTGATCTTATTGAGCCTGATATGAACACGGAAGCCCGTGGACACACACAAAGGTACATCGTACAGAAGGCTTTGATAGCTCATTAACATCTACTCGAGATAAGACATCGGAATAAAAACATCCACGAATCATGGTGCCAAAGGAGACATAACGGGTATGGGATTCTCAGTTTTTGAAGAATAATGTTGGACTAAGAGGAACGCTGTTGAACTTGAGGAGGTACTCATGTGAGCTAATGTAACTCCCAAGGGGATCGTGTTGAAATGACTAGTGTTAAACATGGAACTGCCTTCTATGGTTGAAATAATCTGTTTCTTTTGTGACGTGACCACTTCAGAGCACTAATCTTTGTTATTAGAATACCTTCAGTCTTGGGTTTCGTTGAGACAATATACAGATGGACCCTGTGGTACGCAGTTCCATTTTTGACAGATTTTCATCCGGTAGAGCCTTAATGCCTAAGCGGTTAATATTTGCCGTTCGAAACTGTTCACTTATTTACTGCGTGCATAAGGTCTAAGGCTAATCGAAGTCACGACCTACCAAAACTATCTGAGTTCATTGGGAGATGTTTACGGATTTGCGTAGATTCTTTTGGTCAAAATCATTCGGATATTTTTAAAGCGAATTTTTTCCTTTTATCTGTCTTTGCAAGCATCATGCTTGTTGTTGTCATTTATCTCATGCCTGGGGATTGTCCGCCTAATATTACACTACCGAATAGAAATTTCGTTCTTTCGTTGTATTTGCGTATCGGGATCCTAACACAAAGCAGACTTCTATATACACAGTTTGTAGTATCATAAAGTCACGGATGATAAGCAGTGAAATGATCTGTGATATTCGCAGCCAAGTCCGAAGAATTTTCAATGTGATCGATGGGGCTCGTGGTAAAACTGATCATCAGTATTTGCAAGTAGTGGCTACAAGCTGCTGCGAAGCATCATGGATGGCGGAGTCAGCGGTGATTCAGGCTCGTGTCCGGATAACAGGACTGGCTGAAAATCCCCCTCGTTATCAGACGAGTGACGCAAGGACGAGGAATCCAATTTAACAGTAGCCGAAGATCGAAATCGGAGTCAGACGCCCGCCGTAGTTTGGGGACAAAGTAAGTGTGATCTGATCTTGGTAGCACGTTCAGAAGAAATCTGGAGCTTTGTTCCGAAGGAAGATCAGAAACTCGTCAACGAGCTGGAGAGAATGGAGATAATCAGAAAACACGGTCGGGTGGAAACAGACCAATATAAACAGTTTGACTATGACAAATAAAGAACGGTTGATTTGACCGGCCAGAGGCCATTTGATGGTTCTTATATGAATAAGCAGAGCGAGGATGAACTAAGATCGAAAAGACCGAGTGAAGTCGCTAGGAGTAGCGACCTTAAGAATGGAATTTTAAAACTGTTCTCTGCAAACTGTCTGGACAGTGCCAATACTAATAACCAAGAATCGTAGATTTTGAGGTTTTAACCAAACGACCCTTCTTCAGAGTGAAGTTTTTTATTCGGGTAAATGCTTGGCATAGACAATGCCTCATTCCCTCGTTGGACGAGTAATTCATTCGATGGTGAGCCAACACAGCCAGATCCAAGAATAGAAACAGACGAACTGTTGCACGAAGTAAGAAGAGAGCATCAGTTTCCTCAAATAATATGATAACGCTGATCGGTCAGCGGTGAAATTAGGCAGTCAACAAGAATCTGTATTAATGACTATGCATTCTGCAAATAAAAGATTTCGTTGGAAAAAGTGTCAATCTGGAAGCTAGAATAGTACTATTTTGGTCGACATTATAAAGGATAAACAACCTCTTAATTGAGTTGTGATTTTGATGGGTCCAGGAGTTCTATAGCGTCTGCCGTTATCCGCGGAACACGACCATCTCCCCTAGAGCTGTTATTAGAAACTAGCAGAGTCATTAAAAGGAATGTCAGTTGAAAGTTGTAGTAAAGAGAAGGCCGATTTTAACAGAACGAACTATGCCAAATCATAAATGAGATTGCGAGTAAAACTGTTTCACCTGACCGTATGACATACATATTTATCTTTCCGATGAAGCTGGATTCCTGATGGTCTGTTTGACAATGTTTGCGGGTGAAATATCTAGTAGCTGACAAATGTGGTCCATTTTTGATTTTCGGAAATCTGAGCACTTCATTCGAATTTACCCCGTGGAATCTGTACTGCCTCTGACACACGGGAAGACTTTCTCCAACACCCCTAAGCGGATACACAGATGTTCGTCCACCTGATTTTGTTTCTCAAGTGATTTCGGTGGCCACCGCAATGAAGAAGCCTTAGTAATCCCTGCTGACAAAGCAAAAGTATGGTTGGCCTTGATGTTTTGCGCAGAAAGTGATTTTTATCATTTCTCTGTTTACTTCATATTTATTAAGTGATTTATCTTTAAAATTTCAGTCCTGTATACAGTGATACAACAACGTTAATAAATCGTGATTCTTTTACGTATTTATCTCATTAAATTTGTTGGTTCCGTCAACGTCTGACGTTTATCCCCATAACGACTGACAAATAAATAATCCCATAATGATGGATATAAAAAGCCTGCTGTGGTATTCGTTACACCACTTCGGTGAAGATTTCGGGATGAAAACTCTGAATAACGGGGAAACGTCGTCAGAATAAAGATGAAAATAATGTTGATTGAAACGAGATCGCAACATTTTCGATTGCAATGCATACAGTTCTACACACCGGTCGATGGGGTAGCCAGATGGTGAAGAATGCAAATCTAACGGTTGAAGAGGGATGATATAATCCGTGTTATGAATCAATCGGCCGCAGTCGTACAAAGAAGTGAGACTGAAAGTGCTGAAAGCTCTCATAAATGCGAAGAATGCCGTACCGACAATCAGGCTTAGCTAGACCTGATGACAGTATGATTTCCCCAGCCGAGAGCTACAGTCATTATACGGGACAATCGTGCCAACCAAGCTGGATAACTGATTACAATCAAGAGCACGTGGACGTTAAGTACACCACCAAAACGGATGGCAAATGCTCGATTGTTCAGATTGGACTTTTTGCTTAAGCGTGAGTTGCAAACAGATCGATATAAATATCTGGGCGCGGTTCTGAAAACCAGCCTGTTTTACCGCTCGATAATACAGAAAAATCGAAAAACGGAAAAGTGCAAACTGAACACCACCACTTTGTGATCATGGCAAATACAGTCGGGCATATTCACATGTTAGATGAATCGATCGCTGTCCAATCCAATTTAAGACCCCGCAGTCGTTTATCCAGGATCGAATCTGGCAGGGACTTGAAACAAAAGTGCCACTAAAGTGTAACACAAAGGGATTGTCCGGTAACTCCTCGGAAATTCCACGTATTAGGCTGAAATAGTATATTTGGGCACATTCTTTTCAAGCACTTAGAGAATCGTGGAGATTTGGTGAACTCGAAATGAGCCCAGTGAATGAATGGGAGAGCATACCGTCATACTGGGAAATGAACTACTACATGATTAATTTAATTTATGCTAATAGAATGAAATGAAGTAAACTACACGATCATTTAGGAATAGCACAAGATGAGTAGCAACGAGCGTGAATCAGAATTACGAATATATCTGGTTAAGTTATTTTAAAATGGGTATTCTGGATTACACTGTCTCCTTTGAGATAGTCTTGCAAGTGTTAGAGCATTGTAAGATAATATACTATGCAAGGTTTGCGCATTCACCGAAAACCAATAAATTCATAAAAGCGACGACATCACCTCGGCTGGTGATGAAACGCTTGCGACCAAAACACCAAGCTCAGCGATCAGAACCCCATGAAAACCAGCAACCTGAATTACGACCAAACCAAATTTTAATAATCCATTCGAAAGTAAGTTTAAGATGCTTCGCCAGAAGACTCATAATACAGAGAAGAATTCACTATTCTAGTGAGACAGGGTGAAAGATAGTACAAAGATTTTATTTCAATAATGTGAAATACGAAGCTTCTTTTGAAACAAAACGTAAAAGGTGAGCTAGCTTTAACGAGATCAGCACACAGGCTTAATGGGATCAAATTGTCATTGATATGGATGTAACAGATGGAACCTATAACGTGTCTGCATCATTCACCTTTTAGGATTAAGTGACTATCCTGTAGAACTAGGAGTACAGAATTACTATTAACGTGTGGTAGACCGAATACGGCCTTGTCTGTACATAGAATTGTTGGAAATCAGTTTGTTAGAAAGAAACACTGTAAATAAGAATGGCCATCGAATGACCTCTGGTGAAGCACCAGCTATTGAAAGCGTGAGCAAGAAAACGTTGCCACAAAAGGGAGTAAACTAACGGGAATTGGAAAAGCAATCTCCCAGTAAAGTAATTGTTGAAGGCACCTTCAGCGAGCATACAGAGTAGCTTTATTCTACCGAAGCAGGTAGACATGTTACAGCAGTTTAGAAGACAGATTCGGGCGGTTCTGTTCGCCTTATGTTATGGACACATAACTTAGTGAGAACGACTAGCTAGAATATCTAACGCAGGGCGGGAGTGGCGTTAAGGAAACGGGGTGTATTTAATTACATGTAAGTCAAATGATATATTCGCAATCCCTTGTCTTTCAAATCATTTCGAGACCGTCGAAATTCACACTTTCCTCTCCAATCTGAGGGTGTGACTGAAGACACTCGTCAGGAGCTTGGAATAATTTCGAGACTCAAACACCGATTTATTAATTTGCGTAGTACTGGAACTGCAGTATATACCCCCTTCTTTTGTAACCAATGGTCATATATCGTGATGTTTACTAGCTTTCCTAGTGTTCAGCTAGATCAGTTCCTAATAGATGCAAGTAAGCCTTAGGAGGTGTAAGTTGATCCATCCTGTAGGAATGTGTCGTCGTCAAGCAAGATAGGCTTTGGACAAGCGGCTTGATGAAGCTCTGGTTATGCAGTTACGCGTCAACTTTGAACATCCGATTGACTGAAGACTTTCGGCATAGTTGTTTCACCACGTCACTTTTGCGATAGATTTCTTTCCCAAAACCGATTCGTCATACGTAGCCGTGAGTCTGTTGTATTCCACACGGATCACTTTTGCAAAGGTTTTTATTGACGGGCTGTTCCTAGCCTTGTTTGTTCATTCTCCCCTGAAATGCAACTTTCTGAGTGTTGGGAAGGGGAATCCATCTGGTCGAATGCAACCTGTCTCCAACAGATGGGATGGGCCGGCGCAGAAGTTCACACAACTGGTAGACTGGTCACGCAAGATAGATTAATCAGTGTGAGTGTTTGCATTAAAGTCAGAGACAAAACTGATTTCACATAGACTCATGAGGACTTCGGGGTCACAGACTCTTTTTTTCTGCTGCGATCATACCTATGTGTGAAATTTCATAAATTCATTCCCTTCTGGAAATTCTTTAAAGGCGAAAAAGATAATATCACACGAGAGATTGAATTCAACAGTTTCCTATTTCATGAAATAATTCACCATGTGATATCA
>LUCM01011594.1:11745-74386 GCA_008360955.1 Fasciolopsis buskii | reverse complement strand
GTGTCTTTGTTATGCCATCCGAATACAGTGTGAGGATTGTACAGTTCATTCAGAAATGTGACATAAGGTTTAAGCCCCTCGAGCGAACAGTCGACGACGGCGAGCGACCAAAATTGACAATAAACCAAAACAAAGGCGGATCCAAGCTGCTACGGTACTATTTGGCACGGAGTAGTAATACACAACAATTAAACCCAACATATCCCGTTCGGGCCCAATTACTGCAACTACTGATAAAAAATCCCTTGAACGACAGTGGGAGTTAAACACTGCCAACCAACGGCAAACCCATACCGCGCACATGCGTAGTCCCCGGTTGTGTCAAGGATACAGTCAAATTGATGTGATGAAACAAAAATAAACGGAATTTGTCCCAGAGAAGGCAATTAGTAAATGAGCGAGATACTGAGGGAGGACCATCCAATGATTGGTCCTGCGACCCTTCGGAACGTTTACATAGGTATCGACTCATCTATATTGACCAAACAGACGTAACATTGGCATAGTAAATATGTGGGACCGTTAATAGGCCTCCAATGTTCACGCGTACACCGCTCTCCGGTGCAAATCATGGCTCGGAAATGGATTTGGGTGGCAGTTCTGTTAGCATGTGAAAATTCCCTCAGTCCATGGGTACAATCCAATGACTGAGGGAATTTTCACATGCTAACAGATGTTTAGTTGTTAGTGTGTTTGTGAATGTGTGTACTTTGAATTGGGGATCGGCGTATTACATTTACCAATAACGCTGTGCTATTAACATTATATCATTCACAATAAAAACTAATACATGGTGCATCGATTTTCCGATACACTCTTTACGTCATTTGACCCTGATGTTTAAAATCTGCCGATGATATTGCTCCGAGATCACGGGACGCTACTATTGCAAAACGAACGATATGCCGAGCAGAAATCAATTTTTCCATCTACTCTGTTCCTTTGTTCATCTTGGAATGCAGAACCAGGCAGTTGAGCAAATTATACCGCCTAAAATATCACACAACGTTGACTGAATAATTACACCGCTTACCCTGTGAATGTTATGGCGTTACTAACAGTGTTTCTGACTGACGTTTCGATCGCCTTAGATAATCTTTTTAAAGGCAAGTTTACTGTCGGAAAATCTCTGAAGGAACGTTCACATATGAAATAGATTTTTGGTTGTGTAAATGTGTGCTGAAATGCCTGACCAGCGTTTGGTTAGTTACGTTCGAATGTGACGTACCCAACTCTCACGGCGAATTTCTGGTTGCTTACTCGTTAGTAAGGTTAGGCTTATCACTGCGGTTGACATATGTGTAATCGATGCTCATTGGCGTAGCCTTTCTGAATACGAGGTGCAGTTTTTCAGTTTTCTTCATAACCTATGTTTTGTCCCTGCTCTGATGTGTGAAAAATAATTACTGAATAGGTCTCAAGTTTTTCTAACGTGGTCCTATATGGAGGTCTGCATTTTTCATTCGCTTGTTTTCTGTTTTTTTATATTTTCATTCGTCCACTGGCTTGTCCAATGTATTCTATCAAGCATTCCTTGCGACTGATTTTGTGGACACAACTCTTCTGATCACGTTAGCTGTTCAGTTATTTAATTTTTGTGACCTTTTTTCAAAGTATTATCCATCCCGAAGGATATTCGGGAATTGAAGTGCCCGGGATCATTTCGTGTTAAGACATAAGTGCCTATAATTTATTGTATCCAGCCGATTATGTTTGTAGTAGATCAGATAAGCTTCTTCGAATGTTCTGAACCGAATATTCCAGTGTTTCAAAAATTGCTTTAAATGGAGGTTCCTGTAGGAGCTAATTATGGGTTTTGCTCTTGCCAATTTTTAGTTGATTTATCTTCTTCTTCTGTACATGGTGATAACCAAGTGGATTGATCACGTGGTCGTGGGTTTGCGATCTATAAAAGCGAAAAGCAGAATCCTAACTTTCCAGGGGTGTTCACGTGACTACACTCACTATTATTACTGCTCACTCACTTCTTGGGAATAGCGGGATTAGTGAAAAAGGGTTCCGGTTCTATAAAGGGGTGGTTTCCAATAGGTGATAAAATATATCCGGGACAAGACGATTTGATTCCGTGATACCATATAGGGGAACACTTTTAGGCTAGGAATTTCTAGATCTTTCGAATTTGGCTATCCGCAAATTATGTACACCTTGCCACTCTAGTTGATGAATTTCTCACTATTCATCGTCATTATTCTGCTCAAATCCAACATGCTATGACGGTTCTTTGTGCTCATAATCGCCAGAACTGAATCTACAACGACAGCATCTATCTTGCATCACAAGCTTTCTGTTTGGGTTTAAGCAAAACTATAATTGTTGACACTCGAACTCAGGGTATTGTTTACGTGCAAAATGATTCACCGAATGCATTGTCGATTCTTACAAAGAGTTTACCATGGTTACCTGTTTCTTACTTTTTTGAAGACTGCAATTTCAGTTTGGAATCACCTCACTGCGTCAGAGAACTTTGCAATTCTAGCATATTGTCACTCCGCAAATCAGCGACGGCTTTTTTCAACCGGAGATAGTGTTCATAGACAGTAAAATAACTACTGAAAAATGACACTGATTAGGTAGTTAGCTGATAGCTGCTCACTTCTTGGTGAATGACTACAACTCACCGAGTACCACATGTTTTCATCCTGTTTCTCATATTGAAGGCTGACGACAATTACAATGAGATTGTGCACGGGAATTATGATTCTTTGGTAGTCAACCCTGAGATGCAAGCTGAACCTGAGTGGTAACCAGTTTCACAAACTCCGTGCGCATTCAAATTCTCAAGCGGACCAAACAAATGTTAGACCAGTGCAATTACATCGCAATTCTAAGAAAGCGTAACTAAGTGGTTTTTGACGGAAACATTCCTACCGAGGAATTCATTGCCTTATGGTGCGCCTGCTTAGATTTAGTGTTAAAAATCCTTGGTGCTTTGTATAGGAGTACATTATATTCAGAGAATGTTGCTGTGGGCCCACCTGCATTATTTTCGCATGAAGAGTGCAAATTGAGCTCATTAGCGACTTCTTTGTTGTCGCGCAAAGGAGCGCAAATCAAGTAAACTGACGTTTTTTAAGATAGAAATATGCGCGTTTGTAATGAAACGTAATTTGGTAGACCACGTTGTTCTCCTCCTGAATTTTCCCTTGTACAACAGGTTCTTTGTCTTCGATATCTCACTGACTAACAATATTGCAGATGAGAAAAGCCACGGTTTCGGCGGGATGGTGCGATTAATGTGTAATTTGGAAACATGGGGTTATTCGTGTTTGATTTGTGTTTGTTTAGCCTTTCCATGGCACTCTTGGATTTTGAAAATACCATGTATACTTTGTATTTTGCGAACAGCAAACGCTGATTACACAGATGTAACATGACATTAGTTATTTCGAGGGACCTCCAACTGTCAAATGTGTTCCGCAAGTTACTTAGCTCCAACTTTAAGTCGGTTATGATAATTGGAGCGCATTGCACATGTCCATCGATAAACTCTTTTATGGGCATTTTTGAAGCAGTCGTTTATTAGTAACCGCTCCGCAATACAGTTCCGGGTATATAAATCCTCAGCGTCGGATTTCCTCACTGCAGTCCCATTTGTGTCGTCAGGAGTATGCACGAACAAAGGGTCTATGAACGAATGAAAACCATGATTCGTTAACAGTTGTTCGACGAATATGGTCCCGAATTCGGATTTTTACTGCAGATTTTACATATATGTGCATGCAACACAACTGATATTGGAAATCCAAACTGGGAGCCATGTGATTTTGTTTTGATGGCTGGTTTTGGACGGTTAAAAAATGCGGATGCGTCAGAACTGTAGTTTATGGGGAGACTCTCCGTCCATGGTCATTTTTGACGGTTCAAACGAGAATGATAGTAGAAAACCAAATACGGAGTGTGCTATTGCGAGAATTATTGTACAGGACAGTGCCATTTCAGTCTACTTCAGCTCATTTCTAGCAACTATTATTATCAGATTATCGTGATTTTCCTTGGTTGTCACTTCGCGGCACCGAATAACGGTGGTCGAAATCCGAAGATTATTATTTGGAAGAATTCAGGAGAGGAACCACTATAAATATGAAAATACCACTGACTATGGTATTGAGATGTATCGCCTAAGGTCCGCAACTATCCCAGTTTGGGATTTCCTGGACTTCAAGTCGGTATTCTCATTTGGCCTACAAGGGGCAGTTCGCTTGGGGAGGTTTGGACAAGTTTTGCCACGGTATGTACTGCCGATTTTGACCTATCTTCTAACCATTACGTGTCTCGGCGAACTGTGTATGGCGAGATAATCGATCTTCGGGCTAACATAAGACATATCCGAGTCCCGTAAAGATTTCGAATTCAATGCCAGTTTGGACAGATTTGCTCAGTGACCCACTGACGCTCATTGCATGTCTTCTGTTTTCAATAACTGACTCGATTTGGCATATTGGAAACAGTTGGACTGTTGCAATATAAACTCCAGCTTTACTTACTGACTGGACGGCATTCCGGCGCTACGGATGTTTTAAATTGAAAAACGTCAATTGAGCCTTCCATGCTTACGAAGACATTTCATCCGAGGTACAATTACCCGGTGAGATATCATCGCCCGAAAAACAGAACTTATTTGTTATGCCCAACTCCTCCCTCCCCAAGAATAGGATCTGATTTCTAGTGCGTCTATTCGTGTAAGATCATTTTATTTCTCTTTGATGCTAAACGAATCCCAAACATAGCCACAATATCCACCAGATAGCCTAAATATATGTGTAACTTACCTGGATCTTCATTCTACGGCATTACCTTGTGTTCAAATTCTACATCAGTCAGTTTTCCGAATGAATAAACGTCAACAAACTAATCCTCGTATGAAGATTGAGCAATTTCCATAATCATCTCGATCCTAAGGTTGAAAAGAAAAGAGAAAGTACAGTCCTGACTAATGTTAGTTTTTATGGTGAATTCGGGTAACAGGACTGTAACAAGTGAATATAATTGGAGAGTGACGATGACAATAAATCCGGTCTTGTTATTACAAGAAAATGCTTTATTTTCCTCCTCAGATGATACACATTAATGTTGCAATTCATCGTGCCGTACGAATTTAGCTAATTTTAGCTTTTACCACAGTGAACGAAGCTATGCTCCAGATACAGCTGATATCTAACTCTGTTGTTTAACATGCAAACGCAGACAGATTATCAGACTCTGCGATTCTGTGATATTATGATCTTTTGACGGTTAGGGTGGTTACTACCTTATCAGTTTGTCTTCGAGTATGCAATTTCGCAGTTTCATGGATGTAGAAACTGTCAACAAACACAAGGTAACTTTTGTTCATCGACGATAAACTGTTTACGATTTCTTTGCTTTTTCATCTTTGAGTAAATCTACGGACGACGTCCGTCGCTCTTTTCTCCGGAAATGGTGGCCTGCATCATAGTCACTCTATTGTTTTTCATAAATCGAATATATTGGTATACGATGTAGTTCGAATCCAAGCTATTCATTGGGCTAGACTATGCAATTCATGATTCCCCTCTCCGAGATGTTATCTTGAACTTCTTGGCTGCATGAAATGTTTAAAAAACTGTTTCCGAACATGTCTAACCCCGTTTTGTTTTCTAATTTACAGTATGGAGTTGGGTGAGCAGCAGCCCAAAGTGCTGAATGAAGCTATGCCAATTGTTTGGTTGAAACCTTTGTTACGCGAAACACTGGAACAAATAGAGGCCAAAGGGACTCGATACACGTGCCCTGTATACAAGACAAGTGAACGTCGTGGAGTTTTATCCACAACAGGCCATTCGACCAATTTCGTGTTGGCCATGTATTTGACCACCAGTGTCAGTCCCAGACATTGGGTTAAACGTGGAGCTGCTTTGCTTTGCCAGTTGGATGACTAAAATTCAGACGAACATGCACGCACACACGCATACATACATGCACACACACACACACATACAAGCATACATTCATCCCACGGCCTTCATAATTCACTAAATTCACTTTAGTGATGAGATATTTTCTTATTCGAGTCGGTGACCTGAACAGGAAAATTGCTACCTTTGCTTGAGAATTTGTGTGGCATCAATTTCGTACTTGTACTGTCCAGTTTTGAGGGTTACGCTTCATCAGATGTGTCAGTGTGAGAAAATACTGTTTGCTTTTCGGCATCAGAAATGATATCTGATTCGATATTCTGATAAGATTTAGATTTTATCCAATGATAATCGCCTTGGTTGGGCTTTAAATTCTCGCATCTCTCCACCCAGCTCAAATACTCGGGATCAGACGGCAAAGTTTGGTGTCATGGATGCGTTGATATTCCGTCCAGCTTAGTATCTCACGCATGTCTGAACTTACTTTATTGGTTTCCACCATAGAAGGGCAAGGGTGAATAATTATTGTTGCTTTTTAGTTACCGCTAGATTTGTCTTTTAGCAATGAAATTTGGAAATATTATCGGATATTATTGGAAATCGATCTGGTCAGGGAATTCTTCCCATTTCAGTTTGTTTTTCTTGCTGTTTCTGATACCTAATATGTGTGGAACTTTGGTTCATCCGGTTTAGCGAAAGGAAACATCATGTCCGTGAATGAAACGGAATCCTACCAGGATCAGAAGTTTTTTCGCTTTGATTCACTCAGTATGTTGACTGTAAATCAGCGAACATCTTTACCGCTATTATTTCAAAACAACTAATTATTCATTTCGACTACACATGAAGAGAGCATTAGATTTTGGCAACGGTGCCTCAGACAAACAAAAAACAAACGGGAATCCTTGTTGTCTGCATATTTTCTATATAACCTAAACGGAAGGAATAAACTCAAGTAGGAAATCTTAGAATTCAGCAGCAGAGTAATCTCCACTTTGCTGATGTCGAACACAGCAAATGGGTAAAAATGATGCTTTTTGAACGTTTCGCCAGATCATCCTTTGTGACATTATAAAAGTACGATATAATGATTGTGTGAAGAAAACTAGGGTAGAAAGCACTCGTTGAAGCAATCAATTTAGGAGTTAGGAGTAGCGGAAGAATCTTACTAACGCGATCGGAATCCAACATATATATATATATATATATATGTATATATATATATGATGTATATGTACTTTAGTAGCATGTAGTTTGTAGTATTAGGAGTGTGCATGGAATTTCTTCGTTGGAGAGTCTACAGAAGAATCACAACTGTGGTTCATCGATAATTCTTTCTCAGTTGGGCTGGGTCAAGTTGAGAAAAGAGGGCAAAATGCCAACAAAATGTATACATACATGCGAATCCAGAAGGCTTTCGTTTAACATTTTGTGCGAAGTTCCATCCGTTCGGAAAGTAATTCATTCGAAGGCGTGTGGCTCTTCTGCCGACTCAATAAGTTTTTGGATCGCAGCTTCTATAGGGTCAGCGGATTTCAGATATCATAGGTTTTTCCACTGGAAACAAGTCGGTTGAAGCCCGATAAAAATCGCAGGATAATTAACCAAAATACTTAGTTTCTTGCCTTGAAATCTACAACCACCTGAATTCTGCGAGAGCATTGTCATGGTGCTGTGTTAATCTTGTCCGAGTCTCTGAAAGGTGACCAGTTATGGTCTCCAGTTTTGTTTTCGTCTAACTCGTTATCACACCTGACCTAATGAAACTCTATGCAGTTCAACTGTCGGTTCTCCGTCTCCTCGTGTTGTGGTCCGTAGCGAATATGGGTATCCCCCATCCACTATACTCATGCGTAAGGCATATCACAAAAAAGACTTGATAGCGACTGTGGTAGCGAGTCGGCGATGCGGCTGTACAATCAACTAGTTTTGACCCGGAAAACAACCAATATCTGGCTTGTACTGAAGTTTCTGGGGCCGCGCCTCGCTATCGGATGTCCAATGGCCCGTTTCTTGCCGAGTCTCAGCGTCAAAACTGTCGATCGCTGATTGGTCCTTATTGGCAATATCTCACACACACTTAGAAAGTTTAGTGCGGCATGAAATCAGCCTAAACTACAATAGGCAGTCTATGCCATATGGTCAGAGTGTGAAGCTGATAACGTCTGGTGAATTTTACCGTGCTCCTATTTGTTTTCGTTTTCGCCCGCATTGTTTCTTTCCTCCAGGATCCCGGTGGTATTTGTGCAATCTTCTACACTATGGACTCGTACGCAGTATAACTTTGCAGTTTGGCACTTCAAATTTTGTTGCTGTACTCATCACCCTGTTGCCGTTAAAATTCAGTTTATCCGAGTGCAACACAAGAAATATCGTTCATTCAGTAACCTTGCTCATGTCGAATCTACCCCGGGTTTGCTTTTAGCTTCGGTAAATGTACTGCTATATGTAAATATAAATATAAATATATCATTTAGTGACCCCTGGTAGGCATCTAGCTGTCCCGATCTTAATCTGTTAGTCGCTGAGTGGAACAGAATAGACGCGTTCCTTGCCCACCCACATAGCATTGTGTGGCACCAAGAATGAAAATACGAAGGCATTCAGTTTATTTGTTAGAATAGTTTGGATGCCGTTGAGATTTCTCAATCAAAGAATGCAACTTCAAACTATTGGTCCGTGTGTGCAAGTGAGCAGCTAGTCGGATTTTGCTAGCCTTGTGTGTTGCAACTGATAGACAATGGTTTTTTTTAATGGTCCCTCTACTGGGAAGCACGTAATTGCTGTTCACTAAGCCTGGCGTTTACCCAACGTATGGGTGCACGTTTGCTGATGTCGAGCGGTAATGATCGACAAACATAAATCAATAGAACTAACGGACGTTTATCGCGTGAAAAACAGCTGGACGATTCGCAAGCGTAAGCAGCGTATGTGGGGCGTGCGTGTACGATTTGTGTTCATCTCTGTGTGCACGTGCATATAACCTACCTGACTGTCCGTTTCACTTCTTAATGGGCTTCGAACATCATTCGGAATTGTCAAACAATGATTTCCAATTCTAATGAGCTTTTACTAGGACAAGTCCTCTGTCTTCCTCCACTTGTTTGTGAATTCTTCACCTTATTCAAAGTGCACTACTAGTTCAACTGACTGGGTCCGACAATTCACCCCGGGATTTGTCCCTCTGGAAGAGTGGTGATCGACTAACTAGTGCCTTTTCCCATGTCATTTCCCACAAGATTTCAGGATTTTGTTAGAACACTTCGGATCCGCCAAAGAAGCGCCTCATTGAGATCTCATTCACGTATGACCAAAATGTGATTCATCTTTTTGCGTCGAGGCGTGACATTCTACTCATTGGCCTACAGTTCACTATCAAAAACAAATCTGCGAGATCTTGCGAGCCGGATACGGTTTCGTCCAGTGTCGAAGAATGTTGATGCAATTTTTGGCAATAAAATCATGGCGGTTTCTAACCCGTTCATCATTTCCTAGCTATTAAATCACGGAAGCAATGTATCTCTGTCGCGAAATCTTTTGAAGTCGTCAGCAGTGCACATCCACAAAGCCCAAATTGGAAAAGGAATTAGGGGAAAACCATTCTTAATCGAACGCCTTAGTCATTACGTCATTTGGGCAGACTCTCTGGTAGCATGTTATTTATCACCAGGGCACTCAAATTCGCCCGTGGAGTCTGCAAGCTGCAATCATTCTCACACCAAACGTACGACTCAAAATTGCGGGTGAACTCTGTGTTGATATGTGATAAATCGTTAGAAATCAGCTCGATTTACTTGACGGCTATGACAACTAGACTAACATCGCTTTTTCCCAGTCCACTTCCCAATTTGTGTCCGGAACATCAGCAGTATGGATCATCCCAAACAAGAATAGGCAATCAAAACAATGGTAATGCATATACCCTGTATGAAAAACGTTGCCTTTTCGAATCCAACTCTTGACGCCGACGTTTGATCGGCGGTAGAAAACCAGCTGAAGTCGAGGCGTTTCAGTGTGAGTGTGTGCACTTCTAATGCCCCCGTCTCCGGTGGTGTACCTTGGCTGCAATTGTGGGACTACTTTTTTATTGGTGAGTTAGGCGTTACTACTGCACGAAGATCTAGTTGGAAATTTCGCCAATTTTCAAACATTGTGTCAGATGTTGTACTTCATGTCTGGGCCGTCAGAACCTTAAATGACCTTAAACGACACCAGCACGTTGGTTCTGTAAACAAAGCTTTATTACCTGTCATGGTAAAACATGACAAGCCGTGTGACACATGGAAATGGCCACAGGCAATTCTTTGTGAATCGAAATGAAGCGATATTCCGTTCAGCTGCGCAGTTAAAGCCCGACAACCTCGATGTGTTGACCTGGTTTCTAGAAGAACGCATTGCTCGGAAAAACTGACACCTCCGTTTGGAGCATGTAAACAAGCGTCGGCTTGTACGGTTATACTACATCAAAACTGAGTCAAAAATCGCACTGAAGTGAAATGGAAAGAGCATAGGGTTGATTTTGGGCAGACGTGCAACAGCCGGTTCAGCTCGCATCTGGCACACCTCACGTGGAAGGTGTCCACAACGATGACTGCACAACTCTCTTATTACCTTGAGCATCATTTAGCGCATTTGTCCACATCAGATCACTCAGACTCATCCATTGTTATGCTTTCACGTTTGTCTGCCGGATGTAGTTCATTATTTTGGTGACAGAATTTGCCGCTTAGTCATATGAGTGGACGTCAAATAAGGTTCACGTCATTTTTGAGGTCTTGTGGCCGCTGAGATTGGCGCTTAGATCACAGTTAGGGGTGAACTGCGCTAATGTATCCGGATCTTGCTTTAGTATTTCGGACCCCGTTCGCAGGAGCAGCATCTAAATAATATAAAATATATTTTCGGTGTTGTTCTGCCGAACTTAATCCAAGTAATAGTTCCGTTACCGTGGTTGCGAAATTCACGTATGCAAAAGTCTACACAATACAATACCATACAATGCAGTAGGGCACAATACAAGTTTTCTAGTGTTATCCGAATGCAAAACTAATTCGGAAAGTCTTCGTGCACAGAGTAGGAAAACACTGAGAATGATCCGTAGGGTGTAAGCATTAATTAATCACTGCTCCGAATATAAGAAGACAAAAGCTTGATTGTCGTAACAGTTACCCCGTATTTAATTAAGTCCATGGTAGACGGTTAAATACGGAGCTGTTCGTTTGAAGTGGAATTCCTCTGAGTTGTACAGTCATATGATTAGAGAGCACGACGAGGAAGAGTGTTATATCAAGAAACTTAGAGTAGGAACAAAAATGGCTGGTGCATTCTTGGTCAAAGTATGCCACTAGACCATTTTATAGTGCCTGGCATAATCACTTCAATCAAATCAGATGCATATCATATGAAAGAAATCAGGGTGATTTGAGCGAAAGAACATTCACAAATGTTGTTATCCAACCGCCCTGGGTTTCTAAGGAATGGAATACGGACAAAACTGACATTTGTTAACAGTACGCTAGTGGAAACCAATACTGGGATTAACGTTTCAAAGAGGATTGTCCTTGCGCATCTGCTTGTTTCACTAATTTGTGACCTTCTCTAACTGGATATTCGGATGATGTCATCCAGATGCACTTTTGATGCGTCCATAGGTATCAAATGTTGCCACCTGTCACCCGTTCTTTGTATCCGTTTGGCATTTGAAGCGCTGATAGTCTAGCGTACTTAGCGACTGAATTCGGATATCAAAACCGTTCAGGTTATAACAAATTTGGTAGTCAGGTATGCTTCATTCATCAAGACTTCGTTGGACTGATGTTTGCAGACATATATCCCAAGTATTTTCTCGGTGAACAGATGTCACATCTACTTGCTGGCCCCAAACATTATCACAATAGAAAAAGATGCCAGACTAAAGTTTACACTGCGAGTAGCCGAAAGTTCGTTCGTCCCTGCAGATTTTAGCCTTGGGAGGTTGGCTGAATTGCAACATTGAAGATAACTGACCACCCCGGAATGCTATGATATGAAAGCAACGCACTTTTTGGAGACAGATCGACTGATCGTCTTGCTGTAACTCGACCTCGTTAGTTAAATGTAACTACCCGACTCTGCAAAATGAAATGAAAATGCTTACAAGCGACTGCCGAGAAGAAATGGCTTTTACTGTGCAGAATACGGGATTCTCAAAACAGGAAAGAAGATGCAATTCGTGTTGGACTGGGAAGCTATTCGAGTGGCTAAAATAGTTGCATCCAGGTTGCTCATCAATGTTTTCGATCAGCCCGTGTGTGTGTGTGTGTGTGCTTCGATGCATTAGCTCTGCCGGTGGAGTGGATGAGTAGATAGTGCGAACGCTAGTCCTCAAAGGACAGGAACAGTGCTACTGTATGTATGTGTGAAGGGCTGTTTGCGCAAGGTATTGAACAAATTACAATCACTAGGGTTAAGAACAACTAACTGCATATATGCCATGCAAAACCATCCCACTGATGAGACCACTTGTTTACTGTTTGGAAGCTACGCCTCATCTGGACGGAAGTTGAGAGATTGAGAACTTGCATTTTCTGCTTTCGGATTCTTTTAGTTTCAGAGTTGCTCAAAGTATCAGGTTTCAGCGTGAAACGGCTTGCGTGAGTTTGGATGTTAGTACGCCAAAAAATGGTTGTTTTAACTGAGGGGTAAGAAGAACACAGGAGTTGGCTGAAAGGCATTGAATTTATTGATACTTTCGTGTCTGTTATTCACGGGGAACCGAAAGACAACTGCGTGTATGCCGCTGTATACTGGGCTGTTTACTTATCTCAGGAGCTGCGTCATTCCATTCAAAAGATCCACTTCAAGTAGCCACTGGATTTTGATCCCAGGATTTGCCAGTGTTATAAAACAAACTGCTAGTTGGACGCATTCAGCCTGACTGTAATCATAAAAGTACTTACGAACCGATTACAGGTCTCCAATCATGTTCTCGTGGGGCCAATTTCGCATGTGCGTCGAGTTTCAGGTAACAATAAATGTAATCACAATAGAAATTTTACTGTTTTACTAACAATCAGTTAAATAATAACAAGTAACTGCGCTTTGCGGCGAACACTGTTGAGACGCTTTTATTTCTGTCCTTGACAAACAAAAGGATAGACACGAATGATTTATTGTTCTCGCTAATATCGGATAAAACGATATGTTGAAATAAATGGATAGATGAAACAGGACAGTGGTTTCCAGTGAAATAAGTGATATGAGCAAACAAGAGGACAATTTCCCACCATGGAAACCAGGGCTAATTTGCAATGTTTGCATTTTACCATACACTGCTAGGATACTGAATTAAATGCATAGTTTGTACGTTTATGATGGTAGAATCAACAATGAATAAGGATTATTAGGTTATTGATCAATGCGCCCTGTGTTGAGTTATTCCTGCTAAATTGGATTCTGGAAATTGGTTGCTTTTACCTGTGGCAAATATCTGGGATTTGAATGACAAAACAAAAGGTGCAACAATATCATTTGCGCGCCATTTCACCCCGCTCAAGGTAAATTTTTGAATTAACTCAGGCAATACAACATATTTGGAACGACCCTTTCTCCACTCAAAAGGTCAGGAGTTTATTATTTAACAGAGTTAGATAGACTGAAATATACCCAAAAGTCCGTTACGACCATCTGAAGATTAATGGATTTCACAGCCAAAAGTCGGATTAGGGATGGCCGAATACCTGGCCACTGATTTCCGAGGAACTAACCCAGATATTTCTCTGTATTCAACGAGCCATAAACCGTAGGATATCAGTCCCATCTATACTAGCTCTGTTCGGTAGTGCACATCGAATTTTCGAAATCTGATTTATTTATATCTCTCTCTCTCGATGTTCTAATTTTGTCCCAAATTTTATCACTGCAGAGATTTAAAAAATGACCTAATTCGACTGGTATTTTTCCTTTACCAGCAGTATCTAGAAAACTTAACTTGGCTCTTAACTTTAGTTTCAACGATGTAAAATAGATCACACAAACAGAAACGGATCAGTGTTCACACATCTTTTGTGGTTCACACCTTACCGGATGGTGTGTTCGTGTTAGTTTCCATCTGGTACAAGAGCAACTTCCGGAGGAAGAGCAAGTCAGGAGAGGAGAAAAACGATTAAAAAATTTTTTTTTCGCTAACCCAGGAGAGTTGCTAAGACGAATTGCATCGGTCTACCCCGACCAAGGTCGGAAATTTAGCTAGGCAACAATATTTTTTCACACTAAAATGGACTTTCGTGAAAATTACATAGAGCAGAAAATCGGCTTACGCGATGCGTATCGCTAATTTTATCACATAAACCAAAGTCGAATGGGTAACCTTTTGCCGGTCGTATAGACCCTCCAACACTGATCTGTCGAAGGTAATCAGGATTTATGCCAAAAATATTTATAATCGAGCAACAATATTGTATCGTCTAGCGAGGTGTGAGGAGTGTACGTACGTTTGCTTGCAGATGAATCTTGCACTAGACACGCCCAAATGTGTTCACGCAAGCTGCTTAAGTGTAGCTGTATGCGGACGAGATTGCAATGAGACAGTTGGATGATATAAATTACCAAAATACTATAAAAAGGCTATCGAATATTGCCGCTGGAATTTACTTGAAGACATATAATGCCTTTCACGCTTGCTGTTTGATTGGCCCATGCCAGATTTAAGCCACGTAACTGAAGATTGTTTCAGCTCTCCCGGTATTCAGTCATGCACCTTATTTTTCGGCAGTGGAATTCAGGTCCGCACATGAATATTATAATATAAATATTGGTAGTATATTTTAAGCAGCATAGTTATCTGTAGATAACGGTTGATTGTTCCCCGAGTTCGTCAGCATAAATTAACCAGTGCTATCTTATATGGTCGTATGCTAACCCAAATTTGAGTGTCCCGGTTGCTTGTTCACTCATGCAGTACAGTGGACTGTAGCGTCCATAGGGCAAGTCCCTTCTACTTTATTTATGTCAAAAAAAACAATTCGCATCTGACCATACAGTTTAACAGTACAAAAAGTAAACTGAAATTACAGCTTACAAGTAAATGCTTTGTTCTGGGGAAAAGATACACCGAACAACTGGACGAAAATTGCTAACAGAAAAGTGTTACAATTCCATATGGGCTTAAGACTGCCAAGTATTGCTGGCCAGAATGTTCCTGGTATGAACAGCATTCGGATCAAGTAGACAAATGAATTAGAAAGTGACTGATTCAGAAAGGAAAATCACGTCTCGTTACAACTATTCGGTCGTCTTCGAGAATTCGGTGTGCTCTACTCACCCACGAACACAGTCCAGACCTTCGATCTGGAAAGCAGAATGTGTCAGGAGGGCACTTCCCTGGTGGCTGATTGCGAATTCTCATGGTTTGGTATTATAGCAGATGATCACTCATTAGGCTTTCAGTAAAAAGAATTATCGATTTCATATGTTTATTACTCAGCGAGATATTGTGTACTGGTCTATGTCGGAAAAATTACAGACACAATAAAGCTGATGTTATTTGCCCATATGGATGAAAGACTTGAAAATGATCGTTCACATGAAACTTACTCGTTCGACGTATCATCCCCCCCTGGATAATATTTACAAAAACTGACCAATGTCTGTTAGATATACAACATATAAATTTAGTATACCGAGTCGGAAGCCTCTATTTCTGCGCAGCATCGATCTCGTTTACAAACAGAGAAATCGGAACAATGGGAAAATATTTTTGACGACCAAATCGACTGGCAAAGTCACGTTTGTTTGTCTTTAGTCCATATTCAATCCATGCAAAATGGTGTTTCACCCATATCAAAATTTTATTAGGATCTAGAAATGATAGAAGAATAAGTCTAATGTTTAAGCGCTGGATGTCAGCTTGGGGCAAACTTACAGGAAAACTTCACATCCTTTTTGGCTGAAATGTGGACACGTCGGCGAGCAAAAGTCCACTACATTGCAATACAATAGTGTACTAAGATCATCTACTTTGGCTAAATAAAAATGGCCGTGGATGCGAATGATAAATACGTGAGTGGAATACCAACTAGAGTGCAACAATCGAGACTTAACTGTTTGAACAAAATTTTCTGTCACTGATGTTCCACACAGTTTGCTCCCACACAAAATAGATGAACGTCTTTATTTCGAGGGATTCCGAAAATGTTCATTTCACAACGTTGAACTGCAAATGGCGGCCTTATTCTCGTTGAAAACTACTTATATGCTGTCAGAGAGGAATACCGCTATGAAGTTTAGCTTGTGCTGACTTCGTTTGTGCTGGAAATTTCGAAATGTTTCTTCCAATTTGGTAGCTCACCCACGTGCGCGTGTTGCTGGAGCAGCAGAGGTTGCGGTATTCGTCGAGTTAAGCCAGGCATGGCTCTTGATTGATTAAACAGCTAATAAGATATGAAACAGGGGCACTTTGTTTATTAATCCGTTTCCGAGTGAATTACTGCTTCTTCGCACACAGCTGAATATTGCTGTGATTTCGGCGAATTCTAGATTTTCCGGAATCCTGATTCCATATGTCTTCAGTTCAAATTCAGTGCAATTAGCTTGTAATGCAGTCAAACTTCATTCGAAGAATATGTCAACGCGTCAACAAACATACTATTTGCTGACGCCACACTTTCAGTCTTTGGGATCTTCCTGCCTTTATTACGAAAACCGACTGATCCATTACTTTTGTTTTAACCAACAGTTAGTGCATCAGCCTCACCGGTAAGTATGGGAAACCTATCGACGCGTCAATACTTAGGTCCCGAAATTCAACCATATTTCGTCGTCTCCAGAATCAGGATCTCGTCAATTGTGGTTGGTTACTGAATTGAAAACTGCTTCATGAGTTTAACAGTTTTTCCCCCAGTTCTTGAACAGCTAACATGGAACCACATATGTTCAAACGAATGTTTCAAAAACAAACTTGTGGATGAAAAGAACAGATAGTGTAGCGGAGGAAAAGCACGTCCAGAAGTGCGGCTCAAACTAATGCTAGAAATGGCCTTGTCGGGTAACTGGCACCTTATCCGTAAGGAATACGAATTTTTTTCACATACCACAAGAGAGAAATTGCTGTGCACAGAAGTGATGGAGAAAAGTGAATGTTGCGTATAAGGTGCTTTTGAACTGAAGATTAGTAATAAGAAAAGAGTGACAGAGGCTTGATCAACACTTTTAGGTTGAAATCCCGCTAAGGGGAGAAAACAACATAAAAAAGTATTTAAATTAACTAATTTGGATGAGAAAAGTACCTAATACTGTCAGTTTAAACTTGTGTCCTTTTGAAAATTGGTTAGCTGTTTCCTTTTGCAGTAGATTGAAGTTTGAAGCCAGTGAAAAAATCAGCTCTGTATCGTCCCAAACGAACGTAATCAGATTTGTCAATACTCGTTCTACTTCTTCCCGTATGATTTTATTGATGCTCGAAAATAACCAAATCAGCATGGAACTTTATCGACTATTCACGATTGTTCATTTCTAAACGTGCCGTATTATGTTCTTATTCTGCCGTGGTTCGGTTGGCTAAAGCAGTCTTGTTCAAATGAAACGACCAGTATCTGCGTTTGGATAACAGTGTGTCGACCGTTTCATTGACTTGAATCGTGCTGCTTTTTGTTGTGGACAGATTATGCTTGCATTTCTTATGAACTGCTATTTGTTGATTGCTTTTTAAAATCGATCTGCCTAACACTCCAGATTAATAAACATTACCTCACGAAGAGGTCCCAAACGGGCAATCCACTTAGTTTACGGTTATCGACAAACTGATCACAACTAAATCGTAAACATTTCCCTTTCCGGATTTCACTAGACTGTTCCAGTGATAAGCGATTATAAAAATTCGGAGTAACCTGGAAGACGATCGACGCCAAAAATTTTCTTTGGTGAAAATACAAAAGGTGGGGGAATTCAAGTTTGCGAAGACTTCTTTCGCGAGATCTTACGTTCACATTACCTGGTGATAGAATGAATAGAGCAAGTTTACTCAAACGGATGCGATTCTTCCTCAAGGAAAGCGACCAAAGGGGGTTGGAATATAGAGGCACAGATCGATGGTTTGGGACCAGCCAAAGTTTTCAAAAGACAGCTCTTTACGTAATCGAGTGGTGACTGGTGCATGCGCCAACGAAAATTGCACGCAAACCGACAGATACAAGATAATTTTTATGGAATTGTGTTAACGATGATCCTGGAAGGCAGACAATATTCCAAGTCACAAATCCCAAGAATGTTCACTCCGATGTCTTAAACTTCATGGTAGTCCACCACCGGGCCATGTCTTCATTGCTAGTTGGGGGTAGACGAAAACCTTGATTTTGATTTCCTCCCACTATTATTCATTTGCTCACCACATTTTCTACAACTTCGAATGTTGGCTGGAAAAACACTTCCCGGTTTTTAATGAGAAATCGGAAGAGATTTCAAGAATGGTTACATCAAACATCAAGGAGTGTGGTGAACTAACATTATGAGTGGGTCGGAAAGTAATGTTAACGAAAACTTCCGAGGAACTAGGCATCTGTCTCGATCCCAATTAATTAAACAAAATACTCAACCCAGAACATTTCACGCTGTGTTATTTGATTACACTTGACCTGAGCTACCGAACGCGTGGTATTCTTCGAAAGCTAACCGGGCCTCAATGTTTTGGCACTTGGAACCAGATTGAAACTTCAGATACCTGAGGACATTTGGCACATCGTATAGCTGTTACCGTCAGAAGTGACTACTGTTTTGGTTGAAATATTCGGTGAAGATTTTAAGAGGGACATTTCGCAAGCAGTAGACGATCTGTCTGGAGTATTCAATGTGACAGATGGCATTCACCATTTTGATAAGCTTAGTCGATAAACTGGCGAAAAAATTTGGTTCTTTCCTCAAAAGTTGCATCCAAAGTAGAATTAATCTAAAACGAGACAAATAGGCGTTCTATAAAACAGCAGTAAAACCAAGCGGTCACAATCACGCTCACACGGTTATCAAATCCGGTCCGGGGAAAAACACGTCCTTTTGCAAATGTATGTGCAACATTCAGCCTTCGATCGCGGAAAGCTTGGAGTAATGACTTCTTGTACTTCTATATTATCATTCATATTTACCTTTGGGTAAACTGTTAAGGCAAAGGCTGACAAGGCGGAACAACGAAGGTGGTGGGAATCGCCGTATCAAAGAACTAGAAAACAATATAACAGTTTGTAAAGCGTTTGTGAAAATGTCTATGTAATATACACCACCTGACAATCGTGGCTTTTAGGTAAAAATTAATTTCTTTATAGACGGCTGTTCGATTGATTGTTGGAACAGAACCTTGACTGTATATGAGCACAAATAGAAAACTTTGGCCCCCTCGAGAATCTCAATGACCATACTTTTGGTCTGCTCACGGAGGCGTACACCGAGACTACAAATCATTGATCATCGTCGCAGATAAGCCACTACCGAGAGAGGGCCGAGAAGGCTGCAGTTGATTACGCGATGCACTGCCAATGAGACGAACAAATCGTCGCTGTCCACATGCAGTAACTAGCCATGTCACCAAATACTCAAGCCGAGCATCAAAACGAGATAGCGCATAAGTTGTTTTACGGATGGCGCAATCCGAATTATCATCACTAACAAGGAACACCAAGCGGCAGGGAAATTTCGCCCAAGGGTGATCGGTAGATAAAAGAACTGTCAGCAGAAATTGTGCCTTTCGTCCAATTCGATGATGAGCTAACGACAGAGGACGAACTGATTCTTTGGACGAGCTTTTATTAATCAGACAAAAAATTCGATTAGAAGCTTCGTATTTGTTGCATAGTTTACATGTGGTCATCAATAGATGAATCACTTGGGCAAGAGATAGATATTGGCAGGCGGTTGTGGCAAGCCATGTGATCTGGAGAATAGCGAACTTTGTCATTTGTAGGTCATTTGATCAGTAGCAGGTAAGAGAGCCAATGAAGATGCAAATACTACCAGATGGACGATGGCAAATTGTGGAGTTGGATGTATTATGCCATCGATCTGTTGTGAGTGGGAGCGTTTTCGGAGTTTCTCGTCAAATTTCAAGCTACCTTTGCGCAACATGGGATTTCGATTCCGGCGATTTCCAATGGGATCTCTCTTTTTTCTTGGCACAAATTTCAAAAAAGATCTCAAACGCATAACTTCTTGAACATTATATCATCACTGCTTACCTCACTCAGTCTAACAGCGTTAAAAGTGCAAGGGTGTGGGGGGTGAACTTGCTCCACCTCATCGACCTACGAGACGCCTGTCTGGAAAATGAATGAAAACAACCCTGGCTGTATGCTTGGATTACTAGACCCACGTGTCGCATTTGCTCTAATGATTTAATCATAACAGAAGAAAAGCATGGCGACACAAATAAATATTCGGGATCGAAGAAGTACATTACCGAGTTTGCCTAGGCCAGGTTTGGATTCAAACGTTAGAACCCCTTATTTTTTTATCTTGTACTTTATTTACCAACAAAATATCAGTGTAAATCATTTTTTCAGGATAGGGGCCGCGGCCAACAGAGGGCTACCAATGGGGTAAGTTGGCCGGTGGTGGGGGATTCGAACCCGCGACGTTCACCTCGAAACGCCATGGTCTTATCCGCTTGGCCACCGTCGGCCTGCTGTAAAGTGCTGGATTGAAGGGGAATTCATATCAGGGGAAACAAAGAGATTGTACCTGATGAGATCCAGGGACTGCCTGGTAAGCAGAATTAAAGTTCGGTTGCAAAACCAGAGGAGTGTGGCTGCAAAAATTATAGAAAAAAAGATGGGTAAATGAATGCTCATGAAAAGAGACGAAAGCACGTTCGCAGGAGTCAGAGTAATGCAACTGCCGGTTGAAGGGATTCTACCAATCTTTTGAGCTCTCCAAGTGGACGAATCTGTTCAAAAGTGCCTTGCTAGATTAGTTTTTTTGATTAATTTTGTGCAAGACTTTTATTTGGCATGTTTTGACCAGACCAACTGATTTTGAAAATCACAGTCAGCATTTTTCGAATTCATCCAGCAATATTTTGCCACCGCCTTTTTGTTTTAATCACCATTAGTTCCCGCTGGATTCAAAAGTCATTTATTTCGCTTTCGCTCTTCATTTATCGCCTACGTAGTTTTGTCGTGTGTGAAACACGGCAGGTTGATTCAATGTGCTATCATTTTTCCATTTGGTCGCGTCACACTTTTGATACTTTTTTCCAGAGAATTACTAACGTGTTCAGAATTCGGTTCTCATCACGGAAAATAAAACGTGCCGAGAATTACTTGTTTAAATCGTACGGGAGACCGGCAATATTTTCTCAGCGAGACGGACACAGCCCAGTGTTTGAAACACCTGGACGCGTTCAGGTTACTTCCGTCCATGCTAGGAAAGAAAAAGACTAGTAGCAGGCAATAAGACTCACATGTTCAGAGTAATACCATGTATGTATATATATGTATATATGTCATAGATGCAAATTAAGGTGTAGTGACTTGTACATTTCGTCGATAAATGCATTTAACTCTATGGGAACCTTTGAACTTCTTTGTCTAGAGCCTTAGGTTCATACACGTTTGCGCCTTCACCATTTTCCATTGTGATATTTTTCAGGCATATTAGAGACGGAACAGAACTTATAGATACGTTGTAGGACCGGTTTATAGGACCCTCACTTCCGCTTTTCTGTAATCCGGTTGCGATTCGTTGAGGTGTCAGAGCCCTCCTTTGGAAAGATAATTAATCTTGCTGTTTCTGTTTCCTCAAACTGCATAAATTGAAGATCTGGCGATCTGGTGAATGAATGCCAGTTTTATCCATGATACTTTCCCCTACTCTGCTGAGACAAGCGACTCAGATGTAACACGCGTCGCAAAAACGGATTCTCGAACACGTTTGAACCGACAGGGTGGGTTTTATCAGGACGAATGATACTGGGAATATTCTGCTAATAATATGCGATCATTTCAGGTGAAAGTGCGTTTGGACAAACGCATCACTTTTAGCCAAGTGACGTATTTACGCCGAACTTCAGTCAAGCGACCATTTGCACCAGTATTCCCAAAAGAATTCTTAGCGGGAATGTTCTCTCCGAACGCGAAAAACGTTTATGTCTCGAAAATACTCGGCTTACATGAAGGAGGAAATTAAGTCGCAACCAAATTTGTACGCCATATTTTTTAAACTGGTGGTGTTTGTCGTGATTTGCATCTATTGAACACTTTTGTGTGATGTCAGTTGACTGAAAATAACTTTCTAATTGTACGTTTGTAATATCCTAATGTAAAACCAACTTCCGGGATGGGGAGATTTGACTGACCAACGAACGTTGGTCATTGGAAAACGAATCAGGTGGTGCTTTGATTTTGTGCTTTGCTCACAGACGAATCCGAAGAGATCACAATGGTAACAGACAGATTTGCCAGGTATCTATCAGACTGGCATGAGTAAAGGAAAATTGGAAAATTCAACAACAGATATTTAGAATTGCAATCATTATCCTCTTCAATCTCACCAGCAGAATGGGGATGGCAACATTCTTCGTCAGCCAAATGAAAGTGTTTTTTTCCGATGTCTAAGCGATTACGAAGAAAAAGGTGATTTCTATTGATTGTAGTGTGCTCATTATTTTTTATTTTGTTTTCAGCTTTCTCTTTTCGCAACAGAAGAATGAGGTAACGAAAAAGAGTGGGATAAGATCTAACAATAACAGACACGAACCTACACCCACGTGCACCGTTAAAACAACAAAATCGTTCGAACGAATAGCATCAAAGTTCCAGAGTGCCAGTGTTTTGCAAACGATGACCAGGTTCCCGTCATGGATCGTTTGATATATATGAAAATAAAACGCAGTCTCTGGTTACCTGCTTGTATTTGATCCCATACAGAGGACATGTCCCTACTCCAATTTCGTAGATGTGGTTCAGAGCTCTTATTGAAAAATCTAAAGCCGACTAATTAGGGTTTGAGACCGAGGGTAACTAAACCAAGTTTGATTTACGTTGTGTTCGTGATTGATTTGCATCTGCATCCGTCAACAGCAAAGATTTTCATTGTGAAAAACGAGTTTATAGGCCGTTCCTGACTTGATTGGAAGATCAAACTAATAACAAATTCTTAGAAAATGTTATGGAAGTTGCTTTTCTATTCGAGATACTGTCAAATGGCTACAGTTTTGTACGTATGGCGTACGCTTGGCTGATCCACATGTACATGGAATATATATGGATGAGTCACTGGAAAAGTGTTTGATTCTGGACATTCAAGACGGACATGCAAACCGAGTAGTAAAAATATACAGAAAGTAAAACTAACCTTTTTACAAGTTAGTCACGGTTAAAAACGTGCATCTTGTAAAAACAAGCAATAATCAGGATCGAGGTATTTTTGCAAACTTGGAAAAAATAGCGATTTTTAGTTAAGACAACAGAAATATCGGGTGAACAGGTAAGTTGAAGTCTGCTGGTGAACAGCTAGAACGTATCCGGGGGTAACTGAAAGAAGCCAACCGTAAAAGGGAAGCAGAAAATTCAGACCAAAAAGCAAACCGGACGTGCAATCAATAAGATGATAGCGGATCAGTTTCTGAATGATGACTGTATGTGAAACATGATTGCCGTGTTTGTAAGTTTCGGGAGAACAGAAACGAAATGCACATTGATGCTTGTCACTTTGGCTAAGTGCTATTCCAGCGGGGCTGTAAAATCGAAATCACGGAAAAATAATTCGAGCAAAAATGTATACCTCTATCGTAATCGTCAAGGTGGACAAAATAGATGTGAAGCAGCGCTAAGTGAATGAGCGTGAATGGATGATAAGTTCACTTGAGAATCACACAGTGATTCGTCGAAGGAAATTTCGTTCATCCATCCGTATGCAAAATATACTACTGAGTAGAAAAACCAAGTGAACGAGCGCTCAAATGAAGCTAAAAGACGGTGAGACTTGTGATCCCATGATATTTCGCTAATCCAGTAGATGACTAGAAGCCGATTTACTGATAAAATACCCAAGTTCATGCCCTGAACAAAGCTGGCAAAGATGATGTTTCGGAAGTGAAATTGAATCTTAGATGTAATACACTTAACCATGCAGCATTTACGTTGAACAAGCTTGAGACCGTTCCCTTGATTCTCAGATAACAAGCAGGGGCGTGTGGGAACCATTGCTGAGAAATTTATGGTGTGATTGCAACTTTAAAGGTGAGCCGTTGGTGCAACTTTTGTCGTGGACGAAACGGGATGATAAGGCTGCAATGGTCTATATTAATTTGAGTGACTCGTACGCATCACACAGCATACTAACTGTCGCACAAAATTCACATTCATTTGGTATCCTCCATCTGCGGTTTAGCAGCCTCTGCCTGATATAGGTTGGATCTACAACTTTCGATCAACTCAAAACGGAATAAAGGCAGTGATGCGTGAATTGCCGAATCTTCTCCCACGGGATGGTGGCCAAACGTGAATTACATTCGCGATTGTGCGGAGAACGCTAAACTAAGCTCATTCAAAGTCAGATAATGGAAGGCAAGTTATAGCCGGAGGATATTGAAAGAAGGGCCGAAACGGCTAGGCGACAGTTAAAATTGCAAAAATGTCGCTTGTTGGTGGCGTATTAGGGTACGAATGACCTCACTTTTCAGATGGAATTCATACAAAATTCTTACTTGGAACATCTTGCAGACTAACATTTATTTTCATAACTTGTCACTAAATCCGACTGAAAAGACAACATTATTACAACACAAAGAAACTTAATAGCAGCCACACCCGACTGACTCTAGGAATTTCCCTTGCCTGTTTGACTACCGTTCTGATTCCACTTTTCGAGTGCAAACCTCAAGTCCCCCAGTCACTTTTGTACACGATAATCATCATACTCGGATTTCGCTCTCGTTAGGGCCCTTCAGTGGTGCGGCTTTCATTGTACCAGCTGTTTGAAACTGGGACTTTCTGACTGGAGGGCATCTGTGTTACTACTTTGTAACCAGCTCATGTCCAGGCTAATCGGAACTACCGACCTAAGTTTGTTCAGATTTCGCTCTTATCAACAACTAGCAGCATCCGACGTTCTCGAAGGGAGACGAGGTGTATGTCTTTTTAACTCCATTCAAATCTCTCACCAAGGCATGTCTTCTGCGCATGATGGCTGCATGCCCTCACTAGCCTGTTTCGTGTTTGATAGAATATTTACGGGTTATTTGACGGCCTACTCCAATAGGAAACAAATGATTCTTACAAAATGTATAAACAGTTGCCGATGTCCGGGTGGTAAACTGACCCGTTGGTTTCGACAAAATCTCCCTTGTACCATGTTAATCGAAGAGATAAAACTGCGGAATTCAGTGAACAACTAACTGGTAACAGTAAATAGTTTTCTACACAGAGCTAAGCAGATTTTACAAAAGTATACAAATAATTTGTGGAGTAGTGATCCGGTCAGTTTGCACTGGATGGATCTAATCTGTCTGATTAAGTAGAGCTGAAAACGGGGACGCAAGTAAACAAGTTTAGACTAGATTAAATCAACAATCCATTTCAGATGTCTTGATGAATCCAGAAACCGTATTTTATAGACGACGAGAGATCAATTTATTGTTGTCTTCTCCAAAAGCTCACTGGGGTTGTTCTCTGGAATGGATTTAGATGCGATTGGAATTCCTTTGTTGGAGGTGGTATAAATCACTATACTTCAACAGGAATGATTCACATATTCTTGACTGCAGAGCAGCTACTGCTGGGAAGTCTTAGACAAAAACCTGAATCCATTCAGCTCTGTAAATCAGACGGCATGCATCCAGTTTGACAATTTTGTAATGTCGCTGTTGCATGGCGGAGGCAGAAAATTTGAGTCCCTGAGAGTAATATTAATATTATCATTGTCAATAATGAAAATAAAGAATAAAAGAATTCTGCTGAATGTCACACGGGAAATCGATTTTTCTCTGTCGGTTGGTTATTTGATCAAGTTTCTTGGGGGAACAACGATAAAAATCGATTACAAAAATACTTTTGACCTAACTAACATCGTGTTTTTCTTCACCTTACCCGATTCGGTACTCATTTCAATGGGCAAAGTACGCAGATTCGTGCGCTTAAAATAATGGAGACGATGGCTTTTCTTGATGCTTTCATAAGCTTCAACTCCGTTTGATCACCCATGCGGTTTCTTCGGCGAACTGTAGGCAGCGCAGGAAATGAACGTCTCTTCGGTTGTTTTTGTTTGTATTTAGTTCCTTGTAGTTGAAAATGCACAAGTTCGTGAAAATCTGTCCGCTGATGCTCAGTGATGAGTAAATATGCATCCGTTGCAAGGTTGAATACACACTGCCAAAGTTGAGAGATGAAATGTATCACCTTTTTAAAAGAACTGATCAAGGCTTATTAGAAAATATAGGTATTTTCAGCCCTATTCCTTTTGCACAGTTAAAATGCGTAACTTGTAAAGCCGTATTTGGTGAACTCCCCAAAAGCGGGACAACTCGATTAAAAACGAGTTCAGCTAGTTAAAGTAAATCGAGTTTACATTTGCATACTACCGCTTGTGTCAAACCAGACCAAATTACATTAGAATATGGAGGACCTGGACCCTAGATTTATCCTGCAACAGTATGTTGCATGACGAAACAGATTGGCCGGTGATCAGATAGTTGCATTCGTTTCGCATTCAGTTAGTTCATAAAGACAGATGGCGTAATGGGTGGCTTAAAAAGTAGCAAACAATTTCAGGCTCGTGAATAGTGCTGATAAAGTGAGAAAACCTGTCTTAAGTTGGATAATCAAGCCGTCGAATAATAAAATACGGTTTTGAATTACTACGTGAGGTTTTGCCTTCACTGGTATCGTTGGATGAAGCGAGGTAGACAGATTGATTCTGTCTCGTCCAGTTCCAACCAGAGAACTGTCTTGGTTTTCCTCTACACGAGGGACTAATTTTCGGGCTACGTTGTTCTGTTTTCTGTCCCGCCATTTGAAGCTCACTTTTTAATTATAGGTTCACCCAACCTTCAGATTCAGTGGTCCGTATGTGGTTGATTGGTTTCAGGTAAAATGTTCCTTCGGGCAAATGCTGTTTTCCTAGTGGTACATGAGTTCTGATTACTGAGCTCGAATCGAGAAGGGAAAAGTGAATCGGTTTAGATGTGCAATTTAGTATTAGCGCAAACAACTCGCTCATATTTTTGTATTCAAGGAATCACCCTATTTCGGTAGGCACAACCAAATAGAGCATACTTCATGTTTCCCGTAGTCGTGTAGATGTTTTGCATTTTAATTTCGAAATTTCCAAATCCCGGTAGATTATGTTGCCTTATTTGGGGAGTCAAAATTTGTCAAATTATCAACTGTTGCTCGAATAGAACTTCTTTGTTTACGGAAAGAATATAAACCGGTGACGATTTCAAACCAGTTACGATTCTGGATGGTGACCTAGAGAGGATTACTAATCGGGCAAAATGTTTTGATATCAGACTACTAAATTCACACCTTTGTTATGTGAAATGAGTTATCGGAGAATGGTAGGTGGTCTGGTAAAGAGAGGCACAATCTGCCTTTGTTCTCCGACTGACCCAGACGTTTACGCCCGCTGCTCACAGGTACGATGTGGAAGAAATCAACCGGAAGACTGATACTTCGTTGGTCTATTTTGAACCGGGAGTTAACATTTAGAATTCTACTTTTCAAAACTACCCAATGCAACTTTCCTTCAGTTATTTCCATTAGCTGTCACTTTCCAGCAACTGGGTTTGTCAAAGACTAACATCATGACGGCCACGAGTCTGGCGACACAATTGAGTTAGGCTGCCTGTAAAGCTTGTTTTTAGATTATCTAACGTCTTCATCTGCCAAAAATAGACCTGTATTTCGAGACTTCACTATCTGATTTGCAATATGATATGGCAACTGTTTGTTGTCACATGAAACAGATTTTCCATATTAATTATACCCACACTATCCATCTTTTGTTCTACTAAAATTAAGTAGTGGAACCGAACGTTTCACAGAACCAAACCACTTAATGGTCCTTCGTTTTCGCATGTTGTTAAGACGATGGGTCAAATATGGACTTTTATCGCCATATCAAATTCTATTGACAGATCTGGACGCACATTATTATGAAATCTTTCTGAATGTTCATTGTGGAAATCTGAGTCACTTCAACCATTGCAAAACTGTGATGGTTCATTTGGTCAGGTTTCCTCGCTACAAAAGTCAACCAGAAACCTAAATTGGTAAGTCTTTGGTGTGATTTATAATTGTCCATTGAATGCTGAAGTCAGCATTCACGATGATGATGGTTGTAGAAATTATTCTGGCCGCTTTGCGCAGAGCCTTTCCAGTCACTCCCTGCTAGCTAGATTCCGTAATCCTAGCTGCGTCTAAACCATCCTAGGGTTGCTTCTTTTGGATCAGCTGAACTTCCCGGCCCAAACGCCTAGTAGGTGCATAGTCAGTAGAAGTTTATTGTAGGAAAACAGTGCTATGAACATAAGCAAATAAACGCATATGGATGTACAACTGGAAATCTCCAAACATAGGAGAAGAAACAGCCAGTGTCAGTGGCTTCAAAAAGGTGTGACAGGACGATGTACAGTGTGTATTTAGCAAAATCCAACAGGTTTCTTTGGGGCTGGTGACTGCGTGCGACCTCACATGAATCTGTTCGCCAGCACATTGTATGCATCTGCGCGTTCGTGTGTGCTGTTTTGTGTAGGTCAGTGGTCATGGGAGAGACTGCGATCAGCCTAGCGCAAACTCGAAGGTAGGCGCCTGTGTGAGTGCGTAGGTATGGCCAGTCTAGTATAGTGATTGCGAGTGAGCAGCGATCAAGGTACGAGTTCACATGTGTTTACGTTTTTGATAATTAGGATCAGTGTGGAGTGAAGAGAATTGTGGTAATTGAACGTCAACAGCAAACTGAAATACACCATGGGAACTCTTATTTGGAAGTGCAAAATGTTTTGCCTGCGTATTTTGTGCATGTGCGATTTCAAACACGACGGGTTCGGGGATTGCAACAGTGCAAAGTTGTACGGGCATCGATCGGTGGTCGGACGAGTTGACGCTTCTAGCGATTGTGCTACCTTTAGGATCACATGACAACGAGTGAAACGCACAACGATGATTGAGCTGACAATGCTAATGACGATGAAGGTATTGATAGTAGTATGATGGTATTGGAGGGTAAGGGTAGTTCATGACTTCATGATGAACAATAAAAAGAGAACATGTCGGCTGGAGGGTTAGCCTCGGCTTGTGACCCACTAGACCAGCTTACTACCACGTCACGTGAAGTCGGTAGTTCAACCGTTATTGGTGTACACCGACATTCCAAAGACCTTCACCTAAAATGTTTGATTTTTTTCGTACGCTTATACTTTTCGTACTGTCATGGTACTAGCACATAATACGAAGGAAGCAATACTACAGGCACGGTAAAGGTACAAGTGATTTGCGATATAATGTTGTGTACTTGGTGGAAACATGTCAAATATACCACGTTCGATTAATTGGGACCTGAATGTTTCGTTCCCCTCTTCTATGATAACCCGTAGTCAGATGTTTCAATGATATCCACCAAGGGTGAAAAATGCGCTCATCTGAGTCCAAAATTGATATCAGCCATCAATCGCCCTGTAATTCAAGCATAGATGATACCTCGCAGGTAGTCCATCATGACTGCAGTCTCAGTTAACATGTCTAAGTAGCCGTGAAAAACTATCCAGCTAAATGTGTGTACATGTATGTTTATATGAGGCAACTGGTATTTTGACGACATTATTTTGCTGTTCTTTTCAATGAAAACAGCCCTTGATGCTGGAGTTCAACAAATTTTCCGACACCTTGTAGTTTGGAGGGGCTTCGCACCACAAACGACCTTACTTTGTTATCAATGTACCCGGTCTATCTATCTAATAACCAAAATTTTGTTACTGCTCTCTAAAAATAGCAAACCTGTGTGACTGCACTCTTGAGTTGCCGACATTTTAATTCGTGTATATAGGATATATAGGAATAACTGCTGACTCATATAGAGAAACCGGCAAAAACCGGCTCACACTTGTTTCATAGTTCGACTTTTCACACGTCAACACCAAGCGTATATAAACAGTAATTATTACTAATCGATTTCTGCGGCGAATGATGTGTTGGTTAACTGATATTTTCCGTTTTTCAAGTGGTGTTAACCTTTCGCAGTAGAAGTAGATTACACCCCTAAAAATTGCGCATGTCAGCAATTTGTTTCTTTTTCGAACACATGAAGATGGTTTTTGTCAAGCTGAACACATCTTGTAACCACCCGCGTTCTATCGTTTTGGAGAAAGAATGCTGAAGCTCTTGTAAATACAGTCAGCAAAGGTGCAAGTGTGTACACACCGGTTCAGGTTATATTTTCTACCCCAAAATGCTGCAAGATTTTGAAGTCAGGCAGACAGGATTTTTTTGAGTTCCACATGGGCAAATGGAAGTGCATTTGGGAAAGTAAATATTGCAGTTAACGATTTTTTTGAATTGTAGAAAACATAAAGCAATTTTTTGCTTTTTACCAGGTGAAATGCCAAACAACTACAATTCTGTCCAGACATTTTACAAGCTGTGCACTTATATCAGTCAGTAAACAATCACTATGAAATCCGCGTTGCAATATCCACCCCTTTAGTCTTTTTCCCACCATGCTATGATGTGCACATTCAGAGGTAGTCTTTCAAGCTTTGAGGAATCTTCTGGAGGTTACCTTGTCTCCGGTATAACATTCTCAGTTTCGAATTCTAATCTACAATGTTTGAGAAAAAATCCTGGGAAAGAAACTAACTATTTCGATGATTAATGATTAGCTTTGCGTGTTCATGATGTCACCTAAACTGGCACAAAAATACTTTGGTGAGAGACTGGAATGGTAGTTCTGGTAAAACCTTGCTCAATCCAGCCAAATATGAATACCCATTGTATTTGTGTGCCCCAGTCATTTGTGATTTTGATTCATCCGGGAAAGCAACATTAACTTAAATGAATTCTTCGGACTGATAACGCTAGCCCCAACAACGAGCTGCCTACCGGCTAATTTTGGGAGGATAAGCATTAATGAAAAGTAAAACGATGTGGAATCTGCTGTTTCTATTTTTATTTTTCCCGGACGGTGGCAATATATTTCTTTTGGGAGCGATTAGTCTTCTGGAAGTTGGCAGTTAACTGCAATCGGAAAAATTAGATGCATGAATATGCGTTATTTTAAAATTGTAAAGCAATCTACCAGTCAAAGTTAAATGACTTTTGATATCAGGCGTATCAGCGCAGAAATCTGGCTGAAGATGCTAGCGCCCAGATGAAATGGCGCTTCATGACATTATTATTTTAACAGGCTGATTTTGCATTCTCCGCGCTACATTAAGGCTGGCAATTGAGCTTTCAGGAAGGTCTACCTATTGGGTAAAGACTCATCACAAAATATTCGAGCGGGATACATTTTCACGGGCTTTCAGTGGAAGACAGTGTTTCTTTGTAGAAAAGTGGAAGAATGAAATCGAAAATGGTTTATTTAGTATAAGCACATGTATTACTCGTAGTTATGACGACTAAGTAAGAACGCATTGGTAGAATTAGAAATGCGGTTGATTGATGCGAAATGGGACTACTGGCGAGCCCAATGTTATATCGGGGGCCGTATGTCAAGCGCACCCGTTCTCACGGCTTCCAATTGATCCATTTTCCAGTTCAACCATATCTTCTTGACCTTATTTGCTTTCTTGCATCCAGTGATAAAACAGAAACAAGAAAGCACCGAAGAATCTAAGCTAAAAATTTTCAGCAGATTTTGCTGTACAGTTTAGTGAACTCACCATAGTGATTTCTAGACGGACTGTTGCTCTACCACTACCGATCAGTCTGAGTTGAAGTGCCATTTGGTCATATGGGTTCGAGGCTTTTACTGCACATCCGAGTTCATGTTTTTAGGCTCATTGGATTGACCATTCCTGGTAGCTAAGATGTCAGGGATTTTCTACGGTGATTTGACATATCTGGCCAGTGAATACTTTTAACGGAAAATAAAAGTTATTATTATGGTGTTTATATTTGCAATGTAAAGCGTCCCGGTATCAAACGTTGCTCGTGTTTGATCTGCGAGCTAATTGCATAGGTGGATGTTAATCGGTTGACAGACGATCAACACAACATCTGCATACAGAACAAACGTCTACTGCGCAAAAACAAATGAAAATGCAAGTGTCTCCATCGTATGCAACGCGTTCAAGCCAAATGGTCCCGCGAAAAGAAACAACTGGACTCCGAGTATGCAATAAACAAAAATAGGTATTGAAGCAGAAGAAAGTTCACTGGATCTAGGTGAATATGATTGTTTTGCTTTTATCTCCGTATCTTATAGATTTCATACACAAATAGGTATGATTCGTCTTTATTTTGTCTGATAAATTATTCAAATACAACAAGTGAACGAATTTCCTGTGTTCATATTATATGAACAAGTAAATATCGAGGCATCCGCAGATTTACTATGCATGTGTTTGTCCGGTTAGAGAACATAAATTCCTGCTCGTGTTACGTTTGCTTAACTTACAGATCAGTACCGTTGTTTACCAGGTTGAGTTGGCGTCACGGAAATTGGCAACAAATGCGAAAACTAAGTAGCAGAACAGGAAAACAGGAAAACATTTTGAACGATGGTACCAGGTTATTTATGGACTAAAAAACTTAGAAAAACGTCCGTTTGTTGAAGAGAGGCGAAAACAACATTTTGTTAGGTGAGAAAAGGAAAGTCATCCATAACATGGCTGCTATTTAAGAGGGTATCAATTTAGCATGAACCGATTTGGTCAAGTTATATTTTGATCATTTGATTTCGATACAATTTGCGTAATAAATACAAACAGTATTTAATCCAAAACTCAAGCGGGTATAACGATTCGACATGCATATCGATTAATAGTAGAAGGGCTCTGAAATGTACCCATTCGTCAAAATAACTTCCGAGGACTAATCTGTTCTCTCGAGTTGGTCAGATGGTTATAGCAGTTTGTTAACTTCGGCAGTTTTCACACATGTCGTCTAATGAAGTACGTTCATGATTTAGACTGTTCTCAAAGAACGTCTGGTCTCATTTGTTCCAGTCTTGATACCTCTCAATAGAAACTGCACAAAGCTGCTTAATCCATGTGCGATAATGAGAACATGATCGACCAACGTTTGAACTGTTTTTCTTGGGTGTTGCTTCTCCGTTCATTGGCCGATAAATGACAAAAGTAAATGTTAAACCAAGCGCCCAAGAAAAATTGCATATCGGAAACGCTGGTGCAGCTACTCATATTTTTGAACGTCTCTTGAATGGGGGAAATCATTCGGTTGACCGAGACTGACTATACCATATTTTGATACACAAGCAGGTTTTGACTTGGAATTGTGAAATTATGATATCGGGCTCTCCTATGAAGCGGTCTATAGTACGGCGTCATTATGATGAAGTCTTCCTGTGTAACCGGATCCGGCTTCCCGTGAGAAAGACTTTAATCGGTTATAAACCAATATTTGTACACGTGCCAAGACGTTAACCGGTAATACATATACTCTATACTCATTAGGATACATTCACAGAGGCGGATGCTGTGTGGACAAAACATGCGGTATTTATGATAAGATTAAACATGCGCCTTCAAAATTTATGCTTGACAAACTGGCTCAAACAAATTTAGAAATTGTCTGAGTTATGCACCCGAATTCACCTCAGATGGGACATATCGTCCCGCCACCAAGTCGGATTGCGGGCTGCAACGAAATGCTGAACGTGTCTATCTGTTCTGACATGCCTTAATCAGAAAACGTTTGGCTGTCCCGGCTGACCACTACTTCGGCGTGTATTCTTAAGCACAAGCCACCACGGGAAGCCGGAGGTACATGAAACAACTAGTTTGTCATATTCAAATGGACAGTGCCGAACACGTGAAAAATTTAGAAAACGATGGAATCAACGAATACACGATCTTTCATGTTTCGATGCATTTAACAAAGCATTTATACGTAGCAATCGTGACAACAATAATCTAAATAAACTGAGGAGTGATTTGGTAAAAACACCTAGCGCCAGATATAAGATGTTTTAGGAGAACACAAACCACAGTTTGGGTTTTCTAACGATTTACACACGTGACTATTTTTCTTCTGTTTGAGCAATGTTGAATTACTTCAAGCGGACAGATTCGGGGCATGGATGTGAATTGTGGTCAGGGTATCTACATATGTCAGTCAGTCTCTTTGAATAGCTTCCTGGTAACCGGCCTTTCTTCGTAACGGCATTTTTAAATTCTGCATCGAAAAGGAACGGTTGCATTTGAAATTTAATCATGACTAAACAGAATAATTAAAATCATGCATAGAGAACAAACAGGACTTGGCACGTGTTGTGCCATCTTGTCAGTAGCAACCGCATGCAATGAAAAATGGGATACTTTGTTGCCTATTCAACTCAACTTATTTCCGGACACAACAAAGGCGCTCAGTGGCATTCCAAAAATGGCTTGAGCAAACACTACTATTCATTTTTGCCCAAAGTATCATTTGTTTGTGTGAAACCATTCCGATGCTTTGATTCAAACAAAATTTTGACATCAAACTATTGATACCAATTGCATATCGAGCGAAAAATTCTTATGAAAAGTGGTTGTCTCATTTTCAGATTAATTTATATTCAGTTAATTTCAGCGATGATAATGGTCCCCGATTATTACATTGATCAGATTTGGAGATTGATTTTCACGTTTGGATTTTCTATGAACTAATACTTTTCTTTGGTTTGTATTAGTTTAATAGAATTTTTCGTTGTCATTCTATCATCTTTTCAGTTCCTCGTCTGTATGTCTGCAAGATGCCGTCTGTTTCTAAAATCTTCTTGGTTGCCATTAGACGGGTGAGATTGTTTTCCGTGCCAGCGGGCGGACGTTTGCGAGAAAATTCCTCCCGTTTTCTGTTTTTTTTTCAACGTTAATAAAAGTGTGATAAATTGCCGTTTGGATTATGCCCTTCACGCCAGAACCACAGATCTTTCGATTGGCTTTACACTGGAGAAGCATCGGATTCGAGTTCCGTTCTCATTCGGGACGATCGCTGGTGCACATTCGCAGTAGCATTCACGGTATGAACCCGTGCATTACCACTGAGCCACCAGGTCTTGTTCAGTCTAATAAGTCACGCAATCGCCCCCAACGATATCCAACCGAACATGGTGATACCAGTCTAACTGTGCTGGAATGCCTATAACTCTTAGGATGACTGTTGTTGTGAAGGGTACGTATCAGGTTCCCTTCTGCATACAATAATGACCGACATCGAATTGGTCGTTCCGGTGTTCAGTAAAAAAGAATTTATTCTAGCCCAACATCTGCTTGAGGTAGTCACTGAAAAAACTGCTCACATGGACCCAAAAACATCCTTCCCTTGAGCAAACAAAGCAAAACATGAGAATGTTCATTAACTATTGTGCACAACTACAACCTTCCGTACGGTTCTTTGCTGACTCTATTGTCTATCTTTAGTTTGCCAAATCACAAGGAGTTTGGATCTAGCCGTGAAATCGCTGAAACTATTTCGTCAGTGGAACAACATTGGTTGGCAATCCATTACTCATTGTGGCATTTGATGCCTGTGATAGAATCACTAATCCATTATCGTCTGACACCAAACAAAATCGGGACTCCGTGATATTCCAAGCCCATCTTTAATAAGCCTAAAGTGAGAATTATTCCTTCACTGACTGTGGGTAGGCGAAGAGATTGAGACATTGTATGGCTTGCTGTCAGGTAATCGCTGGTCTTAATACCTGTAATCATAGGGACTTTCTTTCAGATTTTTGTCCTTCCCAGAGGTTTTTCAACACTAGGTTCACCTTGACACTGCCCACCGCAAAATTATTCTGGACTTCCTCAAAAGCTGCACATTCATTATGTTGGTACCTGAAATCCCGTATTGACTTGCAATCCCGGGAGGCATATCGTCTCGTTAACGTGGCGATTCTACATTAGGATTCGTCAGCGACCGTGGGAACTGGTTGTTTTGCAAATAAAACCATTTTGAACTCTCTTTTGATTTGCCGAGTTAGAAGACCGTGTTGTTGGAAATCACTTTTGGGTGGTGGCCTGGGGGTCGTTGGTGTTCATGGGATTCTTAGCACTCGGTTTTGTACTTTGATCGCAAACGTCTTATCAATTGCCGAGGTCCTATTCGCCGTGATATCAGCCAACATGACGATGGGAAGTTTGCAATCAAACACTAAACCAAACGATCAGAACATCAAGAAAAGAATGGCTTAGTTAAGATTTTAAATAAATATGATCTTTGCCATTGCGTGATTTATGTGAATGAGTCCTGTGTAGGAAGATTTTTATCAATTTGTATAACACCTCCGGACCGGTCGTGGACATCACTTTGAAAGCATGTGCCTGAATCGGGATGAAACCAGCCGAAAGCAATCTCAGATTTATTATGCCGACAACATTTTTGATTCAGTGAGATCGTTTCCAGCCTTTACTCGTGGGAACCTAAACTTTTTCGGTCACGGGATGTATGCAATTTGGAATTTGGATCAGTTTTATCATGGGTTTCTGATCCAAATAAGGCTGCATTAAGCATGAACTATTTTGCACAATGCTAAGCTAATTCAATAAAGAAACATGTTCTGTAAGGCTGAAGCGTTGATCATGGTGCAACTTTGAAAATGAGTTCGAATACCAACGAGGCAAGTCATGATTCAACTGTTAAAAGTGGCTTATCCAACAAAGGCTAACTATCTGTTTATTAAACTGCAATTTAATTTTCTTTTTGGTTAAAATCTGAATAGTTTGCTAGAAGCAGTACTTGATATATTAGGTAGGTGATAAATAGAGTAAACTAAAACAAATGTTTTCTGGAACACAGTACTAAAACTATCTTATTATTTGGTTTTATCGAATGTGCTTCATTTTGCTGTTCTTACCAACCAATGGACTGCGTGAGCGTCCGAACGAATAACACCAATTGTTCTTGCATCTTCAACCGTCTGAGCGTAGATAAGATATGGAAAATATGTTTATTCGATAGTAAGGTACATTTTTCTCCCACCTGTTTTGGTCCTGTAGTGATCAGACCTAGACAAAACTCACAGAGCATACAAGCCAATCCAGAAGCCCCATTTTAAGCATTCAAATTCAACTCTGAGAGGCTGATTGGGTAACGCTGATGACAGACCTTAAAAAAAACATTCATCCCCGTCTGGAAACGCTGATAAGCGAAGCAGAATTGCTCTCGGATAAAGCTGAAAATAACCAAAATTATTAGCACCCAATTGTCAAAGGGAATATGGCAACCTATAATCACTTATGGATGTCCCATCCTGTTCCAATAACCCGTCTGGTTGTTTGGTATTTCAGTATTATTTACACGCTTGTAAAATTCCAATTTCTCCCGGGAAATACGATCTGTACTGCCCATGGTAATCGGTTTGATCAACTGTAAAAGAGGAAATTAACATGTTCCAGCCAATCTAATTAGAAGTTTGCCAGAGCTCTTGTTCATCATCCATAACGAGTTAACTGTTTGTGGAGAATCACGTGCACAGTCGACTTCGTACATTATCTTTATTACTGTTTGATTGATCTAACCGTAGTCGATAGATAATCAGCACCTGTTGCTCGTTCGTTTGGTTCATTCAGTCAGCAGGCAAACAAGATATTATTAAAACGTTCAACAAGAAAGGTCTATGTGTTTCCATGAACAATAATAAAAGTCAGTATTCATGGCTTACAGCTTCCATTTCGTGCACACAAATTATTTCCAGCCCAACTCGAGTCTGAACGGAATGTGACAATAAAAAACAAAATGGCTGTAACATCAACAGATAACGCATATTCTATTCAACTTAGTGGGCATTCCACATGTGACGGCGGGTTATCAAGGGATTCGTCATACAACGTGTGCATTCACCTCGAAATGGAAGTACCGCTCAGCTTCTTCAAAAGTTCGGCTTTATTGCACACGAAGTTAATTACAGTGAAAATGTTGAATGTGCTAGATTAAGGAAAACAGTCAAATAACATTTCACGATACCCGCGATGTGAAGACCAGCTAACCTTTTCCGTTATCGAACAAAAATAAATCGTAAGTGGGTTGAAATGCGAACGGTCTTGATGTTGTTTTTCGCGCTGACACTTCGAGACTAGCCGGAAATTTGAAGTGTTTAGATCCAGTATCTGATTGTGCCAGTCCCGTGCATGCTACTGCCTGTTCGTGATTCGAATTAGCATTAAACAGTTCCGGTTGGCGAAAGTGTCAACCTAGAAATTGGAACAGCAAAACGATTTTTGAACTTTCTGGAAGTTGAGTGCCAAGGACGAGCGCTAAGTCAGGGCGAAGACAGTTCTACGATATTATTGGGAAACAAAAATGACTGAGAAATCCCACAGCACATGGATTTGTAATAAATAAGAAATGAACGTCTTTATTCCTTCCTGATAAAGCTGAACAGAATACTCATCAAGTGAACGAGAAAGTGGGATTCCATTTAAAAATGAAGATTTGAGAAAAAGAGTTTACGAAATTGCGCAACATTTGCTTTCATCTATATTTACATTTTGGTCAAAGTCAGTTATTAAAATGTTCTTCTATGAACTTTGTCCGGCGGTGGCCAAGCGGCTAATGTCGTGGCGTCTGGACTTGAAGTTCGCGCCTTCGAAACCTCCCAGTCAACTTCCCCGATTGGCAGCTTTCTGTTGGCCGAGCCTCCCTTCTTAAAATAATGATGTACATTGTAATTTGAATAATAAAGGAAGCAAAAAGCTAAAAAATGAAAGATAAATTATGACTCCTTGATTTTCAAATGTTGCTAAATGCGAAATTGCTGTCGGTGTAAACATGCATATGGGAGCAAGCATATCTGAAAGTCTGGAACGTGTTCTTGCTTGACGGTGTCAAGATTTTAACTGGGATAAGAGCTCGTATGCTTTGATCAAAAGAATCTTCTATTTAAATTATATGTTCGTTTGTTTGCACTTGGTCTTTCATAGGGGTTGGCGATTGATACTGTTCAATAAACAGTGAATACCAGTTTTACTATTGCTAATAGTCTCTAAACTCATTTTATAATAATATGTAGGCCGTTGTACAGTATTATAGGATGGGGGTCAATCCCACTGTTGGCTGCGGACATGATCGACGGTAGGATTGGTCACTCTCGAAAGTTTTGAGCCCAAACACTTCCACACTGACCAGTTACCTACTTTCGATCATGGCACACATGAAAACCAGTACTTAGTACTGAATTATGCTAAGCTGAGCTTAATTTCGTCGAGTCATCTCTGGAGTGAGTTCTCCAGTCGTGAGATTACCTCCAGGCCATCAGATCACTCGATGCAAACTCACCCCTTGCGATTTATGGATTTGCGCAATTTAGTACCAGCGTACTTAGCTGGTAACCAACCCCCATCTGGACTTGAAACGGAACTTGCTGCCAGCCTAAGAAAAGATCGCGAGAACTGGTGATCGAAACGTTGGAGTCAGCTACAATCTCAAAGAACTTCCGTTAATTGTTCCACTTAATACCTTTTACCGCACACCAAAAAACCGGCGCCGGCCAGATAATCTACGGAAGTGACGGAACTTTTATCTGTACTTATGACCGGTCTCTTGAAGAATGGGATGAGTAGTTTAATACGCAATTTAATTGAACTCCGCTCCAGCTGTCATATTTCCGACAGAGTTTACTGTTCAACAACAGTACCTTTGGACTCATCCAACGAAGTGGAAATCTGCACCGCATTTGCACTCCTCTTGCGCCACGAAACCCTGTACCCAGACGGCTTTCCGACACCTCCATTCAAAGACACAGGATAGGACATGGTGATAAGAGGGAGAAGTTCCTCTGATTTGAACGGAGTCCTTCTGAATTCGGCTGTTCAAGGAAAACTTACAAGATGTCTGTCTTTCATAGAGGAACCAGTTTGGTTCATATATCCCACGCAAACAAAAATAAACATGTGAGAAGCAAGCGGGGTTTCACCCCAGTCGATGGGGCATCGACCTGATATTTATTCAAGAACTTTAAAAAGTCCGAAAAATTGCACTGAAAGGGATCAAATTTCTGCGAAAACCCAGTCACAGAAATCGATTTAAAGGCAGAAGTACATCTTGGGGCACCTAGTAAGGTTTCACCTTGTAAATCAAGCAAAAATTATTTTAATAAAGCATTTTTGAGCCGGCGATCCGTCTTTTGCCCCGAGTACGTGCTTATCGAAAGCTTGTCGCGGACAGAATCATCAAACATGCAAATAAAATCAAGAAAATGAACAACCCATATCGGAGATCGCATGGTAAAACTCGTTTTTTTATGTAGCGGATGAAAGACTTCTCATTTTATCCTCGGGAAGGGAAAAAGTCATTTAGGCAACAAGCATATTATGATCTTATGTTCGAACCTCTAGTTTATATTTATCATTATGTGAATAGAGTGCACGGTTTCAATACAGCCAGCATTCGATTCGGGAGTGGACTTCTTTAAGCGATTACGTCAAGCGATGCTAGATAATTCGCTGATTTCTTCATCTTTCAGCTGCAAGGAAAAGGTAGATTATTACAGGAGCTTTGGAATATCCCTCGTAGACTAACTATCAAGTTTAGCTAAAGGAGCATTCCTGGTAATCTGGAATTGTTTCTTCCAAACTAAATCCCCCGAAATAGTGTTGTAATTTATGAAAAGCGAAGGCGTCAAATAATGAATGGCGAGTAAACAGTGGGACAAAAGTATGTAATAGTTCCACTGAACATTTTAGGTAATTGTGTGTTTAGATGCGAAACTGCGTACTTGAGTCACTGGTTATTACACAAAACCTCAGTTTCATGTGTTGACTTCGGTGACTTTGTTTATAGTAAGGGAGCCCCATATTAGAACATTGAAGATGCCGACGGTGGCGATCAATTGTTGCCAAATGAAGTTGTGCTTTATTAAGACGTGTCAGAACTCAGATCAAAACAAGATATCCGGTATTTACTGGCGTGTTTATAGTCACGAAAGACCCAGTAAACAATTAAATCTGGGAGGAAACAAAAAATGGTAATCAGAAGTCATAAACGGAAGTTACATTTGGCCGCAAAGAGGAGAGAACAATGTTAAGGGTTTACAGCTATTGTCGAACTTTTGTGAAACTATTGACCTTTGCTGTATTTCCAAACGGTTCGGTGCACCCAAGGGCGATGCAACAACCAGCTCAGTTGCATTTCTGGGTTAGAACAACTTATCCGGAATCAGACGACTGAGATTCCAATCGGAGGACAAATAATATCTTCCATTCCCTGACAGTCTAACGATCGATTTATTGGTAGCCAGTAGAGAAACTGTATTAGATATCCGAATTGATTTTCAGTAAGGAAACCGTTGCCCAGTCCATCAAGGATGATTTTTTGTATGGTAATCTACGAGAACGAGGGTGCAGTCCGAGAAGAGCGATGGCTCATTAGAAGAAGGAGATTCTTTGGGCTTGATAATAGTTCACTGTGAAGATGCCAAAGTGCCTCTTGCAACAACCCTGTCTGATGCGCTGCATAAGCATAAAGTTTTTTACGCACTGCTATGTGATCTAGCGGATTGGCGAGAAACACCGTACCTTTCTCGATCCCTCGTTTGTGTGCATTTTAACACTGTCTTTTTAGACGAGAGATCTCTGAAAGCTGTCTTTGGAATAGTACAGTCAACAGGTCATACATTCTATTCAAGTGTAGGTTGATTAACTGCTTGACCGGGTTTGCTACTATGAAACAAAAGCCGCAAAACTGTTTCTAACCTTCAATTTCGTGTTTCTGCAGCTACATACCGCACAACAAGAGCAGAAGCAAAATGTTCCTGAACAGTGTTGTAGAAAAGCTGGCTAAAATGCGATGCCATTGGTCAGGTCTTTTCTTGGGCTAGTTAGTTCAATCCTGGATTGGTGTTGTTTTCGTTATTGTCATGGTATTGTTAATTGCCTTTTGAGCACTGTTTCCTATCTGGGACCTCATTCGTTTGTGTTTTGATGACCGTATTCGCTTTCGATGACCATAGTCGTTTTGGAAGCGCATTTATGTTTACATTCATGATAAATGTACCCACAGATGAGGAGGTAAACATATTCGGTTATTTCTTCTAGATCTCCAAATAACTTAGATCCATGGTGGCATTTTAAAGGTCTGCCATCGCTGGGACTATGAATTATTCCTTCTGTTATTGTCTCTCTGTTTCACGAATGTCTAAAAAACCATATAGTAGAGACGGACGCGTATTTTGCCCTGTGAATAAATTGTGTCTAGTAAAAGATACTCCATACCGAGTAAAGTCCAAACCTTGATGGCTTATTCTCAAATGAAGTTAGGTGACGATAACGTGGATGAGTAGGGCATGACGTAGGTGTACAACAAACAAAGACTAGACACCAGAATTCATGTGACCTAAGAAAGCGGCCGAAAGATGAACTTTTTAACAACAAATTATTGTTTAATCAAAAGATAAAATTCGCTGAGATTACTGATTCAACAGCAAGAGTAAACCGGCATGTTTTCGGGAAATCTCTAGGAAACGCATTACTATTCTGAAACATGAGGTCTGATCGGTACCAGTCGCCGAACAATTAGTGCAAGTTCGTTAATAAAACTTATGTACCGGTATGACACCGAGATCCAGAAAATACTCTAATAGTTAGCTGTCCAACAACGACGAGGTTGATTCGATTCTCCGGACCAGCTATCTGCTTTCAACAACGATCTCTTAGTACTGTGAGCTGGCTGATACTATGAATGGGCAAAGTGACTACAGAACAACATCTAACGATGCTTTTCACACTAATTCAATCAATCGAACCGGAAGTGACAAACGAGAGCTGCGTGTTTTTACCCATTTCTCCAACCATTTAAATTGTTTCCAATTTACTTCCTAATAGTCCTAATTTTACCTTACATGAGGTATACAAATGTTCTAAATTCCACGAATTATTAAAGGACAAGCACAGAAACTACTTGCTATACAACAATCCGGATCCGAATTTGGTGAACATTCTCCAATTTTGGTAGTAGTGCAATTGACAATTGAAGGACAGGCAAGAGATCCGAACGGTGAACGCGAATTGGTATTCGAGTTGGGAGGCATGTGGAACGCAAGTAAGAACCTTCTCGATATGATCAGCAATAACGTGAACAATTAAAGTAAAATATCGATCAGGCGACTGATTGGAAGCGGGATAATAAAACTCGATTTTACGACTGGCACAGAGACAAGAAACCCATCGAACAAAAATCTAATGTCTGAGTTTAAATGAACCTTAATATTAGTGGGATGGAATTGGACAAATGAATACTAGACAGTTTAACCAGTTCCACTCACATCCGCTGTTTTGAATCGGCATGGGTTACAACGTACCGCCTATAAAAGGAAAGAGAAGGTACGAAAATACTGATATTGTCAGCAAGCAAATGTATGCAGATCAGTCATGCAGTACTGCAACATTGCTCGATCAAGTGGATTGAATAAGTACAAATAGAATATTGCAAAACTCTTTGCAAATAGTTCCAGAAAATTGTTTGCACGCTTTACCATATTGAAAAACAATACAGTGTGGCGAACAAGCTCGTTTTTACTTATTCGTAATCATGCCAATACATAACATTATATATGACTTACTGTAAATGAGAAAGGGATGATAGGTTACAGTTCTAGTAATCAAAATAAGTACACTGTTTTGTGTGTGCGTGTGTGAAACGGATGGTGGTCGAAATTATAGGTTGGGGAGATGTGGTTCACACCAATGACCCGGGTCTGTAAGGGACTCGATAGGTTTTCGGGGGTGCCGAGTGGGCCAGGTAAGCTTCAATGTTTGCACGAACTGCTTTTGGGCACACAACGAGGGATCGTAAAGACGAATGCATACGGCCTCAGCTGTAGACATGACGCGAGACTTCACCAATTTTGATAACCTACTCCGGACTTTGTAGATTATTCTGAACGCTTCAGCAACATTCACCATGTGGTTGGAATCAACCAAGTGTGGTGATAGTTTTATTCATTCTCGTGTTTAACCAAGCTGGGTGGTGTGCACGACCCCGTTCGGATAGTTGCTTGGATGTTCGGCCAATGTAAGCTGCCCCACAGGAACAGGTGAATGAGTATACACAGAATGATGCCGTAGAATCCGGTGCACTATCTTTTAGGCGTGATTGCACGAGTAACTTTGATGTAAACAGGATTTGCATTTTTGCTGCATAGAACGTCTTATCGACAGCTCCGGACAATCTGTGATAGATGACGTCAGCTGGCGTGTCACCTTTAAAGGAAAAACTTATGTGCAGGATTTTCTTTTCCACAGTCGGCACCTCGAAAACCTATCGAGTGCCTTACAAACCAAGGTCATGGGTGTGAATCGCATCCCTAACCTGTAATTTCGATCATCACCCGTTTCACACATACATAAACTCACACTCACACACAACAGTGGACTTATTTTGACTACTAGAACTGTAACTTATCATCCCCCTTTGATTTGCAGTAGATCATATATTATGATATGCATTGGCATGATTACGAATAAATGAAAACGAGCTTCTTCGTCACACTGTGTTGATTCTCAATGTGCTCTGTGGGACTATTCGGAAATATTTACCATATCTCATATATATATATATATATATATGAATAAATATACATATTTATATCCTATTATACCATGTAGTCAGTAGGTACAAATAAATCGAAGCTATTTTCTTCATTACTGGAAGTGAATTGAGCCTAACTATCGAATCGTTTCATTAAGCATTACACGACCTGTGCACAACAAGTACGAAAATTAGAGGTAGAAGGGCCTGTGTAATATGAATTTACGACTTCAGAGGCGATTTAGAATGATGAGCTATTTTACGTATCGATCGTCGCACACGAAATAAGATAAAGAATTTCGCCGCTGTTCGCTCGATATTCACATCAGATTTGGACAATGTGTAGAATAAAATGATCGTCGAATACAGACGACCAAATCAGCAGCCTGAACGAAGGTGAACTGGTTCCGGCAATGGAGAGATGGATACATTCGTGGCGTAACTGGCATTGCCGGTTCACGAAAGCTGCTCTGGCTTTCGTTGTTCGTGATGGTGTCTCCAGCAAATCACCACCAGCTGCAATCAGTGGCCTGAGCTAATAAAAGCCAGTGACAAGCACTGACTTATCACCATTAATGGTGAGCGCAGACAGAATCTTGCCACTCGTGAAAAATATGTAGCGCTCAAAAATGTAAAACCTATATGGAGGCCTCACCCGCCAAGTTACTCCCAAGGTAGCGGAGCTCCTGTTTCTGGGTCATCCAAGCGAAATGTTCAGTCTACTCCAAGGCAGCAACTACTTTCCAAAAGACATGCTGTTCCATATCGTCTTCTGGACTAAACAAATAGTTCCGTGGATCGGTCACCTTGTTGAAGTTGCAAACTAACGGAGCTGTAGGGCGAAATTGTTGTACCCTATATTAGTTAGTGAGGTGTAGATTAAATCTAATTCAAACTGAGATGACAATACAACTGTTCGAAGACCAGAAACACCTCTCCGGTTTCGGCAACCGAAGTCATAGTGCAGACTCATGGGTAAAGTCAAAAACGAGGCGGAATTTGCTAGCAAGCTAACCGTTAGCTTGTGGAATGTGTCACGGTACTTCAGCAACTGTTACGTGGAATTACAAGAAACCCAAACCTTTGAAAGCGGTCTTAAAATGTGCATAGAATGACAGGTTCTAATCACTCTGACCCCATTGTTAGCGCAATGACTTCACGAATTCTTATTGAAGATATGTACAACAGCTTGCTTTCATATGAGGCGAAAATCTTCTCGAGACACGGACCTCCGAGAGCAAAACCTAAAGATATTATTGTCAGTCGCACGTTTTACAGCCAAATGGATTAACAAAAAATCACTGCGTGTGCAGGGATCATAAATCAGCGTAAGAATCAATGAGTTATTAGTCTAACTTCTTCGTCAGCCAAGGAAGGCTAAACTTCTGACAGAAGCATTAGGTCTGAGACATAGTAGCGACATAAAACCCATAATTTTGAATCTTATTTTCCCTTCCAAAGATTAACCACTCTTGAGGGACAAAAAGCTTGGACGAATAATTGTGAGTTCTTTATGGTTTCATCATTCATGCATGCTCCTAAAGATTCAAATGAGATTCTACTGTCAAAGACTAAAGTCCAGTTACAAAACCTAATGGCCCCCTCGTTAAATGCAGCTGAGAGAGGGTATCGAGGCCATTAGGACTGTGACGTTCTTAGTGAATTGTTGCCTTGAAAGATGTATTTGTAAAACAGATTATCAAGATGAGTATACGAAGGCCGATTTCACAGGGTAGCCAAACTATTCCTCGAGTAGCTCAACTAAAAGTTAAACTTGCCTTTAGTAATCATGCTTGGGAAAGTCGCAAACGTTACAAGCTGTTCAGAAGAGAGTGATGCATTCCGTTGTTTGAATGAGATCAAGAAGAAATCTTCCACGATGTCCTCATTTCCCCTATATGAGGCTTGTCGAGACCACCAAATACAAGTATTCCCTTCTAATCGTGCTCTTTTCGGTACCATCTTTGCTCGTCGTATTTTGCAACCAAATTCAAGATTTACGGATTTTGTGGCACAGCTAGGCAAACTATGGAACTAATAAGGCCAACGGAGTGCTAAGCATTCACTAATAGATAACACTCAGTACGCACTAAACTATTGTGTAACTCGGTCTCCTGACACGAAACACAGCATTTTACAGCAAAATCCAGATGACTGTCCAGATCGAAATAATTTTACATCGATAACGTCCAAAGACAAACCTGATTGACGGCGTGTGATAGACCATATTCAGTATTACTGTCAGAAAGTTTCGGATTGCGAAAACCTTTCCGCGGACAATGTTTCCATAGTGCTCAAAGAACTTGTAGAAATCGAGGAATTTCAGTTAACGTGTCTTTGTAGGCTTTCCGCATGCATCTAACAATAAAGCTTAAAACAAATAATAAACGCCCAATCTTACAAAGTGTTTTAACAAACTATGAATATACTCATGGCTTTAATGTCCAATTTTCAAATGTAAATCGTGATAATAGCCAATCGTCGAAATTGTTTTCGTGATACGATTGTACCAAATGGATCTCATGTTCCGAGTGTCAAACTGTCAGAAGTTCGCTTTGATGGATGCCACATGTTTGCGCAATTTTCTTTTATTTATTTATTTCATAGGAGGGTAGGGTTGAATTTTTGGGGTGGCTTCGTAGCTCAGCCGGTAGAGCACATGTGGTGCAAAAGCGTGGTTTGGTTCCATGTGTGGGTTCGAATCCCACCAGAATCAATGATTTTATAGTATTACAAAAATTTACCTTTCTTAATGTCTACTTACCAGAAATCATAAGATATATTCGTCGGAGAGTCAGGTTGACAAGTGGACTCAAAATAGCTTGGTTTAGAAATCACTGTGATACACATGCTTAATTTAATCTGTGGACGCAATAAGTCATTTGGAGCGGGTAATTAAAATAGAACTATCCAGTCTGTCACTCCTGTTATGATAAAATGAGTTTTCTGAAATGATTCCGGAATGTTGTTATTTTACCTGGGTGAAGAAAATACAAGACTGTCGGGTTTTAATCCGGGAGTCACGAACCGAAGATTGGCGCCTTATCGTTTTTCCACTGTTTAACAGTTCACATCGTCACTCCCTAGAAAACAAGTGGTGTTTATAACTGATGAACAAGTTTTCAATATATCTAAGTCGAAAATGTTTTAGACAACTTGCAGTAATTTAGCTTATTTTCCGTGATTCGGCAGTATATCTGATCTCATTGATATCGAATTCTGAATTATACAATCAGAGAAGTAATCTTTTACCTTGGCGATTTGAAAAAACCATTAACCTATTTAAGATCTCACAGGAGGGATTGCAGTTTAATAAATATAAACAAAACTAATTTATCCTTCGTCCAAATGTCCTTACCACTGGTTCATATGGTAATGATTCTCCGATTTTCAAATACTTGCTTGACAATGAACTCTATGTCACAATAGTTTTTCGGATAGCCTGTAGTTATTTTGTACGCACAGATAAAATCACATTATTTTGACAGATGCCTGCGGGAATCCATGCATGCATGATTAAAAAGGTTGAATATACGCTGTATTTTCAGATAAGATGACTGGTAGCGCTGCGAAAAGATTTTTAGATGCATGAACTGTCTATTTCCAACTAAAAACAGGATGGATGGATTTGGCTCAGTCGCGCGCTCACGTATCACCTTCTGCTTCTTATCTGCTACATTATTTACCCTTTCTATTGATTTGACCTCTGTAATATTATTTGTATGCTGCCGATGATTGGTTAGATCTAACAGGGTTTGGATTTTACACAGTCCGATACTGTCAATCTGGTTTCCCAAACAAAAAAAGGGTAGGTCAAACTTATCGATATCATGGCTACCCTAGCTAATAATAAAAATGAGGATGTCGGTCGTTGCAAATCAATTCCTTTGTGAGGTTTCTCATCACGTCAACATGATGACATGGACGTGAAACATCCGGTTCAATAAAAATAAAACAGCCAACTAACAAATGCAACCGAGCCTATTGAGGCAACCAATACAAGTAAAAGTGCAAGGTACACGGGAAAATAGGTCACAATGAAACGACTAAGAACGTTGACGGTATCTTAGGGACAACTTGAAATTGCCATCACGACTAGGACTAGTACATCCGTATGGTTCTGGTTCAGTCAGTCGTGGCTTTCGACGAGCAATGCATATTGTATACTACATTCGGATAATCTTACCCAATTGAAACTTTGAACTTTTGATTAGTTTGAGTATCGAAAAATTTGTTATTTTTCTGTTTTATCTTCTACATTCCTCTTATTTGGAACATGAAATTTGCAGTGTTTTTGTAAGATTTCATCAGTCGCTTGGACAAATAAAACGTCGATTTCTTACTCCTTGTAAACGAAAAAGCCCCAGTATCGGTCAGTAAATCAGAACTGATTGAATCAGTCATTGCGTCTGCTAATCTCCATCTCACATTCTCGTGTAGATGACAGAACATCGGCGAGACAGAAACGGTGTTTGTAGATAACTTGTCAGCGAAGTGCTTATCGCATTAGAATTTGAAGGGAGTACTCAGTGTGTTTGCTAATCTGTGTCGGTTCAGTTCACGCGGATGAAATTTGGCGTGAAGTTGGGTAAAACGGAACAAACCATCCCGAGAAAATGTTTGCTTTATTCCATTCTATTGCAGCAAAGAATAAAGAGAGCCGACAAACTAGACGACTCAACTGGTAAGTTGGGTTGACATTTCAGACAGTGCAAGTTACGACTGACTAGATCAAAAAATTAAATCTGATGTTCAAATGAATATTTTACTCAGTTTTCCAGTAGAAATCTAAGACATCGCACTCATCTCAAGTCATAGTCGAATTTCCTTAGGGTCCAGTAAGATCCCTGTACACGTAAGACGTCTAACAACTTCTGGCATGTTTCCGTAGGTAGGCTGGTAGAACAAAATAGATTTTATTCGACAATTCCAACATCACAGTGGGCAAGAAATATTACTATTTTCAGTTCATTGGACATAGGTTAAAATTATTAATATTATGCGCATATTTAGTAATATATAACTAGTTACTGTGTTGGAATCAACAGTTGATTGAGTGCCAGCTATTACCCTATTTAGGGAGTGGATAGTGAGACATCCATCGATTCAGACTGCATATTTTAATAGCTGAAAGCTCCTTAAGGCAAGGACAAATTCGCCAGATCCGAAGTTGTACATTCGCAAAGAAAATGCGGATAATCCAGTTGCACATCGCTACAAAGTCCAGGCACAGTGTGTAAATTTAATCTCGTGAAAGTAATGGTCACAGTATTTGGTGACCACTAGAACCTTCACGGATCACTATTCACTCTTCCGTAGTCCATAGCTGATTGGATGGCTTGACGAAATAGAGAACGGAAAGTTCCAAGAAGGACTATGCTCAATGTGTTGTGTGGTTGTGGTTGTTTCGTTTGACAGAATCAACAAATTCTTGTTGATGAAATGTGACCTGGTAGAAATTGGTAATTCTGCTTTGCAATTTTAATTACTGTGCGAGTAGTGCTACAAATAGCTGTAAGTAGCCACACAATGTGAGTAGAGAATTGGTTTCCGTAACCGTCTACCTCGGTACATTTGAACTTGTCGGACAGGATATGAGGAGTCGGAGGACAGTGTGTATCCTGCAAGTAATAGCCCATGCGGATGTAATTGCTTCCGTTTATCTGATCTCCTAGTGCTTGAATTCTCCAACGGTTTGAGACAGCATGGGTTATCAGTGAAGTTTGAAAAGGCTACTTTCCTTTTTGGATCATTGTGTAGATGAGTACATAGTTCTCACAGGAAACGGAATCCAGTTAGTATGATTGATTGCGTGCGAATTTCCATACTGAACTGAAGAGTTCCGTTACATATACTGACAGCATTGTTTCTTACGGTGTTAACAATACTTCTTGGCTTGCACGCTGAACCCAATAATATAAAGAAAACGGCCAATGTTCACGCTTGCTGAGACCGAATATTCATTCTTATAATGACAAAACTCCGCGCCATCGTATCTCGTTAACAATTCCATATGTGATTCTCTTGGAGTGGCGCGGTCACGGTGATCTATATCTCTCAGAACCACGTGATATGTTGTTATTCCATTCAATCTGTGAGGCTTTATACAAAAGTGTCCAAGCACAAAGAAACAATTTCCATATTAACCCTTGACAGTCTTCCAAGATTAAGAAAATGAAAATGAAATCACATGCCATAATAGTCGGCAGTTATGCTACGTAGCCACGGATTTTCAATCAGTCCAGTTTAATATGGACAAGGGATATTTTAACATCGTCCAGCGCCATCGTGTACAACCACCAGTGGGATAGACAGACCGACCAACAGGAAGTGTTTAATGAAACATTCCGAGTTCCACTTGCTACGGAGTATTATTCGATGTGTTACTACTGGAAAACATTTTCGATCATCTTGAAACCGAAACAGTCTGGAATAATCATTGTATTGGAACAGAAATCAATGGAAAATCGTCAAATGGGCCGGTTGAATTACCTCAAAGCAAATTAACTACATGGTGATCAGACGCGACGAGGGCAACGAAGATAATCCAATTACCCCCATTTTCTGTCCCAACATTTGTCCAGAGAAACTGGATACATGATGCATGAAAAATTATACAAAAGAAGACTGATTGGTTTCGGTCTGTTCGATGGTTAGACATTTCAGCTTGAAACTAACCGGAACATTGGCAGAAACGGAACAATTATCTATTTGCATTAAAATAATCATCAGCCCAGATTGTTTATTCTGATAGTCGACTTCTATCTTACTGAGTTCGAAGTCAGCGCACGGAACATATCTTTCAAACCACAGTTCTGACAAATACACGGTCATTTGGTTGAACTATTTCTAGGCTTTCGGATACTTTTGTGACGAACGAAATTGTAGGGATGATGCAGTAAATGAAGTGGACGGAAAATCCAAATTGGTTAATAAATTCGGAAACAGAAGTGCAACACAGAAATCACCGGGTGTTCCGCTCGACCACAGTCTAAACACTCAAGGTAATTTTATAACACCATCCTCTCTGCTCATTTGATTCACTTCAAAGCAATCAAATAAGTGTACTGAAGGTAAACGTTTTCAGTCAGAAATAAACGTGCAGGACAAATATTTGGCGTGGTGAGCTATGCGTTTCTTGTCGTAAAAATTGTTTGAAATCTTTTTTTAGAGTTTTCCGTGGCTGGAAATGGAAATATTCCTCTCCCGCTTATAACACCGGTCAATTCGAACGCACTCGGGCGAATTTTACGAGAGGCAGGCGAATGCATGCACATTTCATTTTAGTGTTTATACAGTTGGAAAAGCAACAGACAGTTGAAAATCATCTTGGTTTACAAATTTATAGTTTTACCAAACGTTTTATTGGGGCATTTTGTAGTCGAGTTCGGATTTTAGATCGCAAACGTTTCCCCATCAGGCGAGATGACATCGTCAGTGCAAGTCAAGACGGCACGACAAGTTATTTTAACCAGTGAATTCCGTACGTGATAGAAAACGAGGTTGTTTCATTGAAGTTATCAACTCGATTGGAAGTGACACAGTTATCATTTGAACAGGTGCTCCAATTATTGCTAGCTTTTTTCGTTTCTCGAGAAACTACATTTTTTCGCTATATTATGTCCTATTTCTATTGTGAGTTTGTTCTTGTGAAAGGCAAGGTTTCACAAAAGTCGGACTCGGGACGAGTACGTGACCGATCTGGTCACATTGGAGGAGTTAAGTACTCCAGGCAGAAAAGAAGGTAGTGCAAAAAACGCAAGAGGCAGAAAATCATAATCGTGAAATGTTCACGTTCTTGCATGCATATATATATATATATATTTGACAACGAGTCCTAGTTTCAATCGAAACGTCACAATAAACGTTATAACTCAGTGTACGCCTTCTAACCTGTAATATATATATATATCACTGGTTTTGCTTCTAATGTTCGACTTATTTGTTTAGTTGAACTGCTAAGTTTATAATTTGGTCGAACTAGTCGAGAACAGTTATTTTCGGAGAAAACCATAACATTAGAAATGTGCGTTTTTTCTACCATCAACCTCTATGCTTAAATGATCATGCCAATGGAAGAGAGAAATTGAGGAGAGATTGCTCTTCAAAGCCCTACACTTGTTAATGTAACTCAACTTTGCGCGCAAAGCAATGGTAAAAAGAGCCAAGCGGGTTGTATTTGTTAACATTCTTCTTCGTTACGCATGAGATTTGTTTTTGAAAAACGGACACATTTTTGCAGCAGCATAACGTCAATTCTGCTGAAAAATGGATTAAAACTGGTTGTTTTTAAGCAGCCTTCATGCTTGTCGTTGCTCGTGTTGATGCTGGGTGATACACTTACTGGACTCTGGCTCACGAGCTTTTCCTACTTTTTCACGCCACAAGTCAATACGATTGCAACCTCCTCTCCTAGGAGCACTGACTCGGTGCATTTTACAGGCAAGCAAAATTATTTAAGTTATATTCGACTGAATTTCTACTTTCCCGTCGCAGTAGAAAACCAATAGCTTAAAGGCAGAAATGCTTCTCTTTTGTTACTGAACGGTGGTTGGCCTAATCGTCAGTTTCAAAATCCTGCACAACTGTTAAATAAACACCAAATACCAGTAGGAGCGAAGCACAGTTTTGTTCTATTTTGCCTGGTAACCTGTGAGTTGATGAACCTGAATAAATTTTCGACTGTCTCTTAGTCGTTTATTTTTGCTCGTATCTGTTCTGAATAACGTCATTAGTTTTCATTTACATAGTCTGCAATTTTTTTCTTCACTAAAATTTAGATAACGTTTGGTTGATGAATATTCCAGTGCATCGCGTCTTGATTGGTTGAAGAAGCCAGCCAATCACATTATCGGTTGCGCATCCGGCTGCCCATAAAATCTCAGCGCCTAATCATTTATTACATTTTTCTTTGAACACTACGGTGTTTTCCGTCTTTCATTCCCATTACTGAGACATACCAGTTTTCACTCTCCTTATTTAAGACATATGCATTCGTCAGGTGAACTGCCAAAAATATATTGTAATGAGGAATTCTTTCTGCGAACCGTACACGATCTACCGTCAACCGTTTTAGAAACTGAAGAAGCCGTACAATCACACTTTCGCAAGCATGTCTTGTTTCATAATTGGCAATTAATCGTACTATTTATTCTTTGTTTTGTTTTCATACTGACCGTGTTCGGGAATGCACTGATTTGTGTAGCTGCGATTCACAATCGTCGATTACGTCATCCATCCAACGTGTTTTTCATATCTTTGGCTATCACCAATCTGTTTTATGCCTTCACAGTAATGGTGTTCAGTATTGTGTACAGCAGTCTGGATGTGCGACTGTTCACAGATTCAGTCTGCATTGCATTCCAGTCACTGGATATTCTGTTCTGCACCTCATCCAATTTACACCTGGCCGCAATCGCGTTGGATCGTTTTGTCCACGTGCATTCATCCGTCACATATTCGCGCAAATTCACCACAAACATTCATTTGTTCATTATCTTGGTCTTGTGGACAATGAGTGCACTGGTAGCATTTTTGCCGTTGCAATTCAATTGTCATAAACCCGTGCAATTAGTTTTGTCTACGAATACGTCTCAGTGTACGGCGCAGTCATGTGTCGATCTCGTGTGTCATCAGCATGTGAGTTTCAACTGTGCTCTGACAAATGCCGTACTAAGTTTCTTTCTTCCCCTGATATTCATGATTGTTGTGTATGGACGATTGTTCCAGATAACTCGACAACACTTGAATCAGATCAAGTCACAAAAACCGTCAGTTGATTTGATCGTGGAAAGGGAGGACAGTAGTTTGGGAAAAATAGAGTGTGAACCTGTTCCGTCACCTGATCAAAGCTTGAACAGTCAAGCGATCTCCTCTTCCAGTCTACGGGGGAAGTTCTATTTAGAACCAAATGATGATGGAATGGACCTGGATGTGAGCGCGCCGACCATTCGACACCTGTCGGATTGCAGCCAGCCGGGGAGACGTTGCTCACGACGCATCAGTCGATCTACGAACGATACCAGTTTGCTATTTTGCACCGTGAATTCTTGGACAAACGGAACACGTGTACCCAGGCAACGAAACAGTTTGACCGTTCCTATTCGATATCCGACTCGTTGCTGTAGTGAAAGCGTTCGCTCGTTTGGCATGATTGGAAAAAGTTTGAAGGAGCCCACCGTGAGCATGATCATGAGAATGCGCATAGCAAGTCATCATGAGCACAAGGCTGCCATTACTTTGGCAGTGATATTAGGCTCTTTTATTCTGTGCTGGATGCCGTATTTCTGTATGAATTGCTTGGCACAAATTTGCCATTGCATACATAGTGAGTTTTGCGCTGGAAGTTTTGCAAATTCAAGCCATTTGATCGTCTAACAAAAAAGTGACTTATTTGAATCTAAAATCAGTTTTATGGCACCATTTTTAACGCCCTATATTGCAAACGACCAACGTCTCGCAAGTAACTGTCTTAGTATTAGTTTAACTACTTTCCCCTTTTTTTGGGGGGGGAAGGGTGTTTGGAGGAGCGCGAAAAATCATCACAATCAAAAAAATTAACTCACACAACTTAGAGATATGACAGACGAACCAATGTCCCCAAGGAATTTATGCCGCCGGCGGAGCGTTAAGCGGATTCCCAAAATTGTATCTATCAAGAACTGGAGAATAAAATAGGGCAAATCTACCGATGCACTTGTTTTGTCACGCCTATATTGATTTTCTCAATAAATGATCAGTACGAATATATGCCACGTTAATTGCACTTTTTAACAGAGATTTACCGGTTATTATTTTGTATTTTCTTTTCTTTTCATAGCATGTCAGGACTAGATTAGAAATAGATAACCCTGCTTTTCATTTCGCAACTGTATTTTTTCAAAGAGGGAAACGATTGTGAATAAGACAAAAGATATGAATAACGTGTTCGTTTGTGTTTATGTGTGAATTTTACTCAAAATAAGTAATATCAACAAGCGCTTCTATTGATTTAACTCAATCCATTTGTATTGACTCACACTCGTAACAAGATCGGCAACCACAGTTAGGACCTATTGAAGGGTTACCGATAAAAATTTGATGAAAACAAATACACAAACACTTAAATATGTGGGCGTATAAGGAGAATGGAAAATCCAGTTACTGTAATACATTTCCCAAAGTCAATGATATCAACGGGAATTGAACTCTCTACATATTCCCGCACGTTTTTTTCTACATTAATTTTCCAATCCATATAATATCGGGTATTTTATGCAACATCAGAACAAATGTAACCCATATGGAAGCAAACATACAAGTACATATGTATGCTAATGGCGTGGTTTGCAGAGCACCGGTGATCATCACACCAGTGCTAGACAGCACTAAAGCAGGTAAATATGTTTGGCGAGAGATTTATCTCATTAGTTCTGGATTGACACGAGTTCAATTAAAAGTGTGTATCGTTAAATGTATGCTTCTTGCACATGTCTCCCACAATGAGATATCGTAAATGAAAATCTCAAATTGTCTGATCACATTTATTAAAATGTTTTTGATTCTCGTTGATTTAGATAATATAAAAAAATCATGCAATTTTGTTTCTTTTCGTGATATTGCGTGCATCGCATGTTACCGTTGGTTTACTCTGATGCGCAATTAGTAAGCAATTGGATCATGTCAATATTGAGGAAATTTGTAGTTAAACAATCCCATTCTCATCACTGTTGCAGCTGTTACGACGACTAACCGGAGCATGTAACTTTGCCAGTCCTCATTAATGGTTTACGTTTATAGTGAGGTGTCCGAAATTAAAGGAACATGTATCAGCAACCAAGTCAGACACACTTGATTCTCTCGTCCTCAGAATATATATATATATATATATATATGCGTTCGTGTACATGTTTCACATATGCCTGACTTCAGATTGTGTTAAGCAAAACTGATATAAACCGTAGACAGGAATGAAAATGATTAGAGCTAGAAGAAAAGCAAAAAAACAAAACAAACAAAAAAACAAGTTTTTCTGCTTTTTGTGTACATTTTGTTCTTTTTGCCATTTTCTGGTGAGCACAACAAAGTTGTAAATCCGAGATTAATTTCGGGTACGCTGGAAGATGAGGACAATGATCGTGTAAAGGATTCACGAACGACAGAATTCAACCAATTGAATACATAATTCTCTTTTAAGAGCATTGCTATTCTTTTGTTCAGGACAAAGCAGAGATTGCCCTTGGCGACCCAAGAATCGAACCCTCAGCCATCTAAAACCTAGCCCAGAAGACAGGGTCGGATGCCGGTCGACTGAGGATAAGCTTTTTGGGTGCCCGGTGTGTCCCTCTGCCGTAGATGCCGACAGTAGACAGCCTTATGCTTGTTACGCGGCATGTGGTTGGTTTGGAAGCATTGTTCTATCGCTTCCACTAAACTGACTACCAGTGCTCAGTGAAGCCGGTGAACAGCCTGGGCTGAGACGCACGGCCGTTTGAGAGCATTTTGTGAGACGATTGGGACGAGCAGCCAATTTGAAGCTTGAGATATCTACTCTCATCCACATTGAGAAGTAAAACTAAAGCCCTAGCCATATGCACCAGCAAACATTACGGACTGTTTCTGTTTACTACGATGCCTGAGAAGATATAAGTCTGAAATAATATGAACTACTAAAGAGTCCCGCTCTTCCGCAAGCGTGCTTCTGCGTCCCTAACTGCAGATTAGAACCAAAGTTAAAGAGCAGTAAAATTTAACACCCCGCTTTCGTTATTTACGGGGATAAATAATCGGATGATAGCGATTCTTGTTGGCCCAAGGATCTGGATTTTTCTAAGAAAACAAAACCGGTTATACGCCTCCCGTGGATGGGTTTTTCTGGTTCGAGGTATCTGTAAGGAAAAGGGAAATGACGCGATAACTGGGAACTTTTCAAAAAACTGAAGGAAGCGGTTAAACTTTTGAATTGCAAACCACAGTTGTTTTAATAAAGGTAATCAAATGGATATCAAAAATCAAAGAAAATCGGGAAATTCGTGTTAAAATAACGATGTGGACAACAGCGGTGTAAAATGGGACTTCGAATTAGACACGGGATAAAAGAAGGGGATTAGATAAAGCAGGTTAAGATTTGAACGATTATTTCGTGAGGCCATGAAAATTCAGGAAATCGCCTGCATGATAGGGGTGGGAGAACAGTTCATGTGGGCAACGAAATCTTATTCAGCGACTGTAAGAATTATTTATCCACTTTTTAGTCTGTTTCGTCCAGTTTCATCAGGTATCTAACCTTGCTTGTTACATTTTACGCATCGCTTTTTTCACTCTTTTAGTTTGACATGCAGCATTGAAAAGTTTCTGTTGACCTGTGGTATTCTCCTGGCTATTTTGTTATCATGTCTAGATATGGGAAAGAATAACGATTTCCTATGGCGCATCTAGGCTGCATAAGTTGGATCGTTTAAATTGGTGAATGTTACACTATTCAGTCGTCCATGAACTGGGGAAATATGTCCAGGCCAGTTCACGTCCCAGATGAGCAGTCTCTTCGTGATTAAGAGTGAAATATTGGTTTGCTCACTGTCCTTATCGTGCATGACACGACGTTTCTGCCAGAGTTCAGACAAGTCCTAATGAATTGACGAATAGATTTAAATGACCATTTCCGTTCCGTGGAGTTCCGGATGCTAGAAAGCAATAACTCTGTTGTTTAGAGTTTATGAGTTTTGTTTTCTACCTGTCGGTTTGTACAAACAACCTAGACGAATATTTCAAATTAGTCTAACTGATACGGCCTTGTAAATTTTAGATCGCAAACAAAAATTATCTCCCTGTATTTTGACAGGAGGCTCGGCAGACAGAATTACCGGTGCTCAGCTGAATAGCAACAATTAAAATGGCCTTAGACGTGGTTTGTTTTTTACATCCTCGTTCCCCTTTACCTTTTTTGTTATCATATCTCACTGAAAATTTGGTACTCAACCTATGATGACTGTATGGGCAGTGTTTTGTTTGTGTACTGCATTAAGTTTTTTTGCTCACCGGCAGAATTTGATAAAAAGAGAGAAAAGTGGTCTCTTTTGTTGGATGTTGTGCCCGCGTGCACAACACAATCGCTCTATCGGGATGGTGACTCGGAATAGGTTTTCGGGCACGCATAAGGTTCACTTTTCTTGGTGTTGTTCAACCAAGTTGTTGAGAAAAGTCAGTCTTTGTTTTTACTTTCATACATTTAAACACTCGTCGTGAAGAGGATAAATATGTGTACATTTAGGTGTGCATAAAAGAACCAAGTCAGTTTATCTTTTCGCACCGAACCGGAGTCCGTCTCCAAAGTAGCAAAAGCAGACTCGCTATTTCGGGTAGTCTTCAGAAACAAAAGCTTTCGTTTACAAAGTTACATTATACTTACGGGAGAAGTAGAATGCCTTTGAACATAGTTCGGTACAGGAACCATTTTTATTTTATCAACCCTAAGGACAAAAAGTTTTGTTACACCAGTTTGTTCAGTCCATCATTTCGTTCATCCAGTTTGTGTGCAATAAATCGTACATGATTCAGAATAACCGCCTAAAGATAGTTCCAACTTTGAAAAGAAGTAAAAAGAAATCGGTCCTAGAAACGAAATGGGTACTGAAAACTATAAACAGCAGAATTATTTATCCCCGAAACCGTTAAATTCGATAGCTACGTTTTGCCACCAGGTTCCCAGGACGACAACAGAACCCATTCACAAACAGTTTGATTTCACTTTGGGAAAAGCTAGTGTATCAAATGGATGTTAGGTGAAATAAATTTAGCACTTTTGATGTTGGTTTTGATGTTTTTTGTGATTATATTGAAAATACATGATAAATAATGTCACATTATACGTATCTGGATTTACATTCACGAAAGGACTTTCTGGTCAGATGTTATATATGTGTATATATACATATAACGTGAGAAACTTGCCAATTACCTTAAATTCCTTTTGGCTTAAGCAGTGTGAATCTTTTGTCTGACTTTTGTAGTTCGGAAGAGTAGCTAACGATCAATAGTTTTCGTCGCGCAGTAAACCCTTGATTTCTATCCGAACATTTCACCAGTCCGTTTGTCTTTTATGACGCAAGTTAGGGTGGACTAACTTTGATTCGTTGAAGAAACAGTTAGATATTATTTACTACGTGGTACCAGGAAAAACGTGGAACAATCGGGAAAGAGTCGCATTACCCAAAGCCACTCGAAAAACGTCACGAGCAATGAGACGGGGCCACATAAATAACGACTCCTTCTTGGCAGTTTTTCCAACCTAAATGTCTACACTCGAAACCGTTGAAGGGATCCGAATGAGTAAAAACACGAATTAACCACTATCACGCCAGCTAGCAAGTCACATTGCTTTGATCTATGCAATGTAGAATGATAACTTGACAATCCAAACGCCATGGATCGATCTTCCGGGCAGGCATTCCGCTTGCCTTCTCTTTCTGACCTAGCCTGTGGTTTCAGGAATACGGCGGATTCTTATTTGATTGAATTTTATTATATAATCGCATGGTCGATTTATGTGTGTAAATGCGCATTCAAAATATGGATATAGTAAGAGTCAGGACGACGGATTCTCGGACTTGCTATTTTGTTTCGTCAGAGATTCCTAAAATTTCAAAGAAACCACCCGAGCTGCCGCAAGAGAAGCTACATCGAGACAATTCCCAAAAGAGCACAATTCCAATGTGGCACTGCGGAGCGAAGGAAACAAGAAAAAAAAATCTGTTTCAAATGTTTCTGCATAGCGGTTACACACGAAGCTCCATTAGACGAAGCCCCAAAGAAAAGCATTACCGAGAGACGATCGTCGAAAAGACCAGAATACAAACCGTCCTGCTGTACATCAAACACATCTTTGACCTGACAACAAGGCTAATCAAGCCCCATGAAGTTGAAGTGGCGCACGAGCCAACGAGAACCATAAGAAAGATTCTATCGTAAACCAAAGAACAGACAGCTGACAGGAATAGAACTAACATCGTCTATCAAATCAACTGTAAAGACCGCGGAAAACAAATCGCTAAACAAACGGGAAAGAAACTCGGGGCAAGTATCTATGACCACCAACTGGCAACAAAAAACCGCGATCCATCTTTCCTAATTTCAGTTCAAGAAGACCGGGGAAATCACAAATTCAACTTCGAAAATTTGAGGATCGTCAGCTAGGCTAGATCAAAGTGTGAACCTTGGCACTCCTCAGAAAGATCGATGAACAGACACGTTGATCTGGACTACGTATACCTATCGATCCGATCAACTGACTAATCAGCACAGACCACCAGAAACGGACGCTGATTTAGTCCACAACATGTCAACAGTAGACGAAGCTGATCAAAGCTACCGGGCGGCATCTCTACTCCACCACTTCAGCTAGGGCAACCAATCCACACCGACTAGAGACCAGGTGACCCAGGTAAGCACATGGTGACAACCAGATGCTCACAGCAAGACCACAGCACTGATGATATCAACTTAGTTGGTGATGAAACGTTCGCAATCAAATTGCTCAGCTCAGCGAATAAACCAGCAGCATTCTGCTGAACAGGAACTACGAGAAATAACATCGTCATCTAGCCTTTCATAAATATTTATCCATATATATATATATCGAGATAAAAATAACGCGTCTTTTCTGAGACATTTTATGCATTAAGTGGAATGTGAATCTGTAGGTTCAGTAATTTTGTTAGGGAAATAACTTTCACCCTGCAGGGCTTCAATCCAGTCGTGAACGACCCTCACGTTGATGCAGTGCATATGCTCAATTAGTCGTGCTGCGAGATAACACTATTGAACGCTCGACCATGCTACAAGGAGGCCGCATTAGTCGATAACCCAAATGATAAAATTATGTGTTGTCTACCACTCAAAATCTAGCTAGCCCAGCACAATTTCCAAATGGATCAACCTCTGTCAACCAGTTCCATTTTATGGTCATGAATTTTATGGGATATGGTTTGTAAAATATTGAACAGTCTGTGCAGCACATGCTTGTACTGAACGTTTGGGAGGGCATTAGTGCGTCCGAATAACCCTGATGGCAGAATGTTTTCACAGTCGAATGCATCGAGGATTTTTTCATTAGATGAGTCGTTCTTTCGTGAGCATTTTAAATAGACAGTAAGTTTCTGGTAATTAGAATTATATGAAACAATTTACCATGTGATATCATCGTTCAACTCACCATTAAGAAACCATGGAAGCACTGCACAGTTGTTTCATCCTTGTTAGGAATCATCAGCAGTGCAAACATACCGCGCCCGAAATGGGAAGCGAACCCGGGACGAGCGATTTAGGCATTACACTACCAGGCAGGTACTCGACGGCTTGTTGAACTTCATCAAGTGATGTTGCACGTATCCGTCACTGATTATCTCGGCCACGGAGCGCTGGCACAAAGAAGTCGACTCCTACTGATAGAATTACCCTCCATACAATATATCTCTCGCGAGGGCCCTGTCCGACTCGCTTTTAACATTTCTAATTCAGAAAATACCTAAACATCACCAAGAATGGGAAGGCACAGACGAGTTTTTATTGCAGTAAAATTGATAAACTTTAAACTCAGCTATTCGTAACTCTGTCTATCAAACGTCTGTGATAGTGAATTTTTCTGAAACATTATGATTTGCATGATTCGACATGTGTACGAATCAGTGAAAACGAACGTGTTCGCTAAATTGTCTTTTCTCAATATATCTTTTTGTCTTTTACTTCCTTTTATTATATTGAAACAACAATACTACGTGGTGTGATCAATTTTCAGGAAGGGGGGGAAAATTGTCTTTCGTGATTAGCGCGTGGGCTCAGCCAATGTCCCCAGCCCAGCAAGTTTAATTTATTTTGGACGGAATTTCTTATCGCACGTTGTTTTACACTAAATTGGTGAAAATGAAAAATAATGCGGGGTTTACATTTTTGGTGGTGGTGTCGGGGTTTAGTATGTGTGTTCGGGGACCGTGTTACGTTATCATAGGAACAGGGGTAGACTACACGCAATTGATACTTTCGTGACTTCAGAATGTCGATTTTCTCACCAACGAAAATTATTGGAAAGACTTCATGCGTCTGTATGAGCTGTTTTGTTTGTAGTACTAATCAGTG
>LUCM01011593.1:71740-106510 GCA_008360955.1 Fasciolopsis buskii | reverse complement strand
TATATATATATATATATATATATATATATATATATATATATATATATATATATATATAGACTGGTGGAATCCCCGCCAATATTACTCGAGAACTCTAGTAGTAGCATTCGCGAACCGTTAATTCCAAGCCTGAGGCAGTTTACTTGCGGCTTCGGATTGTAGAATGTTTGATATTGACAAAAAAATACATAGGCATAGTGAGGTATGTCATCTAATAGGTGTGGGAATAATTCTTGGTGATGACGGCGACTATTGTTTAGGAAGGGTAATCCGATGGACGTACTTATTCCTATCCGGGCTAAGCTACAAGCTCCTGACCGTCTTGATGTATCGTTGTTAGCATTAGGGTTAAGTTCTCCGCAGCTCTACTGCGAATTGCTGTTGTACAAGGCGACTATTCACACGTTACTTAATCCCAAAGAGTAACTGTTGTTGACAGTACGTAGAACGCTTCGACAAGTGGAAGGACAGCTGAGGATGCCATGATCCATCCCGAACAATTGTCTGGATTTGCAGGATAACAGACTATTGTAACAAAACACACAATCACCTTGGTATGGCAAACAAACCTGTCTAATGATGATCTAGTGGCAAGCTGGCCGTCTTGTGGCGCCACTCTTTGTGGTTCTTTCTCGTCACCAACGAGTTAAAACATGTCTTCCAAGGGCAGTGACGGAGGAGAGTGGTCCACATCAATATGCTAACGCACTCGCTTAACCACCGGTTCATTTTCACTGTATTTAGCCAAGCAAGTTGGCTTTATTCTAGGGGTAATTAGACAAAACAAACACGTACACTTTTCGGTCTCCATATCTCTCCATATGCCACGCGGCATCCGTTCATGGAATTTCCGTTAGTTGTCGTAGCAAACGTTGATATGCATCGTCGTAGTTTTCTGAAATAGGTCTTTATCCAGAAGCAACCTACCGACCAACTTGTATAGTTCTATATCGAAGAGTGACCCGTCGTACGGCAGATTACGGCCCTCTTTAACCATTTTGATCAGTTTGCTGTACGTTATTTTTATCCAATGACATTTTTTGCCACCTAATATGCAACTGTGACGGACGACAGTAACGATGTTTCCAATGGTGAACTTCAAAACGACAAACATAAAATTAATAAAAGACCTCTAATGAACTAAAATTTATGATAGCAGTCAAAAGTAAATTGTTCACTGTTATATCTGCTATCTATGCAGCACTGGATCTCATGAATTCGTGCGCATCTGTGAGTTTCGAGTTGTCTTCAAAAATCCCTATCATAAATACTGATGCCATTAGTCTGACAGTAAGACCCGAAGTTGACCACGGTTGTTGCGTCGAGTCCCTCCCTGAACGGAGAGACCATCAACGTGAATTTTCAATTCGATGATACCAAGAGTGGATGCCACCGTATTCTCTAAACCTGTGCAGGCATTCTTCCAAACTGAAATGAATGTGCTTTCCGTTGAAAAGATTAATGACGGGTGTCACGCGCGGTGCTCCCAACAACGTCCTCAAATCAACAGGACCATCCAACTTCAGCTTGCACAAGCCACGTAAAATTATGGCAACTGCCCTCGTGGACATGTTTCCCTGAATGGATATATCCCGTGACACAAATCTTGCTGAAAACGTTCCATCTAGCACAGAATCTACTTTCCTTTTTTAACAGCTGAAACTGAAACAATAAAATCATGGTCACTTTCAAAACTCACCGATTTACTTACCTTGACAATTGAGGAATAAGGAACTTCATCAGGTCCCGGAAATATGACACGATAACTGTTGCAATCGACTGTCGATTAACGGTGTTAGCATCGGCTTGGAACATTACCGGTTTTCTGTGGTGACGTGACTACAGATGATGCAGGCATTTATTCTACAATCATCTGCCTCGTCATTTCTTTCCCGTGCCGCCATTTCGTGGTAGACGAATATCCAAGCAGGTGGGCTTTAGTAAGTTCCGCTATTCTAGATACTAGGAAAACAAGGACGAATGCGTTTGGATGAAAGAAATTCATAAATGATTTTATCCACCCACATAATACTGTACGGTCGACGGTAAATACAACGATGCGTGACCATAACGCAAGTTCCAACCCTACAGGTGCAGCGCCATAGGAACTTTGATCAGGTAAAACAAACGTGAGGGCATCAACATCACAATGCAAGTTAGACATTGAGTATTAAGGTTTACCGCTGAAAAATCCAGGCGTTACTGGCAGCTGAAACCTAAAATTGGAGTCCTTATTTGCTCTAAGGAACCATGCTAAGGTGATTTATATTCTTGAGAAAAATCTCCGCCTTACTGTCTCACGCTCAAAAAATGATTTTTTTTGGCAAACATTATGTTTGGGTGTCATTTCAGGCCTAGTTTATAAAGAGCAAACATCAGAAAAAGGGGGTATTTGAATGTCCACCTGTGCAGCCTGGGTACTTATATCATTCTCACTGTGAGGGACGATCATTGCCTGGGCGTAACATTCTATGTATAATACACACATGCTTGTGAAAAGTGAAGTTCACTAGAAGGCAACGGAAATATTGCGCCGGCTACACGTATTACAAAGAATATTATATTAGTCCGTTTCTGACGCTGCTCTGAGTGGCATTACCGCGTGTAAACTGACCAGTTTACCAGTCAGCCTACTCCACGGACTAACGACCTTGGTGCTAGAGGGTGTAATAGGCAAACGGCCCACCACGTACTCGCATGGGCCGGGTAATTCTGCGTAAAGAAAAGCTAGAACTGGAAACTTGTACGACTGGCGAGTCCCGCCTACACGTTTCGACCAGGTCACGTGATTCCAGGATGGCCTTCGGTAAGCAATTCAAATATTCAGTACGCATAGACCTCGGCCCAGAGAACTGACCACGTGCGTATAGAGGTTTGAATCAATTTATCCAAGGCCTAAACGAACAGGTTAAAAAAAAACTTCCGACCAAAATGAATGCTAGTGCTGGTTGGGGGGTCAAACGTTTGTGAGGCGTTGTGGTCGCCGTTCTCAAGGCAGTTATGGGGATCAGATACAAAAACTGGTGATTTTGTGGAAGAATCTCCATTCGTATAGTCAGAATCAATAAATGCTTCTTTCAACCGTTCAAGACTTACAGTGTCTGTGTGACCAATTCTGTCAGTGACAAAGTATTTTTAGTGAGAAAGAATGGGTCTGAGTATGCGGGATGGGACGGGAGTCTCACAGAGACGCAACGAACAAAAACGTGCGCATGCACTTAGATCTTTTGGAATGTAGGTGGGACATGTCGGGAGGGTCCTGGGTGTTTTCATGCATGACTGCAAAATGGCTAACAGACAGACAGGTCAGTAATATCAGTACTGTCACGAAAGGACCCACCAGGTAGCTTCAAAGATGCGTCAAACATCGTATCAGCTGGACCGAAACCAAGTTCTTCTTTTGATTTGGTACAGATAAAAAACAGTTAATGGAACGCCATCCGTCCATTTAATTGTGTGAGCTTTGGAAGTGAGAGGAGCTTTTAGTTGTCTATGAAATCTGTTAATCCAACGGATGAAAGGTATGCGGTCGTGCGAAAATGTTTACAATCAATGAGACCATCTGTAGCAGGAAGTGACATATATTTGAGCACCAGGGAGAATGACAATGACCGGTGGCAAATTAGTTCCTTGTCATCTTTCTGTGCATTCGCGATCTCTTCTCAAGTGAATGAGGTCGACATAGACATCTGATGCAAACTTGGACGGGAGAAAGCGCCTGGTTATTAGTTCAAGGTTATCAGTTCCTTTTATATACCTGATATCGGGAGATGTTGTCGTGATTTTGAATTTTCTTCGGAGAATAGCAACCGCTGTTGAAAGCCGAAACATATGTTAACGGTTTATGATTAGCGCAGATGATAACGTTCCGGCCTTTTAAAATGTGCCAAAACTGCTTTATTGCAAGGTATAGTGCGGGAAATTTACGTCCATATGTCTTGTACCCGGAATGTGCCGTTTGCAGCTTCCCGGAGAAAATTGAGAGGAGTTGCGTAGGCCATTAACTATCGCCGTAATTCGGCACCGAAGGTATCCGTTTGCAGAACGAAGACGGCCATGACATCGGTGGTTGTGCGCAACGACAGACAGTTAAGAGGGGGTTCGGTGAGTGGTTGCAAGTTCCCAGAACAATTTGATATGAATCGGCACTAATAGTTGATGATACCCAAGAAGCGATGGAGACTATTAAAAGACTGTTGTTCTGAGTAGTCACGAATAGTAGTGACTCTGCTCCCTAGTGATCGAATACCCTCACCATCAACGCAACGCCCAAGGAATTTGATAGACAGAGCACCAAGTATTTATTCACTTAGAGGTGCTGACAGAAATGCCATTCTCCTGGAAGTGTTGAAAGTGTTGAGGCTGATATCGTCATGATATTCGTGTTCCTCTGTGCTGGCGATGAGGACATCATCAATTTGCACGAAGGTGAAACTGGGACCACGAAGCATTGAGTGCATGAAACTCGTGAATGAAACTCGTTTCTCAACCGAAAAGACATACGAAAGAATTCGTATAGGCTAACTGGCGTTGTGACGGCGGTCCTCCGGTGCAATAGGGATGCGGTAATACGCCGATACCAAATGAATTTTGAGAAAATCCCTTTATACCACACACTGTCTTGGGAATCATGAATATGTGGGATCGGATGGCGGTTAAGTACAGTTCCACTTTTAAGTGCAGACTAATTCCCACACGAGAGCCCGTCGCCGTTACTTTTTCGGACCATACTGAAGTGGGGATGTCGGTGGGCTGCTTGATGGACGAAGTATTCTCAGCATATTTTCAAATTCTGCATTGGTTGCAGAAAATCCCTCGCGTAACAGTCTACATGAATGCACTGTTATCAGGGGATCTATAATGATAAAATGATGCTGGGCGTCGCGTGGTGTTGTAGTTGGGGGATTTTGTGGTACAGTTATTGAAGGGGATTTCTCTAAAATGGAAGAAAATGCTCAGTAGAGTGTAATCGGACTGATTCCAAGAGAGGAGGTACAAGGCTAAGTGCTGTATGGTTGCAGAGATGTAGTGCTGTCTAACAAAGCCAAAACAAGGGAAGGGAGTCCATTCCGAGGATCGGATGGGAAACGTCTGCAATCACGAAAATCCAAGGAAAAAATTACCTTAAACCTAGATCAATTGACCGTATGCTTTATTGGAGGAACCGTTGGCTGCTTATGGAGTGAGGATGTTAGGACACAGGTGCTGATTTGGAGGAAGACGAATCACAAGTACCTGGGCACCCATATCAAGTAGAAACCTCATGGAACTAGACCGATCAGAAATATAGAACAGGCGACCAGGTTCACAGCCGATGACCGCGCGATCTCCATGGAAATCACATGGAGACTGACATCGACAGGCTCCTGTACCTAAATTCTGATGATACATACAAAAGGATTTATTAGATTGAAAAGGAGGATGTCTAAATGGTCTAGAGTGCGAAAGCGAACGTTTTTGGTGTGCGTTTTGAGAACAACATTTATCTGAGATATTAGGTGATTGACTTGTGCCCAATATTGCAGGATGGAGTCCAGAGGCGTCGTGAAGGGGACCGTGACAGCAATCTTCCTCTTGGGGTTAGCGTCAAACATTCTGTCGACAGATTCAGTTAATTTCGCCATCAAGGCATCTTCCTTGAGGGATACCAAAACTTCTCTAATCGAAAAGGGAAATTTCCGCATCCAAAAATGCCATAACAGCGAGTTATCCATTATGTGAGACCCTAAAAGTTGCTTCATGTTTTCAATAGTTGAAATGGCTTCCGATCTCCTATTTCCACATTTGTGAAAAGCGTATCAGTTCATTGCTGATCGGGTAATCCCCTGCGTTTGCGTCTTTAAGAATGGCATAGGAATTCCCAACTAGAATTTCGTAAATGGAATTACACATCGCCTCTGCTCTGTGCAATATAGGAGTACACTACAAACGGAGAACGAACCTGATGCGTGGGCATAATTGCTTCAATCTATGTGAATCACAAGCTAGGGTACGAAGCCCAAAGCGGGGTAATTTCACACGGTGTCTGAGGCCTCGAGGGTGCTGTGATCGGTTTCAGCACTGCAAATCCATGGTGGTTCATGGTGGTGCTTAAAATAAGTTGCGCCTGCACACTTTGGCCGGGTCACGTGATTCTGGCGCTCGGCTGTACAGGGTGGCCTTCAGTAAGAAATTCAAATATCTAGCACGTGCAAACCCCGGGCCTGCTTCACAAGAAATTTCCCGGGCTTTCCAAACTACGTGCCTCTTATTCCAGTCTTATATTGTTACGCCCCGGTTTTTTCTTTACAAAATGCGTAAATCCTTTTTCCGCATTCGACCACCTTAGACTCTCTAAAATTTGTCTTTTCCACTCTGTCCCTTTAGTGTCCCCAGTTTTCGAAGTCAGTCGGCTCCATGATCCCTGTATTGACTGTCTAGCTATGCGTAGAGCTTTTCTGTTTGATTTTAGACAAACTTTACTTGCACGCCACATTAATTACGGGGCTGGCCGACCGAGGAATTCCATTTGCATGACTGCTGCGAATTAGCCAACATTTATGCACGGTTTTAGGGCTCCACTCATTTCTTTCTAACGATAATTATCACATCATCCTAATTTTACCCCAAGACTGTTTTGTTTTTGCTCGTGATACGTAGACCATAAAGTTTTACAGTGGGATTACAATTCTCCGGACTCGCCACATTCGGAAATATTTTGTTAGACAATAGTTTCGGCATGGTACTCGTTGTTTTAGGCTACAATTCCTCTTCTGCCGTCTGTGCTTTATCTGTCTTGGAACAGGTAGCGTCCCGATTCAGGTTGAAAATCTTCCTTGTCCTTCTACCCTTGTTATTAGAGACTTGTAACAGATATTCCTGTATTGTTAAGCTGTCCCATGTCCTAAGTTTGGTTCTAACATCTTGTGGCACAGGTACTTCGAACAATAATCGTTTTTTTCAGCATTCTGTTCTTCTTCAAATGGTAATCTGTAATCTATTATCGAATCTACCTAAGGATTGGCTCAACCAAAAAGACACATATAGACGATTATCAACGATTCTATTGTCAATATCCATACCACCCTAACCACTTTTCTTATTGGGGAAAATATTCTAAATACTATAAAGCCCACCTCATTAGTTTCTGAACTGTATGATTAAGTACTATCAGAAGACTGATCAGCCACAACGCACATCTCTCTCGCTTTGGCCTGTTTATTCTTTTGTAACTTTTGCCCGACCTAAATTTTCCCTCATATTCCAGTTGCCATAGGGGAACACCATGGTAACGGACAGTTTCAGGATAACAACAACGACAACCCATTTAACTATTCACTTATCAAATCAACCATTGTTTTTCACTATTTCTGACCACCTTTGATTCCAGTTCCTTTTGTTCTATTGTTTAATTCATTAGAGATAAAAACTGTTTGAGGTTCTATATGTCGGAATAACATGCAAGCTGTTGTTTCTTGTCGGGTTATTGACCAAAAATTGGTCACATCGAACCCTGTTCAGAAATTTCCCGCGAATCAACCGGAACATTCCCTTAGTCAAAAAAACATGATAACAATTTCACTCGTGTTTGCTTGTCAAACGCACTGAGAATGAAGTTACTACTAAGTAAATTTTGCTCAAACAGATTACAAATAATCAAGTTTTCCCCGTTGTCTTTTCATCAGTTTTTCACAGGTTATTTTGTATACTTTGTGATCACGGTAAGTTCTCTGTTGATTTTTCATTTGTTCAATGACTTACGGGCTCTCTAAAATTATCCGCAGACCGAATTCTCTAACAACCAAAATCAGAGATCAACGAATATAGATTGATGTGAAATTGTTTTACGGTCCTAGTCGGAATTTTATGGAATAATAATCACACTCCGTTGAACATCGAATGACATACAGATGTACAAGAATGTCAAGCTTCCACAAACCACCATACTCATATTCTGGCCGATTGAATAAGGTGCCAGCCGTAGGCATATGGAGCCGCGTGGATCGATTATCCATGAATTGGTCACGTGCTTGCTTGTACTGGTCAATCTATTCGTGTGTTCGATTGTTGGAATTGAACACCACATTTGTAACGGGCAAACAAATCAGAAGTAAGCAATGGAACGAGCGATCTGGGGAAGCGATGCTTTTTAACTTTGAAGCCTAGAAAACTGAAAATCCATCATGATTCGAAATCCAATGTGTACTTCAGCTGGCTTTACTAATCAGTCAGTAGAAATCATATGAAAATCTTACCCAATGAACTGTTCTGGCTGAGTCTTGTCGGACTATCATGTAAATGGTCCACGAGATCGCCGCACCCGATGGCTGGAGACATATGGTGATGCGCCTAAGTGCCGCAGTCAGTGGCGTTCCTGTGTTGCAATTTTCGCCTCTTTACTGCAGTTCGAATTCATAATCTTATGACTGCTAGTCCACTAACGTCCGATATTGACAGATATAAACCAAAACTGGCGTCCATTAGAACAGGATCGCTGGTTGGCCTAAGGTCATAGTTAAGTTAAATCAAACAAGCAATCAAACCGTTTCTCTCTGTTTCGTGCATCCGGGCTGGAATTGCAAGTTTACAGGGCTCAATCGCGGTAGGTCATTTCCATAGATATAACAGGCGAATCCTGTCTCTCGACCCATCATACATATTTGTGCCCATGGGAGAATCGCCATGTATTCACTTTTATTTCCGATACAATAGGAAAATGATGTTATCCTCTCACCCGAACAACATATCCATTCTGCTGTCCTACAATAAAAGATATCAAACTCATATAAATAGCGTATTTTGGATGCATATTAGCTTCTCGGTTGAATTATCAAAAGGGTTATCCGGATATGTTCAAGTCTGAAAAGGAAAGAGATGAGTGGGCGAAATTCCTTCCAAATACGATTTTCAACCGTGATTTGAGAGTTGAATTGGTTCAATGAATCACCAGCCAGTCACAAGTTCGAATAGCTTTCACTACTTTTTCCTTTTCTACTTATTTTTTAAGATCAGTTCATTTTTCTAGTTGGAAGACTGAGCACTTAAGCATTTAGGAAAAGGGATGCGCACCTACTGGCTGTTTACTAAGTGGAGATGCTGACCAGGGGAGGTTCGAACACATGACCTTCACTTTAGAATGCCCTGATGTTGATCACGTGACCAAATGTGTGTACTCATATAGCCATGACTAGTAAATGAGCTATTAGCAGTGATTTTGAAATTGTTTATTTAACTGGCATCTGCGAAACTAAAACAACAAGCTGCTATCAATTATTCTTCCGGAAGAGTTCGCTGTTCATCACGTGGCTGAAAAAACTGTCAACGTCTTAGTTACCAAGGCTGATGCTTTCCGAGACCGATTTTGAAACAGTATTTTCATTGTTGTTTCTACAAGCTTGTTTCTCAAACCGTAATTTTTCTCTGATCAGGCGCTGCCCATACGGAACCTAAAAGATGATTACAATCGAGGTTCAAAATCAGACATGAAAACATCGTCTGACAGGGAACAAACAGATTACTGGTTGAAGTTTAGACAGTCCTATCGGGCTGGGTAGTTGCATTCCATTTGTGCCTTTTCATTCCTAGTCATGCGGGAACAAAAAATGAAAGTTTCACTCACGGGATCTATTGTGCACAATCGGTGGTCCGATCGATTTTGTCATTCTCAATAAGCTGGTAACGGTCGTCTAATAACAAACTGCAATAGTTGCAGTGTAGCTCAAAAGCAGCTTTGTGGAGGACATGTCGACAATCATTTTCACTATTTTGAATGCCTGTTTCCGTAGGACTGTGAAGTTAGTTCTGTTTGCCGTTAGTCAATTGTATGTACGACTGGAGTCGTATAATATTGGGAATTATCAAATAAGTTGTAAATACATTAGCTTGAGGATAATTCATTGCGAGATGCTTAACGGAGAAATCTTTTGGTATGCAGCATCTGTCCGAATTATTGTTTTATTTTAATAACGTGGTCATGAAAACATTTCATACTTCTGATGTCCCCAGGGAATACTTAACACGGTGTCATTGACACTATATTATATTGTCCATGTTGTGGTGTTCATTCCCAAGATTTCATCGAGGATCAGTCAGGATAATGCAACGGATGTGATCCCTGAGTTCACACCTTGGTCACAACACAACGGACACGTACTTCTGATGAATCATAATAAGCATGTGATAGAGTGGCAGTACCTTCATGGTTCCTGGCAGTTAAATCAGCTTTTAAACTGCTTGACGGATAATTTCACAAATCGGTAAATTTCATCAGGACCTGTAGAACGTCGTAAAAGTTCGTAATCGTTTTGTTAGAGTCCTCGTTCTTCTGCAAAGTATCTTTTGATACCCTCAATCACTCTTACACTTGCACTCGATTTCTTCTTTAACGCAAGATTTTGCAGTTCTATCGGTGAAAATGAAGCGATTTGCACCGTAGAGTGGATGCCGATTCAACGACAAAACTGGAAACCACAATCAACAAAACCCTGAAGAAACTGCAGGATATGCAAACGATAACCAAAGTAGAACGATGAGGGATGAGAACTGATGTCTCTAACATTGCACAATTTTACGGGCTACCCAAAATACGCAAGGAAAATATTCTACTAAGACCAATCGTTTCTTTACTAAGAGCCCCGACATACCCTTTTGGCCAGATAATTATGCAAACACCTGAAACCGCTAACTAGAGAATCACACCACTCCATAAATAACGCCCAGCAATTCTTGGACGAAATTAAGGACATCAATTTTGAAGCGGACAGAAGTTATGCTCTCATTTTACATCACGACTTAGAACTGACAAAAGAAATACTAGAAGAAATTCCCCAAAATACCACCGTGACAGTCTATTGGAAACGTCAACTGCCTGATTTACATTTACGCACATACTTCATATATGACGCGGCCACTTATGAATGGATTCAAGGAACATCTATGGGATCAACAATATCCGAATTTCTTGCGGAAATCCTAATGCATGTCCATGAAGACATTGAACTAACAAAATCCGGATCCCCGTATATGTTGACGACACTTTTGTTGTTGTCACACTTTTCGATATCGAGAAATTGCAAACAATCATCAACACTGTTTAATTTGTTCCCCTACATCAAAAATGTGCCTGCAATGACTATCAGACTGCCCCATAAATCCACCAAAATTATGCACAGACTCATTTTGAACTGTAAAGAAAAATCGAAAACGGTTGACAGAAGAGGTGTTATCTACAATGTCGAATGTCAGGACGGCTACAAATGCTACATCGATCAAACTGGAAGAAACCTTGCACATAATTGAGTGAACACGGACTTGCCACAAGAAAACATGATTCTCCTGCGCTAATATCTGCTCACGAGGATCAAGAAGGACATACATTCAATCTGGATGCGGTTTCCAGGCAAACACAAGATATTCAAGACAGTTTCTGGAAGCTTGGCACTCGTCGACAAATTTCATCAACAGTCATACTGTACTAGACCAAACATACAATTTACTAAAGCACAAGATTTAAATGGATTGGCTGGTGTCACATTTTTGGAGTTCGAAAGAAGTGGAGCCGTTTTCAGATCGCAGTATCCACCAACATTGCTATTTGAATGGCATCCCATATCCACATTACTGGAATTAGTAATATTGCTAGTTCAAGCATGAAACCATACCATCCTGCAAGGCGGACTTACGCTGGGATCGGGGGTAAATCTGAGACAGCGTTACTATAAATACAACCGAACAGAGAGGTCACTGCCTACCTCCTGATGATGTGACCTAGGATGGTGATGAAACGTTTCCGATTTAAACGCCAAACTCAGAACTGACAAGACTTCGGAGATATTTTCATGGCTGCATGTAATACCAAATTCCCCGTTTTAGATTCTTTTGGTGATGACAGTTTGTTTTACTTTCAATGACCAATGACTGGCCGTGACCCCTTCCGCAATTACCATAGCATTACTACACAGTAATAAGACAAGTACCGTAGCCTCAAAACACAGTAATTCACTGATAAAATACACTAATTTTAATCAAGAAATTCACAAAATAAATCAGGACCTAGGTTGTAGGTTCATCCTTATATCAATGTTGATGTTGCTTGCTTTCATCTTAGTGTCTGAAATGTGTTCATCAGAGTAGGATTCAAGCCTGCCGCATTAGTGTTGTACAAGTTATACTGTCGTTTAGGTGCCCATGCCGATCGGTTAGTAGTTTGGACGATCCAACGATGGTCATTGAGAGCCTTGGACGACCAATACATAATCCGAAACGATCGTTATTGTCTACCGTAGAACAAAGATCTTTAACGGGTTATGTGCCTGCTTAGCTTGACATTTCAAATGCAATGAGCAAACATCTTCGTGAACTTTCAACCTGACCTGGGAATCACATTTTCAGTTGAAAGCAGACAATATAGACACCATTTGCAGTTGTGTTTGACTACAAATAGCACAATCCTAACAGTCGAGTTTTTCATTTTAAAAAATTGCCAATAAACATCTTTTTTTTGAAAAAAGAATGCGCATGGTAAGAACGAATGACTGTACATGATTCAGTCTGATGTCAGTATACAGGTCCCAATACATTTCTTCACATAGGTTACTCAGCTGCTAGACGGCTTAGTTATCATCCCGTCTATTTTCAAATCGAAACTACTGAGGATTTGCATGATTGAGAAAGTACAGGTTGTCAAACAAGCTCGCTTCCAGTGATTCGTACTCACATCATTACATCACAATATACTAAGAGGAATTTTAGAAGTGATTGGAATAGTCAAGTGAAAAGTATGAATGTGGAAGGAGCTTGTGCTGTTAATTTTTTTTGGTCTTGGGCTTTAAATGAGGCAGAGGATGGGCCAAGGAAGTTGAAGAGCAACCACAAATTGTTTTCGAGAACACAATAGAGGATTGTGAAGACGGATCGCTACAGCTTCCACAGGGCTCAAGACACTTCGCCAACCTATGCCGTTGACCGCCAACCTTCTACAGGGCCCGGGAAAGCTAGTGTAACATTCACGGTGTGGTTAGTCTGTGCCAAATGTGAAACGACTGCACGTCTAAGTGACTTAATTGTTCCAGTATTCAACCATGCAAGGTGGTGCTCAAGGATGTGTTCAGACAAGCGCCTAGTCGTGCGGCTGATGTACTTTGTCCCACAGGAACATGTGAATGAATAGATACAAAACGAGGCTGCCGAATCAGGAACTTTGTCCTTCAATTGTAATGACACTACGGGGCGAGATTTGAACAAGATTCGAAGCTTGGCTGCATAAAATGTCTTGTGGGTGGCGCTAGTCAGCATTCTTCGTGTGATCTCTTCTATGGTATCACATCTGAATGACAGAGATATGCATACTGCCTTTCTCTCCACCGCCATCTTCCTGGGAAGCATCAATTTCTGTTTCCAATACCTCATCAGTTAATCGATTTGGGAGGCCATTTTCGACGAATAATCTTCTCACCGTATGAAGTTCTTTCTGCTCCAAGAGTATCTTTCCAATATACTGTGATATAATGACGTAGAAACAAGTCACTGAAAACGAGCCTGTTTGCCAACTTACATGAGTTTTCATCTTAAATATCAAACTCCTTGTGCCAGGTTATCGCCAAGCAATAAACCTGAGGATGTTTTGATTATTCCCATTTTAAAATAAGGAAACGTTAAATCGCTTCAAAAAGCTCTCAAGAAACCGTCTACCCGAAAGAATACGGACAGTAGTAGAAGTTGAACAGCTATATATTGAATGATAGACTGAGATTTCAAGGTTGTCAATGACTGCCTCATTGATCCATTATATTCAATAATCACTTGGGGGAGTCTCGTGAACCACAAACCTGCAATCTAACTGCATCCACAAGACCGATTAATATTTTCATAACTTCTTGCCGTTTGATCGACTGGCAATTTCGACTCCTCTTCAAACCAATACGAACCTCGGATAACAGCATGCAAGTACGCAGGCTTTCTATAGGCGTGTGCTGGGCAGGTCCTAATCACCTTGATCCATTCAGTATCTCTTCTAAAGACTGAACCGTAGAGCGAGTTATCGGACACCCAATCTTTGAGTTAGTGATTGATTATCTCAGCATATTCTACTTATACTGCACTGTTTAAATGCACGCATTCTTCGCAGCTCTGTCTGCAACGGCCGTTTCTCAACCACACAGCAAGACCAACCTTGCTCTGTCAACTCGACCATCAGTCCATAACCAGATGTTGGACGGGAATCACAAGTGGCTCACATTGGCGGATTCCAATCGATTCTTCTGTCCGCGCAAAAATTTTCATCCTTCATACGACCATGTGGTGAAATATAGCCAACTTCCTCAATTTATTCAATTCTTTTCTTACATGATCGAGGTTCGGTTTCTAGTCAGTTCAGTCCTACAATTGCATTTATACATGGTAAAAGATTGCTGGAAGCGTTAACCGGGCTTTGGGCGTTCGCCTACAGAGAATGAATAGGCGAGATGTCACCCTTCTATTCGAGTCAGCACACACAGCTATACGACCAAATGCCGCCTTCAGATCACTTGGAGCATAGTTCTTCGGTTCCTTCTATTTACATGTAGAGAATTAACGCGTTTTCATATCCCAATGATAATTGTTTTAATTGTCTGTCACGTGAAACATTAGGGAAATCGGACTGGCCAGTTTTTATCACTTTGTGAACTACCACCAGTAATGTGTTAGTGGCATCGTGAATCTGAACAGATCACGCGAGATTGGATGCATTCAGTACACCATCACCTTATCTGTTTTTCGGTTTCTAACCCATGAGAACGCAGTGTTACCTCTCATGGTCCAAATCGAAACAATTCCGACATCAACTATGAGCACCCCATTCCATTCAGATCTTGGCACTTCAAAACCATTCAAAACGACCAACTCCATCCTACCACTCTTTTCTGTTGAATCTTTAGAGGTCACCTTGAGACAGACGATATTGCTTCCCACCAAATCACTTATCTGACCTCACCTAACTGGTTGATTGCCGTCAAGACTGGTAAACACAACTGGTCTTGTTCATTATCATCAAAGTTCCCAAACTATACTCAGCATCAATCAGTTCTTGCCCATTCATTTTTCGATGTAGTCTACATAATTTTCCCAAATTCTTCCTTATGATGATTGCTTATCATGTATCATTATAGTTTGTACGCTGAATGGAAGGTCGGCTTTTTATTTCGAGCCTGGCATTTCTTCGTTTCATTCCGTACCTGATAATGCAAAGCTCAGATGCACCCGATAACTACGTGTCGCTATTAGGCTTCTGAAAAGCAGGTTCGTCTTCTGTTAACTCTCTTCTTACTGGAGTTCAGCGCAAGATAATAGACGCAATCACTCTTCCGTCCTGAGCGGATAATCCGCATTCCTTTTGGGTTACTGTTTTGTCATTACTGTTACGTCCTTGCTCCCGGACTTCATCCCGCTGAGAATTTAGTCTGCCCATTCCGTCAAGAGCAAACTAGTCATACCCATCAGGCTCCTGACAGTAGGTGTCGAATCTACCGTGTCTACTTTAATCTTTTCGTCCTCGCCTTTATCCGTTTCCATCCACGTCCAACCATTTTTAAGTGCAGAATTATTAAAATGCATAGCACTTGGACCTATCAAGGATTTTCCTCTTGTGATTGCAATATATACTCTCGATCGCGCGAGTGCATTGAGAATTGCGAAAATTCATTTGGTAAAGATACCAGAAAGTGTTTGCTTTCTACACGAATCAGGGGGAATCGATTGCACAGCACCAGTCCAGGGGGTGACTGACTTTACTAGTCAACACATTATTTCGTATGTATGCCAAACATGTTTGAAAAAAACAGAAAATATGCTCCGTTTCGCAAGGTATTGCGCCATTGCATTTTCATTTAAATGGTGCGACAATGCATAGTCAATCAGCCAGCATATAACTAATTATGCACAAATGTGCTCCAGCTGGATGGATCGGGTTTCGAACCAATTTCATTAGGCTATCCGAATGACAGTTTCGAAGAGTTTTTACCATAATTCAGATTGCTTTTGACATAATTGTCAAATAATGCCGGACAGAGTCCAGTTCATCAGTCTGACCTCCCAGATGGGAGTTTGACTATTTTTACCCCAGGATACTCGAGGTGTCAGTCAATCCGAAAAATAATTTTTCCCCAAACCAGGACCACATCCCTTCTCACAGTATTTTCGAATTATACCAGCATTAATCGGGTTCATGTCGGAAGCGTTCACAGTTCAATACGACCAAGTCTATCTTGCAAAAGACTTAAAATACGCAGTCTACTCGCAGATTGTATACTAGTGTTTAGGTAATCAGGGCTCATTGCAGCAAATATATCCTAATATGTGCAAAAATGATGAATCACGTTTCATATTTATGTGAAAGCGATCAACGAACTTTTGGACTAATGCGGTCGATATTCTAGAGTCTGGTTTGGAAATTTTGTGGTAACTTTTCTGTTCTGATTTTGATAATTTTGGTTGAACCAAAATCTGTACCGCTACAAATAAAAAGGTTGGTTCGGTTAGTTGGAATTATATCGAAACTTGTATCGTCCTGCGTGTTGTGGATAAAAAATCACACGCTCGCTAGCTAACTTCTCTAATGAAGGCTGTCCACTACTTTGTCATTATCCTTTCAGAGCCATTTGACTGTTAACCTCGCTTGTGAGATGTTTCCAACCCCATGGGAAACATACAGGAGAGCAGTGAACTATGACAAACCACGGAGCACAGGGATGAGTGTTCTGGAAGCACTGAAGCATTGGTGAAATTTAGGCTGTTTTTTTTTCTTTTGTTTCACCTACCTCGCTCTCCTCCCACTTTTCATCATGTTACGGATGGCACTTTCTGCATTCACCACGCATGGCAGTGACCAAACGGCTAAGATCGTGGCGTTTGGACGTGAACCTCGCGGGTTCGAATCCTTCCTACTTGGCTATCCTCCGTTAGTCGCGGCCCCCTTCCTGAAAACTGATGTACACTGACGCTTCATTAATAAAGGAAGTAAGAGATAAAAGATAGAAAAGGTTTAATTTCTTGCGTAGTTGAACAGTTCGCTCAAATTGGTCCTAAGATGGTTAAGACTAATGGTTCCCGCTTCCAGCCGGCGGTAGCAACGATATGGAAATCGTTAGGCTGCTAGTGATGCATAAAAGTGGACTTGGCCCAATTTTGTTCAATCCGCCTTCAGCTATCCGAGGACTATGCGCTACTGCGTGAGCATTAGGAGGACTATACTGGGCTGGTAGAGATGAATAAACGAGACATGACAACTGTGAATGACCTCATTTTACAACAGGGCTTGTGTAAAACATAACAGTAGTCTCCTACGGTCCTGATCACTAACATCAATCGGCATTTTGTGCAGCTCGCCAAATTTAGCTATCATCAAAATCATAGGTGAGTAGTACAATGTCACCTTAAATTATATTTTGCCTTTTAAATTCATCCATGTGTCCCGAGAATTGTAAATAGGCAATTAAGTAATTATCATGTTCAAATTTCCTCGGATTACAACTGCACTCATACACGGCAGCCGTCAGCTCGAACCAATTGCGTCCAAGTTGTAGAATGTACACATATGACTTGGCTAATTTTCACCGGGTATCATATTGTTTATGCTGTCTTTTGTTCTAATTTTTCCAGGAAATATACATCGACAAGCGTAAACGATGCACATACAGGAAAAGGATTGGATGACGTGGCGTTCAATGAAGCTGATATAAGATCAGAGTTAACAGAATGGAACATTTCCAGTGATACAACAACCCTTAACTCGAATATGGCTATCGCTATGTACTCTTTTGTTTACAAAAGGACTAATTCTATCAAATGTAAGAAAAACATTCGACATTAAAAGTTAGTTCTAGTTAGGGCGCTTTCAAAATTAGCTTCAGAGTAGTCAAATGTTGTTGTTTTGAGCGAGGCGATTGCTGGATCTCATTCCTCAACCTCATGGATTACAGCAACAGTTCCGTCAAGTGTTATCAACATGTTTGTTGTGTACGGAAAGATTTGGTTTAAGTCTCATGAATTTTCCTAATAACGAATGGATTCCTATCCCATTCATGTGTGTATTGTCATGGTGACCGACTGAACGTGAGAAAAGGTACACGAGCATCCCAAGTGTAAAGAGAACAAAAGCCTCAGGACAGTAATAGCTAGTGTCCTTAAACACAAATGGACAAACACACACACACACACACACATTCACACGCAGTCTTAGACCTGCAAATGTACACGACTACATGAACCATATAGACTGAGGAGTAGGCGGCCGGACACATGGACAGACAGTACAGATCACATGACTACCAGGTTCGGTGAAATCATGTACACAAGTATGTCTGACTCTTAATTTCATTGTCACGTCGTTCAGTTCGGCAGGTCAGACCGCATGGGAAAGTTACTTGAGCTGTCACTGATAGTGTTGCTAATTCTTTCGATCAACGGTAAGTCCCATCTGTGTGTCACCGATCTATCGACCTTAGAAGTACCGTCTGATGTATAGGATAAGTCATTCTTGAAAGGGAAGAAATTTTATCTATGTATTCAGCGTGCATTCACAGCTAGGTAGTAATAAGATTTTAGACTTAAGTTCCAGTTTTTTTAGCCGTTTACTTTGCACTGGTTTGCAAAAAGTAACGAAAACACCTTATACAAGTGATCAGGACAAACATTCTTTTCTTCTGGTATTGAAACAATTCCTTTCTGACATACGGAGCTAGTAGCGGCTAACATGCTCCAATAATATGTTCCTGATTATCATATGTACGGTGGGAAAGTGCCGCCGCGAGACCGGCCTGATTGAAATATACAATACACAATAAATAACCATGTTTCTGTAGTTCGGATTCTTTCTAGCAAAGGTTCGATAGTGACGACTTGAACTTCGTCTGGGCTCATACCGATGGCTTGTCTGTCATTTAGACAACCATGGAAATTCCAGATTGCCTTTTCCCCTTTACTTCCGTGAAGTACAAACCTCGAAAAGTGATCAAAGTAGACTGAAAGACAGAAGTTTTGTTGAAACACTTATCTCATGTTTAACTAGTTATGCAATTCTGACTGACCCCCGCCCAGTATGCAGTCATACGGCAGGAGTGAGATGCAGTTGATGAAATTAGAATTGCTAATTCTAATTTGACCCGATAAAAGAGATTCAGATGTTTTACCCGAACTTGACTGATATCGGACTGGGAATACGTGCAAATTTAGTCTTAGCGCATCAGTTTTTAAATTGCTGCCATAGTGATCATGTTTCAGCACGGACAAATTGTCGTTTGTGACGGACTAAACAGAAATAATTCACCGGTACCTGGTGATCGTCAATAATGTGTTACATTTTTACTGAAACCAACCGGCTCACATTAACTGCCCTTGGGTCATTAAGATCAGTACAGATTTCACAGCTATGTGCGACTATTGTATGGTATGGATGTACCTATATTCGGCCGATCGTTCTTGGGACTTTCGCGCGCAGTTATCGGAACATCCACCTAACCTTCCATGCAGGAGGCACCATACTCTAACTTTCTTCTCGAGTGAGCTCATTAGTGATGGGCATCCTCCATTGAATTCAGGGTTGGAACTCGAGCCTTCCAATTACTAGACGTATGTGTTCTCATTGTTCCACTAGTGCCCATTTATCCTACCCAGAACTACTGAGTTAACGTTGTCCAGATGTTTTCATAAATGAATGTCATCAGTGTTTGACAGCTTCAAAAGGAAATATGGTAAATGTCTTAATGAGTTCCACCGAATTCCTCTCCTGAACTAATGCTATTAAGCGGATTTCGGTGAGATAGTGATCAATTCGTGGTCTAACTGGATAATACTTGCAATCGTGGTGTTTTTAAAAACATTTTTTCCATCACAATTAATCAAGGCGATTTCACTCGATCTCCCTATTCCTCCTCGTCTTTGTTCCAGTTCCTGTCCTGGCCATTTCTGATGACTTCCCTTGCCTTGATGATACCTGGCACTATTCGGATGTGGGTGCCAAGTGTTATAAGTTTGTGGGAAAAGGTACACAACTCAAATGGAACGATGCGGCAATTGCATGTTCCCAATCTTTGTCTGGGAATTCGTTACAAAAGCCTCGCCTAATCCAATTCGACAGCGAGGACGAATTACGATCCTTGGTTGAAATCATGCTCTATTTGGGCAATATGGATCCAATTTGGCTGAATGCTTATCGTAATAGTGAGTATTTTAGCCGTATGAAACCCATTACAAAGTAAAATCCAGTTTATCAAAATTTAAGTTGCATTATGACAATGAACTTTGGACTATTTGTGTCAACTGTCACACCTGGGGGGCATTTGGATGTACCATCTGTGGACAGTTCGAAAGATTATTTGAAATTTGTTTGATATTGGGAATAATTCATGCCAGATGAAATGGAAATAGTTGCTCAAATTTAACTATATACGGCTTAGAGTTGCTTCAATTTAAAAGTGGTTTCATTCATCCGGAAGGATGAATGTTGGCAAAAATCTCATCGACTCTGTTATCGATAAATGTGTCGGGAAATCTAACTGTGACTCGTTACCTTATCTTACTTCCATCCATTAGAACACGTTTTACACATTGAAGGAGGACGGGCATTTTTCCAGGGTTCTTTCGAGAATGACCTTTTATGGTTATTTTACAGATCAACACTTTGTATGCATCCATCAACAAGATTAATTTGTCGCCAAACAAACTGGCATAAGGGTCTCAATTGCCGTGCAGTTTTATTAAACGCCCCGTTTGAGTACTTGACAAATGCTTACCGCAGGTCTGCTGACATATGAAACATTCCTTTTTTCGCTTCTATCTGGTGAAGTTCGCAATAGCTATCGGTACTGTTTTGCCGTAGGTTTACAGGAAATATTCATGCTTAGGTTTTGAAAAGACAGTGTCAATAAATTCGTCCTGTTCCAATTTGATACACTTCTTGTTCCCGTGTGATGTGATTCCAGCTTCAAGTTACATAAATGGGATCCTTCTTAAAGCAAAACACAGGACACCTGTGAAAAAAGTATCAAATTTTGTAAAGGTTCACAACCTTGTAATCTTACCCTGATTTGGTAATGTTAGTAATCCTAGATCTTCCGACTATTTCTTCCAATGGGCAGAAACAACACATGGAATCACTGTAAAGCGCTCAAATGACCTAGGCCTCAAGATGCACCTTGACGGAAACCGGAATTTTGTGCCAGCTGAAAATGTTGAAATCTGTCTTTGTGATGCACGTTTCGGCCATGTTTAATGCGAATTTGTTCACCTGTTAAAAAAGCATTTTGATTGTTCTTCGGTGTAAATCAGAATATTTGAATAAAAGAAGAAATTCCATGGAAGGACTGAGCTAGATATGTTGTAACAGTAATCTCGGATTAATCATTCTACACTTTTCATCAATTCTATGAAATCTTCGGATCCCTCATTTTTTGCATTTCTGGTATTTAGACGAGTATACCTTGGAAACTAAGATCATTCCTCCTTGGCTAGCCGTAATGCAGACTGAGTTTAGACATACTAGAATAAATGTTGAAATACATTTACAAGGGTTGTTGATGCGATAAGGACTTTAACATGCGGAAGAGGGAAGTTTCTGAAAGAAAAATGTTAATGAGCTGCATATATATATATAGAGAGAGAGAGAGTTGAGAAGGCGTACATTGAGCTAATACGTTTATCGTGACGTTTCGATCCAAACTAGGACTCGTTGTCAAACGTGAATGAGTGATTGAATGGGATCGCTAGTTCCGTTCGGTTTTGTGCACTGTCCGTTTGTTTGTCTCTCTATTCTGCATCCGGGTTTTGTTAAGATGACGTAATGTTTGTCAATCTCAACATGCCGAGTGAACGAGTTATTCGAGCTTCAAGAATATATATATATATATAGTTAGTGGTCAACTGGTACAATAATTTGTTCACATCTTTTCTGCACACATTCATTGGTTTATTTTCTTTCCGCGTTGACTGAGCTCTTTTGCATTGCTTGTAAATGTCCTAATTTATCCACATTTCAAAGAGCATAATTTAATTCAATCTAAACGCGGACTGCTTGAAAAAATATCCGAACAAAACTGACGCATTAAGCAACGCGAAACCCGCTTGCACGATCAAAGAGAAAAATGAATTCGATTCTTGAAGGTGGACTAATCTGCCGTGATTGTCAGCCACGATTTTTCGTCAGATTTCACATAGACCTTCTATTCTGTTCAGTAACCAGTCAGTCATATTCGATTTATTGATTTCTTTCCTTGTTTTCTCGATGTCACATATTTCGGTTTGCTGGTGACAGTAAAGCAATTCAGTGCTGTACCGTAGGTCAGGTTAGCGTAAACGATCTAACCTAATTTCGATACAAATACTATCACCAGCATTATTTCAGTTTCTCCATTTAGAAGACTGTTCACATTTAGAGAATCTCCTCGGAACGCCAAAGTACCATTAGCCACGAAAGGGTTTGCTTTGTGAGTCAGGAGACTGTTTATTTGTGTTTAGCATTCAAATTGAATTCAGTTCAACAATTTGTTGTTCATTTCTTAGAAGATTCTCTCAATAAATAAAAAGCTTTGGTACTCGAAAGCCGTTCGACAAATTACCAATTTTCAGTCTGATTGCAAATTAAGTCTTAAGCATTTCTCGAATGCATTGCGATTCACGTTTATTCAGTTTAGCTTAAAATATATCCGTTTCTTACCGGCTAAAAGCAATTTTTCAAGACAGTTGTCATTGGTTTGTTTTATCTTCCTGATCATGAAACCTAAAACCCTACGATTCACAGACAATACATTTTGAAGAATGCAGCGGATTAGGACGAATGGAAAATTATATACATATATAACTGCCGATGAAGTGAACTGACGGGCGAGAGAAGGTCATACGGGCTAATGCCAAGTTAGACTAACAGTCAAGGTCGACGATTTCTGTAGACAATGCTCCAGCTGATATATACGGACATGCATGGCTTCACTGAAAGCCAATACTTTGGGCCGTACATTGCACACTAGTACGTTGAAACATTGAATTAGGTCAACTTTGTGACCTGATGTGACCAGGTGCTTCGCGAGCGAAGAAGTCGGAGGCCGTCTTTCCGTATTTGAAGTCATAAAAAAGTGCTCCGTCGATCATGACAATCGTTTCAATGAATTCTACAATTTCGCTATCACATTTACCTCTGTGACCAGGCCACCAAGGTGATAGAATAACGTCTTTTGATGGCTTCAAACTTGAAACAAGCAAAATTAGGTCGATTTGTGGTTGATAATATCCGCTTATGTTGTCGAATGCTGTAAACTTCTCTCGATCAATTAATTATCACGAGTTTGGTTTGGGAAACCACAGATTTTTCCTGGTTAAGTTAGTTACACAGCCTTCGGAGTTGTTGTCAGTATGATCTTCCGTTCATCGGCTTGGAGAAATCTATGCTTACCTGTCTAGCTGATTACTCATTTTTGTGTATACCTAAGTTTGACTAGCAGACATTAAATGTTCAACTTTGAAGACTCCATAATTCTCACGTGGTATACACTTCTCATTTAAGAGAAAACCAATCCCTGGCCTTGATAAAATGACGCAAAGTTCCGAATTAGTGAAACTAGTTGTCTGATCACCCATGTTGTTATTGCTTAAAAGTCCGATGAACTTTTTGATCCTCGAAAGCTGGGAACGATACAACGCATTCAGTTTCCTAGTACAATATGGTAGTTGGTCTTCCGTCTAACAATAAATAGTCGTGATTTCATATCCATAGGAACGCCACCGCACATCCTATCACAGTCACTGTAAAAGGTTCCTAGACCAAATTCTGACCTATTCATTCTGACCCGATCTAAACTGCTTAGGTTGCATAATATTCCAGCTTCTTGTTTTTAAGTCTTTCACTTGTCTGCCGATTCGTTCAATCTCTGTATTTAAAATGGCCAGTCAGTTAGAAAACGTCCAGGTTTGATGTATCGAGTATTGGGCTGGAAGCTGGGTACACAACTTACTTGTTGGCCCGTCTGGTTAATTCTTCTCGAAATCCAAGTAAATTATCCACACAATGTCATTTTTGATTCTTTGACAGGTTGCAGGAAATCTCTCGTCATGTGAAACATTCCACAGACATCCACTACACACTTAAATATATATCGTGCATATGGACATTTTATGCTGTCCTATTCTAAACAGTCTTGAGCCTCGCACCACTCATTCGATTCGTCAAATAGTGACGAAACTGAAGTTGACACTGGTTGCAACCATAATTTATGTCATCAGGGGTCAACAACAAACGATAGATCATTTCTGTATTCGCACTATAAGCTACCGGGAACAAAGGTCTCCTGGGGCCGGGATTATTAGCAGCTCGGATCATTCATAGTTAATTAGGGATTAACCAATTTTGTCTAGTCTCGTTTCAAACATGTTTTGACAACTCGTAAGCTCGTGAGTCTTTCAACCTTGGTTCCAGGATAATTGCAGAAACGCTCCGTGATACAAATAGCACTTCTAGCATTGTATTCATCAGGGCCGATTCTCACGAATTAGTCAGAATTTAAGGCATTGGACAGAACAAAACAGGCTTGTCTAAGTACGAATTCTGACTGAATCTGGTCACCATAATATCCCATTGAATTTTTTAAATTTATGCTTTCTGTTCACTACCTCTTATTCAATACAAATGACAGTGAATGAGTTACAATTTTATTGGAAGAATGGAATAATACCGTTGGATTTTCCCTACTTGCAATGGTCACAAGGACGTGCTCCCGGACAGTGTTTGCAGTTGTCTTACATGACATCTCCCATACAAATTTCATCCAACTGGAAAATGATTGTGTCGTTACAAGAAACTTCCTGTGATGAAAGAATATCATTTTTGTGCGAACATGACGGTAATTATTAATAATTGCATTTGTATCGTCGGAGTGTTTTGAACTTTTGACATAAAAATTATTAATCGATTTGTCTGCGAAGACCTAGTGATTAGCCATATTTTGCAGATTGGATTGGTGAATGGAGTGGTCTATCTACTCCTCGGCTTGTAATCAATCAATCTCTGGTTCCAGTTAGTAAAGCTCGAATAAGAAATCTTACAAAGTGACTCTTGTTGCTCTAGGAAGAGGAGGCGGTATTTTTCTTCATTGCACAAGATGCTAGATATATGTTTATGTGTAAGTAGCGAATCTCTGCTAGTCACGTGGCTTCAGAACGTTGGTAACAAGCTGCAATAATACGAGAGAACGATGACAGAAAAAAACGATATTTTTGTAGAGTTCTTCTCAGGTGCTGGCGAATCCAGAATTCTTATCTATGCTATCGGGTGTAAATCCTAATTCACGGCTCCGTCGTGGATATTTTACCGTCGGCTGTCCAAATCGAAATATGGTCTTGCCTTAAGAAGTTCCATCTGCAGCCTGTGATCAGAAAAAGCGGTAGGATGAAGCACGATTTTGGAAAATTGTTGGAAACCAGTGACCGGGTTTCCATTTTATCGGCCTTTTTATTGTTTTCGTGGATTCCGGAGGAGCTAAGGATTTGAACATTCGGTTTCTTAGCCTCTGTATAAGGATTTGACAGACGGCAAGAGACTACGACTTTGTTTAATGGTAGGCACTCTTGCCATATTATATTTCCTCCAAGGCACTATTGTAGTATTTCATGGGAAAAACGCTTGCTAAATGAAAGATCCTCACGAATTCAGAGTTCACGCTGCCTATCCCTAGTCGCCTTTTGGGTGAACAGGCTCTCAAATTAGTTACGGATAAGCATCCTCTTTGGTAGTCATTTCTCAGTCCACAATTTGGAACTCGTCCGGCGGCGGTGTAAAATTGTTTTGCGCAAAACAAATGGTAATTTCATCCAATTTTGGAATTACGCATTGCTTAGCCGATAAACTACTCGGAAAATAGGCAGGAAGAGAGTAAAAGATTGGCATAAGCAATTTTATATATTGCTCTTTGTATTTATTAAGTAGCAAGTGGCTGTTAATGATATACTGTCTAAATTCCCTAAAAAACGATTTGGAATATGATAACCTATCATGTAATATCAACGCCCAGCTCATTAGTGATGAGTAAGAAATTAATGCCAAAGTGATCCAGTATTCTCGGAATGATTCATATTGCAAACTGTCTAAGCCCGGCAACGACGAGTGTACTTACAAATAACACGACACATGCTGGTGGGCATTCGCTATCGCCTGAAACTACGACGAATCAGTTAGAATAGCAGTGACTCACTAAAGTGATAGGAGAACATTCTGTGACGGTCACTGATCCCAAAGTATCCCGTCAGTGATGTTTCTGCCCAAGGGGTGTATATTTGAATGCTTTGTAAATGATCTTAAGTGCTATTCCCATTTGTCGAGGTTTCCTTGTTGCCTTCAGATGCACAGCTTGGTGTTGGAGCCGTTCCAATACATGTCGTTGATTCGTGTTCTTGCTCTTTTAGAACCGAGAACAATAAAATTAACATTGAATCACGATGGACAAACATAAATCGAATATGCCTACACTGAGACATCCACCATGACTGTCAACCTCTGAGTGAATGGATAAGAACATCATTCGATTTATCTCCTTCCGTAGCTGACATCTGAAGGTCAATGTTTTTGTGAGTAACCATCAAATCGCATCCAAAAGCCCGTAGGTCAAATCATTTTAGCTGGCATTACTAACGCGAAACGCCAGGGTTTATTGCTTCCGGGAATGGCCTGGGGGAAAGGCTACCGAGTCCAGAATCATACAGTTCAAAGTCAAACTCATCAAAGGTTATACGTATGAACGTTTTGATTGTCCAACAAGGAAAAAGAGGATTGTTTTTGTGATACGCAGTCGTAAGATGAGCGTCCAAATTGCATGACGGATGATCATTTGAAACATCCTCATCATGTTCTTGGGAGTTATTCATACTGACGAAGTTTCACAGAAAAGCATCACAAATTTAATTCATCCTGATGTCATTTCTTAGACAACGTAATCATTATGAGCAATAATCAACTAATTCTGGTTTTTATCAAAAGCAAAATGATCACATAACGTTTTGTTCTCGCCAGTTATTTTGTCTGTAAAAATCTGTTTCATTCATTTCGTGAATTTGAAAAACGTTATTATTCAGTGTCCGTGTGCACTGCACAGCTCCAGTCGGGAATCAGTATATAATTGTATGCTGTCTCCGGATTGCGGATAAGAGAATGGTGACTATTCCGGTTGTTAGTAACAAACAAGTTGGACCCAAGCTCATTGAAAAAGCGGCCGCAGACAAACAGCAAAAATTTGGAGGGCAGTATAATTCATCTTCTGGCAAACACTCCCCTAAAGCACGCAACAATAGCCCGTTTAGGGCACTGTGACGTGGAGCGTGTGGCCTGTCCACAAAATAATTCCATTACCTCTTCTGATGTTTCACTGGCCTGAAAAGGTCTTACCGCAAGAGGTAAGCGTACCAATCAACCGGTTACCTGCTCCTAAGAAATGAATCTGCAACCAAGAAGGTCGCGCTTGCTTAAGCAAAAGTTACGGGGTGCATATTTGAATTAAAGGTATACTGTGAATCTAGCTATCCTATGTATTATAATGGCTCACAAAACATAAACATGAACGTGTCTAACCTTTGGACAATCATTTTATACCCTCCTGTCATTCCCGAAAGCAATCTTTCACCGCACATAACTGCTTGGTTCTCTAATGACTCATTTTACTCTCCTTGTCACTATTATTCTTGTATCCATCGTAATCTTCAGGCGACCACGTCACTGATAGGATCACTAAAAGAAGCTCTGATCCTGTTCTATTGTATTCTAATCCAACGACCATTCAAATCTCATCTGATCCAATTTCGTCGGCGGTCGCTGTTATTTGTCGTCGAGGTCACTTGAAATTAGTTACATCGAATGTGGGAACAATGAAACATACATGAAAACCTAAAGGCGCGCGACCGCCTACGCACGGCAAAGCTGGCTGATATCGTGACCTTAGCAGCTTATACGAATGCTAGAGTAGATCGACTGTTCTGCAGCGAAATGCATTTAGGAGACCTTCTGGATCTCGATTCCGTCATTTTGGCACTGTATCCAGTCAGTTTGTCGCAAGTACGAAATTTGGACTTTCCAATCACCGGTACGTCATCTGGCGTTCACCCTCTTCGAGCCAGTGGTAGACCCAAATCGACTACATTGCTATTAGCTACAAATGGCTGGATTGTCTACAAAACTACTGGGTGTACTGGGGCACTTCCCTCGACTCCGACCGCGCGTTACTTTGCACTAAGCTGTCCACGTGCTTTTGTGAGCGCTCAAAACGCACGTTGCAGCGTCGGTTAGATTGCGACAAACTATCTGATCCCATCCGCTTTTCACTCTTTCGAAGTGTACTAGCTAAAAAGCTAAGATTGGTTCCATTTCGAAACATCAACGACCACTGGTCGCTTGTCGAGAACGTCTTGCTTTTTTGCTGGTTTCGTCACTTATAGTCTAACCTGACTTGTTGCAATACTTTGAGCCTTCCTAATGCAATTCGGTCTATCCCGGGTGGTATCGAGTACAATAAAGTATGGATCATAACGAGACGTGAACTTAGTGCAGGCTTACGTAAGGATCACGAAACCTGGTCGTCTCAAGAGCCTTGGAGATGGAACACGTTTACGCCATGAGAAATCCCCGGCGGCTGTTGCAATTATTTCGTTCTACCTGTGGAAAGAAGTGTATATGAGCTAAGTGGTCTGTGAAACTGATGGTTTGTCTTTCCACGGCCATCAACAACGTTTTGTGGGCTGGTCGATGCACTTCGAAGCACAGTTTAGCTGGTCTTGGGCGTCAAGTGCTCCCAAAGCCATCTGAGAATACACCCGGTGAACTGCTTCAGTAGGCTTAATTTATGAGTCGGAGATCTACGAGGAAACCGAAGCATCAGGACTTTCCAGACGCTGGGCTTTTATGGCTTTTCACAGCTCATTTTAAAATCGAAGGAATAGGACTAGTCAGATAAAAGTAAGTTTTGTTATCGAAGGTTTGGTATTCCGAACAAGTCTCTTTTCCTGTTGTCGACATCTTTCAAAAGGTTTCGACCAGTGACTGCGCTAATCACTTGGGTATTGGCCTAATCCCAATAGCGTCGAGACTACCAACCTTCGTCATTCCTTACAGGCTGTGCAAAACAACTGAACAGTAGACTAGTGGCTGCTTTTCAGACCGGCTGTGAATCGGTCGATCAGATCTTTACTCCTTGAAATTCATCACTACACATCTTTGCTTTCCAAAAACCAAAACTCACTGTGTTCTCAGACATTTACTTAGCTTTCGACTCTGTTAATAGGTCGGCAATATTACGCTATTTTTGGGGGATTGGAGAATCTAAAGTTATATTTGTCCTAAAAGAGTTAAAATGTTATACCTCAGGTATAGTTATGGCTTATGGTCTGCTTTTGCCATCCTTCGCTGTGTCCGGGGTAGTACTGAAAGAGTGTCGTGCATTCACTTTTATTTTCAACTTTGTCATCGAGGATGTCATCTAGAACATTCTCTCTGATCTGTTGGACGGTGGAGTTGAAGTCCTACAAATAACGGAGTTTTTGACTTGGAGTATTCCGAAGATATTGTCTTGCTGAGTGACAATCCGCCAACGATTCAACACGTATTGGATTGTCTGGCAACTGATACACCTGGGTGTGGCATATTTTTCTCGGCTTCTCAGAGAAGGTAACCTATTCAACGCCCTAATGAGCCCTTCCTGAATTCCCCCTTTGTGACGGTCGGTTGGTGATAGTCAATGGCTTAAAGTATCTCGGGAGTCCGACTTCAACAGGCGGAGGTTTTGAAAAGGAGATCGCATCAAGAATAATGGGAGCCAGAGCAGCTTTTGCAAGCCTTTAACTGTTGTGGCATCCCCAGTGATATCTGGCTTCACCTCAGTGGAAGGTTTTTTCAATGCCACGGTCCACAGTTCTTTTTTTCCGGTTGCCATTTTTGGCTTCTCTACGTTGAGGATATCCGTCAATTTACTGTAATAGTAAATTACCAATGTCTCTGACGCACTGCCCAATTCGGATAGTAATATTGTGCAATGGCGAGGTGTGTCGTTGTTTTATTCGGTGCAGGCAATCGAATTCCGACTGAGAAAATCTCTTGGCATCTCCATTGGTGGCTTTGACACGCATTGCTTATGCCTGCCCATTCTCTACCTATTCCTTTTTGTCTTGCACGTGCCGAACAGGGCAGGAATAAGCAAAGGCACAGTTAGACTATGACTTAACATAGAGGTATGAAGAAACTAGTTTCGGTGTTGGACTCGACTGATGCTTTCCGTCTTTCTGGTTAGCGGCCGAAAGATGAAGACTGTTGATGTGGCGCAGAATCGAGGACAGTGTAGCGAATGTAGTATGGTCTGTCTATAGAACTATTTCCCCCTTTGAAGAACATCAAAACTAAAAATTCATAATATATGTAAAATTATTGATTACTCACCAAAAATGGTTTCATCTAATCACATTAACAGCCAACTACCTGGTCCATTTTAATCTCAATTTCTGTCAATTTTCCTTACTACAGTTGTGCTGTGTCAAAATGCTCCCGGTGGATTTGACGATTCTTCAATGAGGTTTACTCCGCCAAAGCCGGCTCCTCGTAAATTGGTCACTGCGGTATGCCAAGAAGGAAGTTACATGATTCCCAGGTCGCAGACCATACAATCGTCAGGTGCTGATGTAAACCATACACTCGATGTAAATCAATACTACTGCGACGGGAGTAGAGATCCAAGTGGTGATCCCCAACTATTCCAAGCGAATTTCAAATATTCCGGATATTCAGTCTCTGAATGTGTCCGTGAGTTTGTTTTCAANTTTGTATTTATTAAGTAGCAAGTGGCTGTTAATGATATACTGTCTAAATTCCCTAAAAAACGATTTGGAATATGATAACCTATCATGTAATATCAACGCCCAGCTCATTAGTGATGAGTAAGAAATTAATGCCAAAGTGATCCAGTATTCTCGGAATGATTCATATTGCAAACTGTCTAAGCCCGGCAACGACGAGTGTACTTACAAATAACACGACACATGCTGGTGGGCATTCGCTATCGCCTGAAACTACGACGAATCAGTTAGAATAGCAGTGACTCACTAAAGTGATAGGCGAACATTCTGTGACGGTCACTGATCCCAAAGTATCCCGTCAGTGATGTTTCTGCCCAAGGGGTGTATATTTGAATGCTTTGTAAATGATCTTAAGTGCTATTCCCATTTGTCGAGGTTTCCTTGTTGCCTTCAGATGCACAGCTTGGTGTTGGAGCCGTTCCAATACATGTCGTTGATTCGTGTTCTTGCTCTTTTAGAACCGAGAACAATAAAATTAACATTGAATCACGATGGACAAACATAAATCGAATATGCCTACACTGAGACATCCACCATGACTGTCAACCTCTGAGTGAATGGATAAGAACATCATTCGATTTATCTCCTTCCGTAGCTGACATCTGAAGGTCAATGTTTTTGTGAGTAACCATCAAATCGCATCCAAAAGCCCGTAGGTCAAATCATTTTAGCTGGCATTACTAACGCGAAACGCCAGGGTTTATTGCTTCCGGGAATGGCCTGGGGGAAAGGCTACCGAGTCCAGAATCATACAGTTCAAAGTCAAACTCATCAAAGGTTATACGTATGAACGTTTTGATTGTCCAACAAGGAAAAAGAGGATTGTTTTTGTGATACGCAGTCGTAAGATGAGCGTCCAAATTGCATGACGGATGATCATTTGAAACATCCTCATCATGTTCTTGGGAGTTATTCATACTGACGAAGTTTCACAGAAAAGCATCACAAATTTAATTCATCCTGATGTCATTTCTTAGACAACGTAATCATTATGAGCAATAATCAACTAATTCTGGTTTTTATCAAAAGCAAAATGATCACATAACGTTTTGTTCTCGCCAGTTATTTTGTCTGTAAAAATCTGTTTCATTCATTTCGTGAATTTGAAAAACGTTATTATTCAGTGTCCGTGTGCACTGCACAGCTCCAGTCGGGAATCAGTATATAATTGTATGCTGTCTCCGGATTGCGGATAAGAGAATGGTGACTATTCCGGTTGTTAGTAACAAACAAGTTGGACCCAAGCTCATTGAAAAAGCGGCCGCAGAAAAACAGCAAAAATTTGGAGGGCAGTATAATTCATCTTCTGGCAAACACTCCCCTAAAGCACGCAACAATAGCCCGTTTAGGGCACTGTGACGTGGAGCGTGTGGCCTGTCCACAAAATAATTCCATTACCTCTTCTGATGTTTCACTGGCCTGAAAAGGTCTTACCGCAAGAGGTAAGCGTACCAATCAACCGGTTACCTGCTCCTAAGAAATGAATCTGCAACCAAGAAGGTCGCGCTTGCTTAAGCAAAAGTTACGGGGTGCATATTTGAATTAAAGGTATACTGTGAATCTAGCTATCCTATGTATTATAATGGCTCACAAAACATAAACATGAACGTGTCTAACCTTTGGACAATCATTTTATACCCTCCTGTCATTCCCGAAAGCAATCTTTCACCGCACATAACTGCTTGGTTCTCTAATGACTCATTTTACTCTCCTTGTCACTATTATTCTTGTATCCATCGTAATCTTCAGGCGACCACGTCACTGATAGGATCACTAAAAGAAGCTCTGATCCTGTTCTATTGTATTCTAATCCAACGACCATTCAAATCTCATCTGATCCAATTTCGTCGGCGGTCGCTGTTATTTGTCGTCGAGGTCACTTGAAATTAGTTACATCGAATGTGGGAACAATGAAACATACATGAAAACCTAAAGGCGCGCGACCGCCTACGCACGGCAAAGCTGGCTGATATCGTGACCTTAGCAGCTTATACGAATGCTAGAGTAGATCGACTGTTCTGCAGCGAAATGCATTTAGGAGACCTTCTGGATCTCGATTCCGTCATTTTGGCACTGTATCCAGTCAGTTTGTCGCAAGTACGAAATTTGGACTTTCCAATCACCGGTACGTCATCTGGCGTTCACCCTCTTCGAGCCAGTGGTAGACCAAAATCGACCACATTGCTATTAGTTACAGATGGCTGGATTGTCTACAAAACTACCGGGTGTACTGGAGCACTTCCCTCGACTCCGACCGCGCGTTACTTTGCACTAAGCTGTCCACGTGCTTTTGTGAGGGCGCCATACGCACGTTGCAGCGTCGGTTAGATTGCGACAAACTATCTGATCCGATCCGCCTTTTACTCTTTCGAAGTGTACTAGCTGAAAAGCTAAGATTGGCTCCATTTCAAAACATCAAAGACCATTGGTCGCTTGTCGAGAACGTCTTGCTTTTTTGCTGGTTTCGTCACTTATAGTCTAACCTGACTTGTTGCAATACTTTGAGCCTTCCTAATGCAATTCGGTCTATCCCGGGTGGTATCGAGTACAATAAAGTATGGATCATAACGAGACGTGAACTTAGTGCAGGCTTACGTAAGGATCACGAAACCTGGTCGTCTCAAGAGCCTTGGAGATGGAACACGTTTACGCCATGAGAAATCCCCGGCGGCTGTTGCAATTATTTCGTTCTACCTGTGGAAAGAAGTGTATATGAGCTAAGTGGTCTGTGAAACTGATGGTTTGTCTTTCCACGGCCATCAACAACGTTTTGTGGGCTGGTCGATGCACTTCGAAGCACAGTTTAGCTGGTCTTGGGCGTCAAGTGCTCCCAAAGCCATCTGAGAATACACCCGGTGAACTGCTTCAGTAGGCTTAATTTATGAGTCGGAGATCTACGAGGAAACCGAAGCATCAGGACTTTCCAGACGCTGGGCTTTTATGGCTTTTCACAGCTCATTTTAAAATCGAAGGAATAGGACTAGTCAGATAAAAGTAAGTTTTGTTATCGAAGGTTTGGTATTCCGAACAAGTCTCTTTTCCTGTTGTCGACATCTTTCAAAAGGTTTCGACCAGTGACTGCGCTAATCACTTGGGTATTGGCCTAATCCCAATAGCGTCGAGACTACCAACCTTCGTCATTCCTTACAGGCTGTGCAAAACAACTGAACAGTAGACTAGTGGCTGCTTTTCAGACCGGCTGTGAATCGGTCGATCAGATCTTTACTCCTTGAAATTCATCACTACACATCTTTGCTTTCCAAAAACCAAAACTCACTGTGTTCTCAGACATTTACTTAGCTTTCGACTCTGTTAATAGGTCGGCAATATTACGCTATTTTTGGGGGATTGGAGAATCTAAAGTTATATTTGTCCTAAAAGAGTTAAAATGTTATACCTCAGGTATAGTTATGGCTTATGGTCTGCTTTTGCCATCCTTCGCTGTGTCCGGGGTAGTACTGAAAGAGTGTCGTGCATTCACTTTTATTTTCAACTTTGTCATCGAGGATGTCATCTAGAACATTCTCTCTGATCTGTTGGACGGTGGAGTTGAAGTCCTACAAATAACGGAGTTTTTGACTTGGAGTATTCCGAAGATATTGTCTTGCTGAGTGACAATCCGCCAACGATTCAACACGTATTGGATTGTCTGGCAACTGATACACCTGGGTGTGGCATATTTTTCTCGGCTTCTCAGAGAAGGTAACCTATTCAACGCCCTAATGAGCCCTTCCTGAATTCCCCCTTTGTGACGGTCGGTTGGTGATAGTCAATGGCTTAAAGTATCTCGGGAGTCCGACTTCAACAGGCGGAGGTTTTGAAAAGGAGATCGCATCAAGAATAATGGGAGCCAGAGCAGCTTTTGCAAGCCTTTAACTGTTGTGGCATCCCCAGTGATATCTGGCTTCACCTCAGTGGAAGGTTTTTTCAATGCCACGGTCCACAGTTCTT
>LUCM01011593.1:28258-70579 GCA_008360955.1 Fasciolopsis buskii | reverse complement strand
GTCATTGTGACAATCAAGATCATAAGGCATCTGGCGAGCACGGAGAAGCAGATAAATTTTGATGTCTTCAAAGTGATCATCAAAAGTTGGGCAACAGTAGAATCAATAGCCCTCAGGCCGAGGAATCCACTGCTTTGGCCGGTGAAATACTTTGTGATTTCACTCGAGCTACCCTAATTCTTATCCACGTCTGTCATCAAACTCCATATATCTTCCATCGTGATCGTTCATTTGACAAGAAGCAGCCAGTTTAGGTCATGTACACTTTTTGGTAAACTTTTCCAATCACAGACACACGGAACTCCCCTTTGTTCGGGTTATAATTCAAACACTAACGTGATTAGTCAATCTTACTTTGATAATGTAAAGCGTACATGTAAAGTATACATCATTGCCACGTATGTGATCGTATCAATCAAAAAACAAAGTTACCGAAATCGGGCACGTCGTTTTCTTAATAAGACAACAAATTATTCAGTAGGATAAAATTGTCAGTGAAATTTTGACGAAGGTCAAAACTTGTGATTCTTACTGATGAGCAAATAAGAGCTCCCAGTTTAAAGTGTTTTAGCTCGCTGTTGTACGGGGTCAATATGCTTGGTTCGAATATACACATTTAAACTGCACGTTAAATTATACAAATCAATATACTTAAAGATTAATCAAACGGAAACAGTACTGGAAATGATTTACCTTCCGGTATTCACCAACAAAACTCGCAAACTCTTTTGTGCGTCCATTTCATCCTTGTCTGGAATCATCAGCATTATGCATCCACCTGTCCTCAAGTGGGCTGGAAGCGAACTCGAGAAGGAGGGTTGCAAACCGAGCATCGCAACTGCCAAGCTACCCGAAACGGTCTGTCAGCGGTCGGTTAAACTTAAGTATGACATGCTTCTGGTTCGTTATTGATTTTACAAAACCATCGCCCCTTGTTCATAAGAGCCGAATCATATGATAGATGTTAAGGTTATTAAACAGTCCACTGTGATCCCCTTAGAGTAAATCCCTCCAGACTGGTCAAGTTTGCTCGCTATTAGAAGTCTGACTGACTGGTACATGCAATTTCGAGTTGTATGACCACCACTCGGGAGTACACTCCGTTTGAATCATACGGAATATATTATTGTGACAATGGGAAATCCATGGATTCTCCATAACAGTATAGTCGACGGTGAAATTTGGTGGACACCAGTAACAAGTGCGTCTACAAACGATACGAAAAGGTTTATCAGCCACCTGCTTTTCGAGTGAGGTAAAAATCGACCATTGTGATTTAACCATACATTACCACGACCAGTATTTTATATTTTCGAAATCGAACCCCAACAATTAATGGGCCAAAATACAAAGCAATTTGTGTATTCAGTGTTCCTGATAAAAATATCTACACATAAGCTTACAACTATCGAAATCAATCAAACATAATTAACCCCGGGTGGTTATGGTGCTTGGCTGATCAAGACGCCCCGGGATGTGGCACGCATTGGGATCTGACTCATATTCAATGTGCAGGATTCACAATGAGAATGGGATTACTGCGCCATAATTCCATAGCTTGTGGTCTTGTATTCATCACTTATCATGAACTACTATGCGAAAGTAAATACGCACGTCCTAGCTCTTTTAAATTTATCATCACTGTAATTCAAACCTTGAACAATTCTCACGTATGTAAAATAAACTGGTTATACCAATCAAAGTGATATGAGATTCGTTTAAGACCGATCACGATGCTGGTTCTTTGCCTGACATCAGTAATTTCTAGTCCGGTGGATTTTAATCCCATCCTCGAGGATGAATAAGAAACATTTTCCGTACTTCTCTCTCGACCGTTCTTTAATCTATCAGCCAAAAGATATGTGCATTTCTCTTGCTAGTAACCATGCATATTCTGAATATTTTCACATGTCATTATCCCACAATTTACCACGCTATATGACGGATTTCCTATTATGCGTTGCTGCGATCTTAAAACTTTCTCATAAACCGCTGCAACAGTCTCTGTTGTATTTGGTGGCACAAAATGAACTTGAGAGGTGTTTTTTATAAAACCAGGTTTCAAGGTTCCAGGAAAAATGGTGGCGTCTGGTACCTCGACTGATCATAGTTGACCTAACAACTTCAGATAGATGTCTCCTTGATGTAATTATTTTTTACATAGCCGGTACAATAAGTAGTGAAATGTTACCTGTTCCCTAATGATAATTTGAGAAGTAACACAAAAATGTCAGTTGATTTCAGCTTAGACATGACCAGGATCTTGAGTCCATCGGACTTACTTGAGACCCAGGTTCTAGAAGTGGAAAATTGTCCTAAAATTGAGACATTCTCCCCGCAACTGCACGTGTTAAGAGGTTTTACTTTCGCCCGGCTCAACACCTTGTCTGATCTGCTGACGCCCTATCTAGTTTGCTACTTTAGGTCTAGGATCAAAGTGGCTGGATTTCTGTCACGCAAACGATAACAACGGTGATATGGTCCTTTCTAGATTTTCTACACCATATTTCATTGCCAATTCCGTTAACTGCTTTGTCAACGATTCCGAAACGGGCTAGATTAAAAACTCAAATAGTATAGAACTTCCTATTTCATTTTGGAATTATATGAAACAAGATTAAGCCCTCGTTTCACAAGATCCGACTAAGACACGTAATGATTAGTAGAGCACAGGAAATCCACACTTCGTGGGGTGTACACGTACAAACATTATCATGTAAACTAAACTACATTTCACACGCACGAGAACAGTTTCTGAGCAAACCAATCAGGTGCTCACACGTTCTTTTTCCATCTCAGGCAAACTAAACCGATCATGTTCTCTGAAATCCTATTGTCTGAGAATCGGTTGAAGTTGAATGCAAATTTATTTTGTTTTTGCTCCCGGAAGCTCTTACCATGAACAGTCGGATACCAGTCGGACTGTACCAAATAATTGCCTGTTTGTTTTCATGTTTCAGAATTTTCTCTCTAACTTTATGAAACTGTGTGCCGCAATCGGTCGGTATTCACCTTAGAAAAGAAAAAGATTTCATTACAAGATTGCCTGCCCGTATTTCATGAGATAATTTCTTGTAGCTTTCCTAACGGAATCCACCTCGCAGTGCTGCTTATATATATACATATATATATGTATATATATATGAAAAATTCACTTGCGGTACTGTATATTCAGTAATCGATGCCCTTTTAGAGAACATTCTTTCGATCCCCTTCAGTTATGCCATTTGCTTTCCTTGGAAGCGACGAGACTAGTCTGACAACTTGAAATAATCTAGTCGTTGTGCATCATTGCAAAAACGGTTCGAGAAACACTGAATGTCCGTTTGTGTGAGCCACTTTCGAGGGCCATATCTGTTGGAACTCACAGTAGATTATTTGCCCAATTATAATCAGAAGAACGCTGGCTCGATTCCGGCCCATGGCTTCGAGTTCCGCGTTCGTGAAACGTAATCAAATCATTCATTCCATGGAGTCCCATTTTCTTCTGAATTTCAAACAACTCTTATATATGAAATAATTCACCATGTGATATCATCGCTCAACTCGCCATTAAGAAACCATGGAAACAGTGTACAGCTGTTTCATCCTTGTTAGAAATCATCAGCAGTGCATATGGACCGCGCCCGAACTGGGACGCGAATCCGGGACGAACGATTCTGAGTCAAACGCCTTAGCCATTACGCTACCGGGCAGGCTCTGAACGGTTTTGTTGAAATTCACCACATGATGTTGCACCTATCCGTCACTGATTTGCACGGTTACTGTCCGCTAGCGCACACCAATCGATCTTTACTGATAGATGACTTCTCTGCAGGTAGCCTAAGTACGACGAACGCCTGGATATGGCCTACAGAACTTGGCTTGATATGCTTTAGTAGTAAGAGATAGAATGTTTTCATCAAATGGCTAAGGCTTTCGACTCAGAATCGTTCGTCCCGGGTTCGCGTCCCAGTTCGGGCTCGGTGGATAGGCACTACTGATGATTTCTAACAAGCCGGGTGAGGCAGCTGTACATCGCTTCCATGATTTCTTAATGGTCAGTGGGGCGATGATGGTGAATTATTTCATGAAAACATACTAACCCATACCAACTCTTATATACCCAAATAAATTCTGCGCATCTTGTGGTCAGTTATCTTTCCTCACGCCTTTGGTTTTTTTACTATCAAATTCTGTCTCTTGGCAAAATTAATTACTAGGACAAGATAAAGTGTTTCCCGTGACCCTCCAAGCTTCAGTAGGCCAGAATTAACGAAAGCAGGCGAAAATCTGTGCAGCATAATATGCCCGTGAATGTTTTTCACCTTGAATAGTCGAGAAATCATCAGGAGCTGCATTTTAGAGGTACTAGAAAATACAATTGTGCCTTTTTTACTCGATAGTCGGTGCCACCAACCACTTGACGGGAACTTCAAAATTCTTGAGGTTGTGCTGTCCATATGTTCAATATACTTTCCGGTTTTTGCGATAGAACCATGAATCATATTTACCTTTTGGGTGCTAGACTTTTGTATGCAGTATGATTACATGTCTATTAAATATTCCGGTGAAAAATATTCGTAGTATGAGACAGTGGGATTTAAGATCATATGAGGATAGAACAAATAAAGTGAATAGAATAAATTCACCCAAACTCCTATTCAAATAAAGCACAGGAAATTTTTTAACTATGTTTATTCTAAAAATAAGCTGTTAACATTCAGATCACGTGGATGAGTGAAAATGACAAAGCAATAAACAGTTGTGTGTCTGTGTATTCTACATTTTCTTGTTGTCTATGACAAGACAAGATATGGTGTGATGGCTGATGAGTGAAGTCAGAAGAACATGAACGAAGAATAAAACAGGGCTAGTAACTACTACCCGGCGTGAGATATTTTACAATTCTGTTGTAAAATGCGAGGGAAATTTTGACGAGAACGGCATACTGGGTTCGGAAGGACAAATAGATGCATACAGTTGGAAATGATTGCCTGCGAATATCGAAATTGATTGAGTTTTCTTATTGGAAAAACTAAACGTCGCAAAACTTCTGACACAGTACTAAAGCTGAGATGCCCATGTTCGACTAGTACCTATGCCAACACCGATTCAATGTACATCCATAGTTCTGATCGAGGATTTAATTTTTTTCGAAACTTAGAAAAGGAAATGAAGCAATACGTATTTGGGGATTCTTCTGTTTTGACCCAACCGGAGAGAGATAAGTTTGATTGTGCATAGGTTTTTTTAATCAAAATTCCGAAAATCTGACAGATTAGAAAAAGTTTGACAAAAAACAACATCATCAATGGATTTACATGTTTTTGGAGGGAGAAATAAAGGGAAGATCATTGACGTCATTCATCCGTGGAAAAGGAAATACCAACACCCTAGCACTCTTCAAAATTGTTGATAGGTTGTATAGTTTCTTCCAGTTCTTTTGTATGCTGAATTTCCTCATGAAACGGGCTCGACAGACACGAACGTAGTTGTTTGGGGAGATCTGACGTTACGAACTTTGGAAGAAAGTAAGATCCGAGAATTGAACTAGTAGCTGAGGAATAATCGATCAGATCTATGGAGTTTTTCCAGGACTTTTTGGCAGAATGAACCAAACGGTAGCAATGAAAGAAAAGTTCACTAACGTGTTAGGTAAGCAGAGCTTGATATCGTCAGCCAAAGTCGAACTCGTGATTCCTTGTTTTTACTTAACTACTCGGGGTTTGAGAGCCTCGTCTGAAGTAGATAAATCTTGGAGGCATCTTCAGACTTTCGACAACGAATTTTGGATGCAAATTACCTAACTGGACTGTCCGTTGTGTGAATGCATATACAGTACAAAAATGATTCTCCAATTGAGTCTTGTTAATCTCAAAAGCATCTAGGCTCACGGTGATAAAAAAAAACGGATAAAAACGAGCTGAGTAAATCTGATAGTATCTATCCTACCTACCTATCTATCTATCTACCTACCTATCTATCTATCTATCTTTCTATCTACCTACCTACCTATCTATCTATCCATCTATCTATCTATCTATCTATCTATCTATCTATCCATTTCCGACGTTGACAGCGGGAACATTTAGAAGTGGCTCATTGTCCGTCACCCACATGACGTTTCTCCCCCAGGTTTTACTGGAATATTTGAATACTCTGAAAAGTTGGAAAATTCCCAGACAGAATAATCCTTGGTGTAAAATACCCCGCGTAATTTGAAGTGGGCTAGAATAGAGGGCCTGGGTGGCATTACAACAGCAGCTTTCTTGTGGCAACTCTTACGCGATGCAGATTTTCCTGGTTCTCTTGGGAGGTTAGTCGCTTGATTAAGTGCATCATGTGATTCTCTTCTTAGTAATATATTTCCCACTTTGATGGATGAACGAAATTTGCCCGGAATCCCACGAACGGTTTGGCGGTTATTGCCGCTCTTTACCTATGCGTACGCGGTAACCATCCCTATACCAGCGTGCTCCTGTTTTAGTTTCTCACTAGAATCTCATTCGAATCGTTAGGAGGAGTGAATGGATGATGAGTCCATTTAAGAATCACATCATGGTTTGTCGGATGATTTTCGTCGGTCTCGTGAGGCTAACCTTCAGAAAGAGGACGACAGCAGCAATCGTCGCCAAACCGGTCATGGGCTTCCGGGTAAATTCTCTTCACTCGTCCATATGCGAAGCATACTACTGAGAAGAAAGACCAATACTTTCAAGCCTTCTGTCCCACTTTTGAAGGTTATCTTTGCCCGACCTACGAAAATCCTCCGACGATTCATGATGTGATTCTAAAATGGATTTATCATCCAGTCACGTTCCCAACCATTCAAATCAGATTCTAGTGTGAGATACCATGTTTCCTTCTGAATGTATTCTTTTACCAGCCATTCCGCGGATAGTGCACGTTACCTCTGATGCGTTATCACCCTTCATTGGACTATTGCCAACTGCTTTTATTGATTCTCGGTGTAGTGGCAGTGGAACGCATGGATATTGCCATTTTCTGTACTCCATTTGCCTGCCATGTGTTTTTCCTCTTCAAGCTTACAATTTTATGCGGCGAAGACATTACAATTATTGCAGGTTTACATTGTCATCAAAGACAAGCTAAAATGCCTGTCAGATGCAAGCGACCTCAGCTGCGCAGGACACTCCACCCCAAAGCCATCACTAGATAGCGACATATGCCAAAGGTCCGGCACTCAGACAAAGGCGATGAGCTCACTCCACGGCTAAGTGCGACCTACCCAAATCATGTAACAAGAAGCTTGACAACAGTGAACAAACGTGTGAAGCAATATTTACATGAATCCAAGACTTTAAATGGGGTTATTTTTTCGATCCCGTTCATCTGCGTTGCTCACCTTATTGGAAAGTGATCAGCTGGACAAATTTAGTTGATAAAACCACTGAGAGATATCGTGCATCGCATTGCCGAGCTAGCTCAGTTTCTGGCAGAGACTTTCGTTACTTCACACGAGCGACAGGCAGTGTTTCGTGAACGAACGTCAGAAAAGGGTTCACGTTTTTCATCGTTGAGTTCGCTGTCAATGGAAATCAGTTAAATTGCGGAGTTTTAGTGAGCAGGGTTTCCAATTTACATGGATTAGAATACTGGGGCAACCTAGTTTGCACTAGTTTGTTAAAACTCGTCAAAGATACACTAAAATTTATTGAATAACCTGAGTGAACGCATTCGATTTACCAATTCGCCTTTACAGGAGTTTCTTTTATCCTTTGGAAAAATTATCCGGTTTCGCCAGAACGGGCAACCGTCAGCCGGGAAATAATTATGGCAGCAACCTCAGCTACTGAAGTGGTAATAGTAGTGTAACTTGAAATACTGTGTTCAAGCAACCGAGTGCATTCTAACTACCGTTAAATCCTTACCGCTAGAACCACCCCATTTCCCACAGTATTTCGGAACCATGCCACGGTTACTCGGAAGTGTGTAAAAACTACTTGAAAACTCTATTCAACTGACCTAATGAGATTTCGTCTGCACCGACCTAAAACATGACCCATCTTAAGTGGGCATATCAGGAAGTCCGTGCTGTAAGGTCCAAACATCGTCCATGTATTCCTCTTCCATCTTTCAGACGGTGTGCTCTTAAGAGTTTTGGGGACAGAGAGCCATGTTCTTATCCAGTTCCGAATATTTTGATATAATTCCAAATAATTGTGACATAATTCCGAAATAACACGGGAAATGGTATAGAACGCTGCTTCATCACCTGACCTTTCTTTCTCTCACACATTCTTCCCTTTCTCCCTTCACTGCGACAGGGCTTCAATGTCCTCTCTATCCGCAACTACTGGAGAACGTAAAGAATGTTCCCGAATTACCGCCGGGATCAACACAGTTGAATTATAACTTTGGAGATACAATTGAACTTAATTGCACCAACGGTTATGTCGGTCTGCATAATGCGTCGAGCACCGTTGGTAGAATGCAATGTACTCAACCCGATTATTTTGCAACACAAGGGGTTTGGATCCCGGAAAACTATCAAATGTGTGTAGGTAGGTTGGGTTGCTCCCGGATGTTTGGATTGTGTAGTAGGCCTTCCGATAATCAATACTTAACATTGGCAATTAAACTTGGTATGACCTAACTTGCATTATGACGACAGGCGTCATTTCCGCCTTTCAATTCTGTCTGGCCAGGTCGACTGTGCGACAGTTAACTCCAAGTTTCTTGTACGTTGTTTGCGGCATAATTGTGAATAGCATTCTATAAAGACTGTAATTAATTAATCTCATCTCAAGGGCACAGGTGATTTATTATGCTGCTTCACGCGCCGGCGACTGTTTTAAACTTCCTCTCACTCATTTCTCTACATTACCTCGAAACCGAGAAGCTGGTTTTTCATTGAAGACTCTGTATATCTTACGGTTGTTGATTAATTGATACGGTGGGTACCGTGTTTTTTCGGTCGCATGCTGTTCTCTGTCAATTTTGTATTTCTTTGCTTTAGGTAGCGGAGTACGTTTGCCCATTCGGAATGTGCGTTGATTTTGTGAACAAAATCGGTGCGACCGAAAGCAGTTATACTGCATTAAAACCCCAACATGCGTATTCGGCTGTCACCTAACGAAATTCGGCACGGTCTTTCACTAAGAACTTTGATGCGATTCATCTATCTTCTTCAGGAATCTAAAACGTGCATTGAGTGTGCTTAATCTGCTATGCTTCATAAACGTTGCAAGTCAATGAAACACAATCCAGAAATTTGATGTATCGTCACAACGGATTTCATAACGTCATTGAGTGTGCGATAGACAAGATTTACAGGGGCTTAGTGAAGTGACTTTTCGACAGTTTTTACATGGCCGTGCATTCCTTATGAATTCCGGCAATATTTTGTTGTTAGTTTTTTTCTGACAGGTAAATCACTCGTAAAGTCGTGTATCCAAAGCAGTGAACACCGAAACTGTCTGGGGGTGCGACACTATTGGCAGTCTTCAGGGCACTTCCAAACACAAGGGCTTCCAGGAGGAAGAGAGCGCTTGACCGTGTCAAAATACACCTTCAAATCTTGATGCATCAAACAAGATGGCAAACTGTTTTGTCAGATGGGCAGACGAATGGAATTAACAGAACCGATCGAAGATGCGTCTGGTGATACAAAGTTCCTAAGAAATGACCCAACCAAGCAGGAAAGTTGGATCCATACCGACTTAGCACACTGAAAACTGTTTATGGGCGCGTGTGTGTGTGTAGGTGTGCCAATAGTGCTCTCGAGCAATCCTGACTAAAACGTTGGGTATGGACCAAATCAAACCGCGGTGCCTGTGCATGCTAGCGAAAGCAATGCCGCCGGTCGAGAGAGAGGGAGAGAGACAGAGAGAACAGGGGTTAGCAGATAGGGGTGGGTGTGATCACATGTGATTAAGTGGTATGCAAAAGTGGTGTTTGTGTTCGTAGTTGACGTGTAAATGCCGACACCCAACGAGACAAAAATATCAGACGGATAGAGGTGCCCCGTCTAAAGAATACAGCATGAGAGAGACAAGGAAACGATAAACAATGGGTGTGAGAAACAGATTTAACGTATATCTATAACAGACGATGAGGGAAAAGACAAAATACGGGAGATGTTTCTAATATCTTTCTTTTTATTGGAGAAGTCATCTAAACTATACAATGATTTCCCGGGGCAAACTTTAAAGAATGCTTTAATATCCGCGCTTTGTAAACCACTTTTGGCATCAAACGCCAAGGGAAGGCCAAAAAAATAGGATCATTCACCCCCCCCCGTGTTACGGCTAACTTTTTAACTGTTTTGTCCGAGTAAGTGCTTCACGCATGTGTGTAATGGAAGTGAGAGGTCTTATAACCACCACTAGGGGCTGTTACACGCTAGATTGGTAACCGACAAACGTGAGCCGGAAACTTGGAGTGATATAGATTCACATAACGTTTCACTAGGTTAGGTGCAGTAATGTGCCGGGTGGAAACGAGTTGCCGTCTATCACCGGTATGGATACCAAAACTTCCGGTGAAAGAGTCGTCTACACTGGTGAAACAGAAACAGTTGTATCACCGTATGGCTGAACATATCCCGGCAGGATAACCAAAAGCAGCGAACAGTCAGTTTGAAATGATGGAATCACCTCAACCAAATACAATTAAATCATCGGCTACGATACATTTAAATGGTCAGCAAAGCTGCACAGCACAAACGCCTCTTTCTACGTTATCGGCAAATCGACGAAAATAACATTCTATGGTTGGCCGACTGTCGTTTAGACAATCGATTTTATGCGTAAACCTCAGGTCATCCGGTCAGTGTTACACTACAAAAGTACCAGTATTGATTTTCATTCTCATTAGAACTCATTGATGGTGCATATTCTCCATCGCACCCAGGGCTCGAACAGGATATTTCAAACTGGAAGGCGTGTGTGTTGCAGCTGTGGGGCCAAGTCTTGTTCAGGCTGACCGGAACTATGAAGTTAAATTTGTCAAAATTCGCGCCCAGTGACAGTCAACAGTGCCTTTCACCGTCGAAGGTTGCTCCAGTACTTCCTCCTTATAAGGTTTAACAGAAGTGTATGTGAATGTTGGAATCCTAAAGGCTGTCATTCAAGCAGATTGTTCAACAATGTCGAGTATTTAGCCAAGGTTGAATTCAAAATGCGCACTTCTTTCCCTAGCTCGCTTGCTTTTTAAATCTCCGAACTACGGAGCGAGAAAAAAGAAACTGGAATTGCATTTTTTCTGACTATTCATCAACTTTTGATACAATACTCTGCTCACTTTCACTTGGTAAATTCCAATCGTTTCATAGTCTGTTTATCTTTGTGAATGGCTCGATGATTATTTTCTCTGAAAATACCAGTGTATCAAACAGAGAGGAAGACAGTTTGCATAAGTTGCGTAGCACTTTTGACATTCTAATAAGGTGAAGTTTTATTACATCTTTTTTACAATTTAGATTAACGATATCCCAGGTTACCCTACCTCCTATCTGGTTGCTTAAGCATACTGACAATATTGTCACCATTGCATCCAATTCTAACTACCCATGACTCTCATCCCATTAGAATAACATTCTTGACATTGTCAGGTGTTTATCAGCACTCTGACAAATGTTCAGAGCACAAATGCGCCGTAGACTGTCCCTCTCCTTCATCCTACAGTATACACTCTGCAGGAAAACCGATGGACAGAATGACTCATGTGGATTATTTCGGGGTTGGTGTTGAAAGTAATTAATCTTCGATGGTTTCCACACGCCCAAGCAGCTGCCCGTAAGGTGGAATGTCACTATTTCCATATGACATAGTTACTTCAATTATGCTTCTTCCGGACATTGTTAGCCAATTTGGCTCGCTAATACTTTTACCCCATTCCCCTCTACTGCTATTTTGTAAGTTTTTCCGGTTCATTGAATGCTGTCGACAGATTGTTGGGGTGAGACCTGAAAATATTCAACCACATTTCCCCGCTGGATTCTTTTGTTCCTATTAGAAACATCTGTGTCGGACATACTATTGTCTGGTTGATATTCATAGTCCAAATTCGGCCCGACGACACACATTTGTTACACGTCAGCTGGTCCGTATGCAAATTCCATCCTCGCACTCGGATCCGAATACCGTTTTATTCAATCTAGTATATGTGATAAACAATTTTGGAACGGAAATGCCCTTCAATTTTTTTTACTTAAAGTTTGTTTACACTTCGCTAAAACGCAAACACAAATACGAAATTTCTATTTCTTCTTATCCGTGTGTTGTTCCAAATTAATTGGGCAAACTAAAGATGTTCACATGTTGAGCTTAGGAAGTTATCCATGAATTTATGACAAAACAAAGAAAAAAAAAACGCATCAACCATGCCGCGAATGAGTTCAACCTTCCACTATCCGGTCAGAAATTTCTGATGTTTGTAGCAGTTCTTTATTGGTCTTAAGTGTGGCGATTGTTTCCTAGGTGCCGTGTTTCTCGGCTCGTGTAGACATGAACCCCAAGAGGATTTCAATTAGATGATCCTTACACTTTTATGCCTTATGACTGGCTTTGGTCAAACGGATAAAAAGGTCGTCGGTTCTAGTCAACTGAGCGTTAGACAACTTCCCTAGTTGACAGCTCTACTTCGACCACGACCGCCTTATTGAAATTGGTACTCAATGTAACGTCATTAATAAGGGAAGTAAAAAGACGATAAAAACACCACGTGACAATGAAGTCACCCTTATTTGCGTCTCCGGTCACTTATTTTAGCTAATCGTTTTCGTAGCTTCAGAAATGCATACGGACCAATAGAAGAAAGCAGCGAATTATGGACTCGAGTTGGAAATGACTGTATAGATTACCTGAACTGAATACGGAAACAAAGTTCATTGGCATTTGGGGCATATAGCATTTCACAATGAAAGATGATGGAAACAAGCAATAAATTTGATTCAGTATACACATCATTGTTTATTAGGGGCATATTTTAACATACGTGCGTGTACCGACCGTGCTACAAAAGCACCCTGATCAGACAGAAGAATCATCAGGTGGATGCGGAGGAATGAGGAATGTGTAAATTTGATCATGCATATCAGCTTTTTCAGACTCGTGCTGTCCATCTTCAGCTGTCCGTCATAAATGAGGGTTCTCACGCTTGGAAAGCATTGTCATCCCAGGCAGCTTAGCATCAGAGTTCTAGTAAAACAAACGGAACTTTGCCTTCGGTTGCCAGTTTATGTTCACAAATCCAGACATTAAAAACAAAATTATCTGAAAGCTAGCAGATCATCCTTTCTTCTATACTATTTATTGTAACGCATTTTGCTATGGAATAAATTGTGATCTATCCAAAAGTGATTCATGCTTACTTCTATTTGTCTTCTTATCAAACTCTCGGCTCTGTCTAGCCGTGCGATGTGATTTAGATACACTAAAGAATATGGTGCCAACGAACGCTTATCTAGCCAGTGCTCGAAACTACAAGACCGATCGAATATACGCTCAGCACCAAGTGAACGAATTTAACTACTACGGGAATGTGATCACGATCAAATGTCAAAACGGATTCTTGTATCCGGATCGAACGACCGAAAAACTGGTCATTTGTGTGCTAGCCGAAAATTCACAAATCGACGGAGTTTACAATGGTTATGGTGGTACCTCGTTACCCTTGCCAGGAGCATGTGAATGTGAGTTATTTGAGCTTTTTTATGGGGTCGGTATCTCATGAGTAGTATGCATTACAAGAATCACTCTACCAGTCTATTTTGGTACGGTTTTCTCCAACTAAAGACTTGTTTGTCTATGAAATTCCACACCAGATACTGATAGGTTGTGCTTGCAAAATAGTACAAATTTAAATTGCATAGGACGAATACAATAATTGATAAACTGCCGAAGTTAGCTGTTTCAAAACGTGTTGAGCCCCTTGTTTCTTCTTGTTCAAGTTGTCCACTAGTTGTCATGGTTTCAGTACCCCTTGTAATCAACTTGGATCGGTCACGGCATAACAATCTTTTATTGAAGTCAAAGCGCATCACATGATTATTCCCAATTTCCCAGTCGGCTATCTGGTGATATTCACATTTGAGTGGTAATATAAAAGAATCATTTCACAACTTCAACCCTGCTGGTAAACAAAAAGCGCATGAAAAAAGATGGGAATATGATGTTTACATCCTATATATCTACTTTTTCAACTCCACTTAACTGATCTTCAACCCAATTATATTGTGGAGGATTCCATGTTGACTAAAAGAAGAAACGCTAACAAGACTACCGTTTCACAATTTGCTTGTCATGAAGTAGCCAGGTTCATCCGGTCTGGTTTCAACGGTCCGAAATCCTTCTCCATAGGCCACGCCTGGCGGGTGGCACTACAATGCACCAAAGGCCCACAATGACCTGTTAACGATCATCGCAGAGCGGAAACCCATAGAAGCATCATACCTCCGTTTTATCTATGTTGGAAGTCCATTAGTTACTTTAATCAGCAGTGTAATTACAGATATCCACTGGTGAATAATTCGAGAAAAGAGTCGGAATCTGAACTCACATTGACGAAAAACAGCACTGACCTCACAAAAAGAAGAAATTCACAGCTGAGGTTTTAAAGAGCCTTTGGTTTGTGTTCCTCACTTTAGAAGCAACCTTCTCTTTACTACTTTCACCATATTAGAAATACCCTGTACTTTCACCAGACAGACTTCCTGAGGTCCTCTTTTTAAAAGATCCGAAACGTAACTCACCTTGCTCGCGAGAAACTGCGCTTCCGTACTGCATGATGCACTGATTTTCTGTCGGATACCTCACGATTAACAAGATAACATAATTCTTCCAGATCCTGGGAATAACGCTGACGGTTTACATAGTTTCGAATATTTTAGCGTAATTTCGATATGTACACCAGTCATGTAATTTAGTGAAATGTTACGACGGTGAAAGTCTCATCCTGAAGGAACCTCAACACAAACTACAGTGGTTGCGTGAATTTATCATTTGAATAAACCATGTTGTCAAAACTAATAAGAATAAAAATGCGGTTCTACCATATATCATTAACATTTACAATAGTCTTTTAATAACCTTTTTAACTGAAGCCGATATCCTGTCCTGCGGAACGCTGTCATCCACGTACGTGGATGAAAACTGTCCCTCGTCCCATGAAGCTACTCACAAGTAACAAAAACCGAAATGACGGTTAGCGTTTAGCGTGACAAGTGACAACATGGGCAATCGAATCAGCTATCCTACAATCGACTCATTTCTCATTGAATTAAGTTCCTTCTGAATCCATATTATTTCCCTTCTGTCAGTCCTTTCTGAATTCTTCAAGTTCTCCATTTGACAGTTTAGGCGTGACCGCGGCCACCGCCTAAAGTAATGCAGGTTGCATTGGGACAACGGTCTTCGACGAGGAGGAGTGGCCTACCTGAAAAAATACAAAAATAGAAAATAAACCAGCCTCAGTCGAAGCCCAGTAAGCTCATCAAGTAGCATCAACTCACACACACAATCAAACCATTATGGCGGACAACAGGAGGCGATGCAGACGTATTCTGAAGGTCAAGATTTATTCTGTGGCACCAATATCATAAACACGACTGAGCAGACAGATCACTGATGTCACCTGGACTAAAGATGAAAGGTTTGCGATCTAAACGCGCAGCCGAGATCTTATAAAAAGTTAAAAACTGTCAACCTGAGCTACTAAGTACATTACTAATACACAACTGTATGGGAATCACAATGGGGGCGATCAAAACTGGAAAAATACTCACTTAGTAAAATGAATTTCCTTACCCAGAAAGTAGGGTTTCCAGTTTGTGGCTGAATCTTGTCACTCTATAATATTTTCATTGTTCCCTAAGGATATATGTTTTATTTCGCTGGCTGCTTGCATGGGTTGTTTACTGTTTCCCAGAATGAAAATCCACCCTCAGCTTACGATGCAGATTTTGGTCTGACCTGCAGGGTTGGAATTGGTTGTCAAACGTTCATTTTCGCGTTCAGTCTGGAATTTTGAATACCATCGTACTGTTGACACAGTCAACCGAGTCACGTGACTTAATCTAAGCCCGTGCCCCTAGGCCATAAGGCATGCACATCCGAAGCATCACCTGACAATGAATCGGAAATACAAGCACACGAGGACAAATTTGTTTTTTCAGTGCAATCTCGTACCACGAACACAATGCTCTTTAAAATCATCGTTTGCGGTTGTTAACGTATCGCATTCTGAATAAGCGTAACGCTGAATGAAGCGGATGGTCAAAAGCGATCCGTTCATTCCCATAAATTAATTAGATCATTACTCCTTTTTGATGCCTAATCACCTGTGGAAGGTTGTGTTCATCACAAGTTGTGCTTCACCGTCAGTTCCTTGCCACTCTTCCCTACTTTACTAGAAGAAAATAGGTCAAGGGTTCATGTTGTGCTTCTTTGATCTCCTTGTTGCCTTCAGTTGCATCAGGTACTGGCAGAATTGGCTCCACCAGAATCCGGAGTTAAAAGTTGGGCAAATGAACCGTGACATCCAGGGTATTATTGGTCAAATTTCAACCACTATTCTCTCCAGGCTAGTCATTCTGATGCGTGTCAGTCTGGCAGCACTAGTCTGCTAACTTGTGGAACATTCAATTCCAAGTCTTCTGAAACTCCAATCTTACATGTTATTTCATCCACAGTCTTCAAATGGACTATTTAAATTACTTAAATTGTCGATCTTGTCATTACAAAAGTAAGCATGATCTAATTTACCACCAGCCGGTCCAGCAGAATACGTTGAAGTCATCTTAGAGTGTTCAGTCACTACGAGCCTACTCAAACCGATCAATCAAGCGAAAGGTATTTTTGGTAATCGAATCAATCACCTTTGACTTATTTTAAACTTAGTTTCTTTCATTTATACACGTTATATTTTCATGAATCTTACCAAACTGATTTTATTCCCTCCCAGACCCATCTTGCGAATTGCTCGTGAAAAATTTTACTGCTGTCTTTGGGCACCCTGAATCTCCTCTTTGGATCAAAAGATTCTCATCAAAGAATGAATATCCAGTTCTTGTGATTTCAGGTTTCACCACGGACTTTTTGCTTTTCCTCGTAAGACAACTAAATCAGGACACAGCCCCTTTGCGAACACCTCGGTTAATGTTCAAATCTACGATTCACACTTATCGCAAATTTTTGGGAACTTACTGAAATGCGGTGATTTTTTTTGGTAGTTCCATGCATCACACGATTTGTTATCAACTCACAAGCTATCCATGTCGACCTCTTTGAGAGGGTTCGAGCAACATCATTCTGTCAGTACTACGTCGTTCTGTTTGTATCCCAATGGTTCTACATCTGCTGAGTGTTGACTTTCGAGGTTTATGAAGTATGCACTTGGTGAGAGCTAAACTTCCTGTAGTACGTTGCGCGTTATACATTAGCGTCCTTCTCAACTGATAATCAATTCATTAATGATTTTCCAAACACGGTATTTTCAAAATGCACTGCCGGCTGATGCGCTGAATTTGAAGTGCAAAATGTCTGGCACTTCGAGAAGCAATAGCTCGGAATCCGTAAGATTTAATCACTGCCTCGTGGAATGTGATGCTCGAACAGCCATGAACAATCCTGAAAATTACTCACCAGCCGACTGACTACTTCTGAAGTGTCAGGTTCAGGTAGATGAATGTTCTCGTGTCCACAAAATGATCCTTCACGCATCTTCGGCGCTGTGCAGCTGCGTTACTCATACCGGGCAGCGAATCACGAATAGAACATCTCCACCGAGCCCCACCTGATACTCTGAGTCGGGGCTGGCGATCATGAACCGGTGCAGCTCAGAATCAGGATATGTGAGTTGAAGCTCGACGATTTGTTTACTTTGGAAATCATACTTTACACGAACACGGTACACGAAAAGTGCAAATGGAGTTAGCAGTTTTCTGTAGTATCTGGCAGTTCGTACTACAAAATACAAATGCATATCGAAATTATGCGGATTTTATCTAGTTGCATCATTTGCCATAATTTGAGTTGACCTGCCAGGTCATCAATCTAACAGATAGGGTGGAATTAGCTGTTGCTTGTCATCGGAAAAAGGCTGGCAGACCAGCGGATTTTTTCATGCGTGCTTCGCAAATGGCAGCTTTACGGCTATTAACAACGTCGCCAGACCATCGGTCCAATAAGCTAACGATTGTGGCATGACTCACTACTCGCTTCAGTTTTTTTTAAATTTATTTAATGTTACGAATACTTCAAATCCTTCTTTCATTGACTGTTGTCGGCAGTATGGTATAGAACCCTATCGACTGCAGATAGCTCTGCAAATCTGGCAAGTATCGTTTAAGTGTTTGACTGATTGCCTCTCGGACTCCATCTTTCAAACACAAGCCTCAGGTCATCCGGTCTAATTTACACACGAGAAACCACACTCTAGGTTCGCTCATATTAGAGGTCGTTACCAGTACATAATCGTCACGGTACCCACGGTGTGAACCCTGGACTTTCCAACCTGAAGGGGGTGCATGTTGCCACTGCCCCACCGGTTTCTGTCTAGCCTAGTCAGAATTTCGGATGTAATTTTGTTTACAAGTCGGCCACAGTAGCATCCAACGGTGCAGAAGGGAGATAGGGTGCATGTGTCATTAACCTCGTTAACACTCAATACTCCACAAGTCGAGTGCATGTCCCCACTAGCCTGCTTCGCTTTTGGCATTTGTACATAGACCTCACAATTACTTGTGAGCAGCGTGTGGGATTCCTGTAGATTTCCAAGGACAGTCGGCAAAGCACAAAGAATCAATCCTGCACACTACTTGCAGGTAGTCTCGATTTCTTTATATCAATTTAATGTTGCGATCGTGAACTCTAAACTTGAGGTGTTTGTCGCAATACTTGCCATTGGATTTATGTTTCTTGTGCGAATGCATTGTTGTCAAACTTGTCATGACATCGTAAACGTCTAATTGATAGATTCAAATCTGAACGAAGTGAATTTGGGCGCGTTCCATTTGTGAGAATTCACATGGGATATCTGTTTGGAGTTCTGTTCAATTCATAAATTGCATGCAGATGAAGGAAAAATTAGGCAGTCTTATCGAAAATCATGGTCGAGTGTTTCAGCACGGGTTGTGAAATTCGCTCTGTCACCGGGGCTACTTGCCCAAGTGGAAGCCATAAGAACCGACTGGTAACACTTACGTACAAAATATACAGATGGATATTTTCAAATCAAGTCTTTGTCCGCCATTGAGGTGAACAAACAAAGACCAATAGTATTGAAGGATTACACTAGAACTAAGCATTAAACATTCTGGAACTTCTACAAGAAACCTTGATCATTTAGTCAGTTGCATCCACAGTCGAAGTAGTTGCATCCTTTTCTACTTACCCGTTTTCTATTAAAATTTACCCAATCACTTGTTTTTTATTTCGTTCGCTGATTCTTTTATCTACCTTATTTGTCCAATAATACGGGTATGTTATGGATTCTGTCTCTACCTTTCTCAAAACTGCCTAACTTCACGCACGGGTTCGTGTGGGAACAGTAACCACGTGTATGTATGAGAATGCAGTTATCAAATCGGACTACAACATGAGGCCGTACTTCCTTATTCAAAACGGTACCGGTGACTGGTTAAATGTGTCCAAACACGAGGGCAAACCGTATGCTTTGCAAGCTAAAATTCGATTTTTCTGTCAAGACGGGTTCGAAACGGTGAATCAGAATGACGATTTCAACATTACTTGCAGTGATATTGGAGTATGGAGCCCGCAGCTGATTGGATGTATCGGTGAGTCTGGCCGGAATTTGCATGTTGCCAAGTGCAGAATAATTAATGGATTGGGAATTTCATTAAAACTAATCAAAATCTTTTGTCTACTTTTCAAGGTCATTCCACAAAAGTCTTGCTAACCAGCCTCGGACAATCCACCATACATTCTCATGTTTGCGAGATAGTCAGACTTGGATTAGTGCACTGAAAATCCGATGCGTTGTAAAAAGAGGACAACTCATTGAACGGCCAGCTAAATGACTGAAGTTGCTCCCATATTATTTCTTCTGACACAATACGTAAGCTATCAGTTCATTAGTAGGTAAAAGATGATGCAAGCACAATGACAGTACAGGTACTGAGAAGTGCAAACGATTTGATGGGTTTGGATATAAATTCACCACAGTGATTAAGTCGCAGACACAATCTAGCTCTGTGAGCCACGAATCTTGCGAGTGCCATGGGTGCATGTTTCAAGCAACGATCGACAACTCGTCAAAAAACGACACCATAGGACAGTGAAAAAAAGCAGTTGGACCGAGAATGAAAAATATGCAGGTTTTCTGTCTGAGTCTGTCTCTATGTGTACCAGTTAGGTCCTTCACCACTCAGTGACAGGTGCGTGTAAATATCCATCCGGTCAACTCGTCCACGTGACCTTCAAAAATGTACTACCTGTAAAGCTTAAATGCTGGTTTTCATTTCCTTTCAAAAGAATGTCAAACGCATTCCGAGTTTTGCCATAAATAGTTGGAATCTTGTGAAATTACCCCTTATTTCCAGAGGGTCCGAAAGGCGCATGACTTCTTAGTTATGACTTAACTCAAAGACGGTCAGTGCACTTTGCCTGAAGGATTTCCAGATATGTGCGTGCAAGGTGCATTATGTTTCATGCCTATGGTAACCAGATCTGATCGAACCAGTCAATTAAATGTCCCGTGCACGTTTGAACTAATTTCGAGTTGTTTTGTTTGAATTAATGTCATCTAGGGATGAGAGAACGAAACAAGCCCAGAAACCCAATTAGCATCACTGTTATCGCCGCTCATCAGATGCACGTGACCGATGCTAACTCTGACGCTGACCTTCGCACCATCCATAAATGAACTTACAAGGTATGCACACTTCTAATGATTCAAACGAGATTCTGATGCGAAGACCAACATCGGAGTGTACAAGTATGACAGTTATTGAATCGGAGATTACCGGGTACGCAAGCTGATGAGCCGTTTTAGTCGCGAAACCAGTCAAGTGGTTCAAATTGAACCTTGTTCTTTTATCCATAGACCGTACTAAAAGCTTAGGACCATTCGACCTGTTTTTGCTACTTGTCCTTGACTAATCAACGGGAATTGTCCATAAATGACGATTATAATTCATAAATACACACTAGTGATGCACACAATTAATGATTTAAGTCAAATTCTGGTGTAAAACTTCCACACTTTTGTGAAATTCGACGTAAACGCCATAGTAAAACAAATTATTCAGAAAGTGCAGTAGAATTAATTTATCTGACTCTAATACGAAACAAATCGGAGAGAAATCTAACGTACCTTTCAGCATGAAGGATATGAATACATGCGAGTTGTCAGGTGTTGCAATTGTCAGCGACAAAAAGTAGTGCAGGTAAAGTTGGCAGATAACCATAGTCAATTGTTCAACAGACTGCCAACTTTTCCCTAGGGTTATTGGCCGGTAGTGGCCAAACGGCTAAAGTCGTGGTGTTTGGACGCAAGAGTCTTGGGTTCGAATCCTCTGACCGCCGGTCGAATTCCCCACTTGGCAGCCCTCCGTTGGCCGCGCCTCCCTTCCTGGAAAATGATGTGCATTGTTATTTCATTATTAAAGGAAGCAAAATATAAAAGATCCAACCACATGTGCCCCAAAATCGGCGTAGAATGTTAAAATCCAGTCAACCTGTACTTGTTTTTGTCTGTCTCACAGAAGCTCCTTGATGGCGCTCATATAGATTCGCACGCTGACAAGGCAAACTAACGGTATCCTCCACATTGTTACTTTGAACACCAAAATCGTGTAGTAACCAGGTCAATTAAAAGAATTACCTATTCCATACCTATTTTTATATGAATGCATCAAACAAAAATAAACGAGAATTGAGAAATTCCTGCATACCAGACGAAAAGTATCGATTCTCTTTTTATCCACCTGTTTCAAATTGCTTTAATCTGATTCACTTCAGCTCCCGTGGCAGGAAAGAATGTATTGTTCAGTCGATCTGATAATTTGATGATTGATGGATTAAATGATTGATTGAATGACTAACTGATTGATCGATCCATCGACCGGTTTATTGACTAGTTATTTGATGGTTTTTATTCAAATGATTGATTGACATACAGCTGTTTGATCAAACTGATTATGAATGAATGTTATTCTGACTCTGTACGACTTTACTGAATCTTGTTCTCGTTGAGAAGTTTTTTAGCTGGGCAAAAGCATTCTTGTCTTACAATAAATAAGATCCGTGTATGGCCCACCCATACCGTAGGCAGTCACGTGACATATGCATTCTCGAAGCCACACGAACAAGGACATTTTCAGGAACGTGTTATGCATACTTGAACGTAAATCTTGCAGTCTAGATCACAAATAAGATGAATAAAGCAATCGCTCGAGATATTACTAAATAATAGAAATTTGAAATCCATATTTTGTATGCTCCAGCTTGTCATTTTCTGACACGATTCCTTTTTTTCGTACTTCTTCATCTTATTACAGCAAAGACTGCAAAATTACCGTCAACCAACACTGGACGATTTTTCACCGAGCCTGAAGAAGCCAAATCGGCCAAACAGATCACGTCTATCATGTTCATCTTAATATTTATCTTTCTTGGATTTATTGTATTGCTTGATTTGATAACCATAGGTCGGGATACGAAGCAATTGTGGTCCAATTTGAAATTGCAAGGAAAACGTATTGCTCGTAGTCGATCGAAACTGTCCGGGAAAAAAGACACCGGGACCAATGAGGATTCAGCTCTTACCGACGGGGTTGAGGCCAGTTACAGCACAGTTCGAAATCGCAACGGTTAACCACAATCTGTTCACTCGTGGAGGTACTTGAATACGGTTTTCGTTCCCTGGTTTCGTCTAGTTCAACGTTAACTATGATCAGCTACGCATCAACAATTTCACCGTCATTTTGCATGTTTTTTCACCAATCTCATCCTGTTTCGCAGTTTGTCATTGACTTTCCTGTTCCACTAACAGTTTTTGAGATGGTACATCAATTGGGGACATTGTCTGTTATTTTCTAAACCTCTGTTGGTAAGTATGGCTATGATTCGGTTAGAGTCAAGTGAGCAATTTCGACCGTTTTACCTTATCAGTAAGTAATTGGTTGTATTAATTTGTGCTCATTTCGAAAAGTTGCAAACTGTTCTCCCCTAGGGGAACATCCTTTCATTTTCTTTTCCAAAAATAGATTCTACTCATCGCTATTCAGTTTCGTTCATGCTTTCAAGATGTCACCGTGACCAGTAATTTTAAATTGTCAGAAAGTGTTTTCCCCAACTTTTCCGAAAATTGTGTGATAGGTGTTGTACACTGGAAGAATTTGAAATCCCGGACAGTTGCAGAACACAATTCTCTCACGCGAATGATGGCTTGCAAAAAAAGACGATTTGATTTTAAATAATTGTCAGTTAGCAGAATATCTTAGAAGCAATAGGTCTTCAATCTGATTCCAGTCTCCCATATGACCGTAGAGGAGGAAAATTCACCTCTACCAGTTTCCTATTCGGTTGCCATGGGAACGGTCACATCTACGGCGTTGAGCGTTCAGATGACCTTGACCTCGAAGCTGCATGAGAATTGGTTTTTACCCTTTTCTTAGCTAGTTACTCATCATTCGAAAGTGATATTAATCTTATATGAAGTGGAATTTCAGAAGCATTAAGTAATTCCTCTCAACTTTTCAATGGAGGCATATCCGTGAGAAGGTTAACAGCTAGATGATCAGGTTCTATGGATAAAGCGATCCGACTGGTCTTATGTAATTTAACATGGAAAAATTGGCATAATCTGTCTCTTTTGAAGCAATCAGTAGGGCATATGTTTAACCATTTTGCCGACGCCTATAACCTAGCAATTTGGGAGACTGATTGACCAATGAATGACACAAAATCCATTCGTTTTGGGAAATGAAACTGTTCATTTTTATCTGCCTAGTCCCGACCATCTACAAAGTTAGCTGGCCGCTGTTTTCCTCAATGAATAAGGAAGGTTGAATTTTCCGTGAACTCCAGCGGTTTAAACTGAGACCCTAAAATCAATTCATCTCTAACAAATTTTAAGAAATGGTAATACGTCTGACATGCTGTGAATTTTGAACCCGTTACAGTATTGATTTTCCACGGCACTTCGTCCTCATCCAGTTGGTCAGATCGATGGAAAATATACTTCTACCTGGGCAATCTTTTCTATTGCGTTTTTATCTTCCGAGAAAGGAAAACGTGAAAGATTGTTTGCTGTGCGATGAGGAAAATTAGTACACCACACTGAGGATTGGATTGTTTTACTCAGGAATGATGTTAATCATTTCACGTTAGCAACTGAAGACGATGAGGATCATTTCTGTAACTTGCAACATTTCATCTTTTTCTAGTTTATAGAGTACTAAATATTGCTGTGATGTCAACCACTTATACATCATTCAGCGTAATCGGCAAAGGCTGATTATCGGTGTGGTGTCATCCAGGAAATGTGCGCGGAAAATTGGACTCATTTAAAAGTTCAGATTTTGACTAAATTCCGGAATTGCTTCTTCCTTATCACCTGAAATTGGAGTAAGGTGACTCGCTATATGATTGCAGTTAATGTTGATATGAGGAGTTGTGTTTGAACTGCCAGCTAACAAAGGGATATGAAGCGTAAACGAACAAATCATCACGTGTGGATGGGTTAGACTAGCCCTGTTTTTTCTTCATCAAGATTTGCACATAAACGGATGTGTACATAACTCAAGCGGTCAACTGTGTAGCGTATCAACTTGAGGGTTGCGGGTTCGAATCCGTCGATAGAACATCAACTTTCTATTTGGCAACCCATAGTTGGACGCCAGCCTCCCTCAGAAAAACATCTCACATTGTCGTTTCGCTAATGAAGGAGGTAAAAGATGAAAATTAAGAAAGCAAAGAAAACATAGTATTTAATTGCATGGCGTATATCTACTGGGATCAAAGAAACCCCCAATGGAAATAATGTATTGCATGGTGGAACATCTTTAGTGGGTCAGCAACGACTGTTGCAAATGATAGACGAAAAAAGATCGAGAAAAAAATTGTTCTCGGAACAATCATGTTTTATCTCCAAAATCTTCTATTACCGTCAGTTGTCTTTACGGGGAAACTCAAAGAATAAGTGATTGTTGTTTGATTGTGGAAAGAATTCGACGGATAAGCTTTGCTGTCAGGTAATACATGTTGGCAACTGAACCTTAAATCACAATGGATTCTCTTTTCTCCGATCTGTTCTAAATCCGTAACTGCATTCTGCATCCCAAAGACCTGTGCAATGAGAACACAATCGCACGCACAAATTCGGCCAAATGCACAAATAAAAATGGATTACTTCACCAAATCCAAACAGTTCCGTAATTCTGTGAATCTCTTCTCCGGGCCAGCCAATGAGCGAGTAGGGCAAGGCAAAATAGAATTACGATATGAAATAATTCACCATGTGATATCATCGCTCAACTCACCATAAAGAAACCGTGGAAGCAAAATACAGCTGTTTCATCCTTGTTAGGAATCATCAGCAGTGCATATGGACCGCGCCCGAACTGGGACGCGAACCCGAGTCGAACGCCTTAGCCATTACGCTACCGGGCAGGCTCTGAACGGTGTTCAACTTCACCGCATGATGTTGGACCTATCCGTCACTGATTTGCACGGTTACTGTCCGCTAACTCACACCAATCGACCTTTACTGATAGATGACTTCTCTGCAGGTAGCCCAGTTCGGGCGCGGTGGATATGCACTGCTGATGATTCCTAACAAGGATGAAACAGCTGTACATTGCTTCCACGGTTTTTTTATGGTGAGTTGAGCGATGATATCACATGGTGAAATATTTCATGAAAACATTCAATCTCCAACTACTAAAATGTACCAAGAATTACGATATGCCGACGTAAAAGTAAGCAAATGTTTGAACTTTGGACCTGTGGACGATATAGATTCAGTGTTTGCAAGTTCAATGTGTATAAGATGATGCCCATCAGAGAGGATTTATGGCGTAAAACTATCCCAAACAAAGAAGTGTTCAGGACGGTGTCAACAAGTGCAACTTCATATATGCTACTTCATCTGGGTCTAAGTAGTCTGTTTTCATCAAACCTGTGAGAACTTCTAGAAAGTAGTAAAGCCACTGTGGAATAGTCCGGGCAATCATAATTTAAAGTATGCCAATGAGGTACGGCAAACATTAGGGAGAAAAAAGTCGATTTTCTGACTTGTCACAGTAGGTCACTGACCTCCGCCAATCACGAACGTTGGTGGGAAAATAAAAGTTCAAGGTATTTGATTGAAGAAGAATTAGAGCGAGAAATGCCACTGTAAGACACCGTCCTTGACTGATATTGGAGAGACCATCATTCTAATAAAGGAGCTAAACAAAGTCTGGTCAACAAAACAGTCTACATGCGCTTTTGATTAGCTTCTGATTTGAAGAACCGTTGGACTGACACGGTTCTGTCAAGGCTATCCAGGAAGTTTCCCCGTCATTTTAATTTTTGGTCTGAAATTTGCACAATAGAATAGGATACCAGGGAACCTCAAGAATAGATCGGAAAGTTCTGTGTGCCGCAACATTTTCAATGGACATTTGTGACGGTAAAGCTTTTTCCCAGCTTCTTGAATATCACTTAGATTACAGTCAATGAAACTTCCTCTTTGCCGGGGACTTTATCTCTGCAAATATTCATGTGCTAGAAATCCTCTCGGTTTTCGGACATTTTGTAAAATTATCTGCCAATGGAGCCAGCAATCTATTGACGGATAATTTCATGAAAACGTAGAATAAACCATCGGGGATGGTATTCTTCGAACAGTATTGGGGCCGATGACTGTGGTCAGGCAAACAACCACCTTTAATAAAAATCCAAAATCCTTAAATTAATTTTTTCCCGCCCAGTATTCGTCATGGAGTATTGGTTAACTGTCTCTCGAAGTTGGCCGGCGGTGGCCAAACGGATAAGGTCTCGGCGTTTGGACGGGAAGGTCGCGGGTTCGAATCCTCCCACCGCCGGTCAACTTCCCCACTTGGCAGCCTTCTGCTGGCCGCGGCCCCCTTCCTGAAAATTAATGTACATTGTTATTTCATTAGTAAAGGAAGTAAAAGGCGTTGGCCAGCAACACGAGGCAATAAAATGTACTACTGATTTCTGGCTTGATAGTAAGAGGGAAAACTGGTTCCGCCAGGCAAAAGTCCTCGCGTTTACTAGCTTTGCCGTTTCTGTGAGCAGAACAAAAGTGATAATTGTGCTTACTCAAGGTTTATAATAGACAATTTACGTTGTAAAAAATATCAAACGGTGCGTTGCATGTTCATCGATCTCAGGGTGGTAAGATGGATAAAGATCTGTTTATTGGAGTCTGCGTTATTCTACGAACTTTGTTTTTTTGGCTATTACATTTCCGGCCGAGGCAGCGAATGAGGAATCGGTGTTTATATAGAATAAACTATTGAATGAGATCGATAAGATCGAATAATGGGACATTCACCATTGAGCTTTCAGTGGGAGCCAAACAAAATCGAAGTTGGTTATGAAGCCAGTATCTAAGTTGGTATCCATTGCCGTGTCATATTGCTTGGACGCTATAGCCTCCAAAATGGAGTATCAAATTCATCAAAATTTTCACACACGAACCCACAGGGAAGCATAAAAAGTCGTCCGGTTGGGGTAAAAATGTCATACCGAATGTTTCACCATCATTTTCTTGATGAATTAACGGGGCCTCGGAAGGGGTACATGAATGTTTGTAATAACTGACAACCCGCATTCGTTCATAAATATGTTCCTCCTCGTTGTTTTGATGAGACAAAGTTTTGTCGGTATGGATGCAAACAAAATTGTCGAGACGAATGATTCAGTGTTCATTTGCATCAAGAAATCAGGATTATTAGAGGATTATTATTCGAAATCGAATTTATTCCCGAAGAATTATGCGGTCCTCTAAGTCGTTGAAATTGGTAATAAGCGAGCGCCCAACGTAGTTTAGAAGAACGGGTAAACGGACACGTGACTGTTTTGGAGGTGGCTGCCCACTGTCCAAGGTGCTTCTTTGGGCCTTCCCAGCACCTTCGCATGAATGTTTTCTATTCTGTTTTAGTAAGTTTCCCGATCAAATCACGCGGTGATAATGGAATTTGATAAATATTGGCAAATCGCCCGGGGTACTTCCGAATTATCCAACGGGGCAACGCGTACTGCGGTAACAGAGGTTGGGGAAAAATGGAAAACATTTTTACCACTTCTGGACTGCATGCCGTGAATAGCAAAAATGTCGGACTGGAGACTCATGGTCCATTTCAAATGTCTTGCTCCTTGATAAAAAGACAAACCTGCAAGTTGACAACTTCGAGGTTTTTGTACACTTTCGTTGTACTGACTGCAGTGAAATTATGAATTTTCTTCAATAATAAACACTGCCTTGCTGTCTGGAATCATCAGTTAGAAGGATTTTCCAGATACACGTCAACCGAGGCGCAGTTGCCAACTAGTGTGATCTTTCTTTGCTGTCCCATTTCTAATTTTAGTAATGTGGCTGAACGTGTGTTGGATTGGGAACCCTTTTTTGTGGTTGTACGATTTCGCGCGACATCACATAAACATTTTCAAAAAGAACCCGCCGAAGGGAAACATTTAGTGTCACTTGATCAAGTTAAATAAAAATCGACTAGATACCGCAAGAAAGTCGGTGCAAGATCAAGGCAAATTTGAAGGCCGCGCATGACATCTTGTGATGCGATAACTGCTTGATCGAAAACCTTGGTGAATGCATAAGTACTGGACACTTCCAGACAAAGATGAGTAATGCATGTTAAGCGGTTAACTGACAATTCAAGGTTGTAACACGATCCTTCACTATAGTGCGTCAATTCAGTCTGGCTAAGTGATGTATGCTGAACACAGCCAAAGTGCTCACAGTTCGTCTGGGATGTCACTGTTCGTGTTCTGAACTAATTTCTTCATTATTCTTCAGCTCGCCCACCTCGTCATTCAACGCCCAACTTGTCCTAAACGTAATATAAACCTGACAACAGGAAATTCATCTGATTTCAGTCTATCTATCAAAAGCTATTTCGGCTAACGGTCCATTCCCTAAACCTTGTCTGTTTGTCCGGTATTGTCCTGTCACAAAATAATATGGTTATAGGGATTCAGGAGAATGGATCTGCAAAACAAATTTTACCATGTCCAATCACTTCGCTTTTACACAAATGGGATTTTTGGGGCTAAAGTAATAAGGTAAGCAAAGTTCTTTATATTCATTCATTGCCAATGTGGTTGATTAATTTTACGTCCGAATCGCTAGAACCGGCCATTTGGAATGTGAGTGTACTGGCCTTGTTGGTAGATCGGGTCCATCAAATTAGCATCTTTATTCGTTTCTCGCATTGTTTTAAATTTTTGATATGACGATAACTTTCTATTGAAACGCATGCATATCTGTGCTGGTATTGAAGCTGTCATGCGAAACCTCCCTCTTCCTGGCGTTCAGCTTTGTACGGGCGAACTGGTGGAACTCTTTATGGGGAAATTGATTCGTATGAACAAACGCACAGTTTGTAGAACAAAAAATGAAAAAAAGACGACGTCTGTTTTCATGCAACTCATCCCCGTTAGCAACAACTCCCGGGAACTCTATAGAGAACAGCTATGTGAAGAAGGTATCTCGTTCCCCTCGTTTATTAGATCCAAATAAGTCGTCTTTAGTTTTTCTGTGATCAACATTCAGTGATTGTTTAATCCGTCGGATAGGTTGATCCAGTAGTACAAACCAACTTTCTTTTGCGCATTTTCGTTCATCTTGTTGGTGAATATTTTTTATGATTGGAAATATTCGATAATTCGTGATCTTTGCTCGTCCAGCTTGCATCTCACACTTCTTATCATCTTCCTAGTCTGTTGCATCTGTGCGTTTGAAATCGATAAACCTCACGGCTTTCCGCTTGGATGGTGATTACGCAAGTCAGACATCACATGAGCTCTAAAACTGCCTTGAAATTATGCGATTATTGAATATGTAATTGTTTTTTATCCTAGATCTAACAAGATTTAATGACTATATGAATTTGTTTCCTGGTCGAACGGTACCGATTCAATGGCCAAGTTCAGTAATCATGCAGTCTTTTTGACCATCACGTCAGCATACAGCATTAGTGAAAATCGATCATTCTGTCACGTGAATACCTGGTGAGAAAGAAAAAAATGAAAAACTACTATTTGGGCGCTAGTCAACACGATGTTACTGCATCTAAAAGTCAACCGTGTACAATCTCTGTTGACGTATTGAGTTAAGTCAAAGTAGCCTGATAGTTTGAGCTTATTTAAGTTATTCGTCTCCAGGTCCCTTGAGGACAAAAAACGGGCATTTTGTTGATATTGCATTCACCTCGGTTGATTCTTCTATGACTCACCCAATCTGTGACGCATTTTCGCCCCATGGAAATTCAGCCTCGTTGCCAATTGGGTTTTTTGTGGAATGCAGTAAAAATAACCACCTCTGGCTTAGATGATGCCCTATGGTTTTGATTGATCCGTGAAACCCTATAGGCGCCTCCTGCAACTGTCGAAGAATTTTCAATCAAACCACGCGCGTAGAAAAGAAGGGACTTGTCAGTAATTCAGGTGCGGACAAACAGTCCAAGAATGAGCTGACAACTAGACCAAGAATGGAAATCAATTTTGGGATAATAATGACTTGTTATCAAAAATTTTGAGCTGTACTCAGACGAAGCAATACCAACCTATTCTTTTTATTTCAGCGAGACTACTGCATCATTTGTCTCGTAGGCGGATCAGGTTAGAATAACTAAATGAATAACGCATAGAATTATCAATTTTCCATCGTGAAAACCAAGGGTTTTACCAAAGCATTCAAACAAGAATAATAACAGTTATACAGAATACTTCCTCTTATAGTATCTCTAAGGTTTGGAAATTCTAAAGCTGGTACTATTCAGTTACACGTCATACGTTAGCAGCCCTCTTTAGACAGTTTCATTGGACCAGACCAGCGGAGAGAAAAACCGATTTTACAAAAAGCAAGTGATTTATTGCATTGTTTAACAATCTCAGACAGGGATTCACTCCATCTACGAAGCCCTGTGGAAATACGGTCCGAAATAAACAAAACGCCGTGCTCCCGAGTTGCATAATAGTGTGACACATTGGCAGAAATGAGCGTAGACAAATGAAATGCTACCCTAATCTTCCGGTTCACTCTTTGTGCCATGATCTTTGGATGACTTTCTCGTCTCAGTTAACTGAGATCTATAACTCTTTTTTGACAGACTGGTCAGTTTTTATTCCTATCAAACCTTCATCTGACTTTTGGTAACCCGTCTTCCAACGAGTACGGTATACCATTGTTCTTCGGCATGTCTTTTGCCCAAGTTCCCGTGTGATTTCTCTACATATTCCACAGAAATCGTGAGTGCTGTTTTCATTGCGATTCAACTATCAAAAGAAGATTTTAAGGTTTTGCCGGCAATTTAGGCTGAGCACGAATTACTTGGACTCAATTTATCGGGGAGCCTTGTAACGTTTCAGTTCGAGCATCACCGATGTCACCAAACTCCGTCAAGTTTTCCTCTCCCAGTGGGGAATTCCATCGCTGACTATTGTGTCACTTAAACTGCAGTGTTATACATAAAACAATACCTGCCTTCTGCCGGCCAAGGGCTGTGGTCAGCTCTGCCGATTCTAAACGACGATGCATTTGCTCTTGGCGGCCTTCTATTAACTTTACCAATCTCTGATCCACCCACGAACACACACACACACACACACACCGTTTTGTGATTATGATTATATTTGCTTCATAAAGAAAGATTGATCGCCTAATTAAAACACTCTGGTCACGCTCACTATCACTTTAGACGTCAATTTATCCGCTCGTGATCATTGGATAAATAACAGCCATCGTTTCGGAATCGGTTCAAATTACATCCACGAGCAACAATAAGACGAATAGGCAGAATGTAGTAAATACACAAATTCTTATTTAGTTGACGCATAGTTCCCAAGGGAACATAGAGTAGGAATGCCAGATGACTAAGCTGGCTTTGAATATCGTCACGGTCAGTCGGTGGTAGTACTGACTGAACAAGTAAGCACCAATAAACCCACCATTTGTGAACCGTGACAAGTACAACGGCGACTAAACGCACCGGTTTGCTAGTAGTGCAGTACATTGCATTGTAATTCCAAAATTTTAAACCAGATGGTGAAATATGATCACAATTCATTTTTTGTCAAACTGTATATGCAATTATCAGTCCTTTCCTGATCAGGAGGAAAAATTAATCGGCTTTTGTTTTTTGCAATTAAGAAAAAGACAGGGCCCGTCTACTCCGACAGGACAGTTCAAATGGAAGTTTGCTGGATGGAGATGATGACTGAAAGTAACTCTATCTTCTCAAACGAAAACTCGCTGTTCAGCGGTCGGCCGAATTACGTCTGGGGACCTCATCGAATAAGGAACTTGTGGACGGTGGATGACTGGAGATTAAACGGGTTGGCGTGCATTTGGGATTAAAAGACTGTAAATGGGAAATTACTGGGCTTATCCTGGAGAATCTGCAATTTGTGGATTGCTTTTGGACAAACAAAAAATTCAAAGCAAACTTGAACGACTTATCATCTACAAAAAGATTGACTGAGCAAATGGATTTGTGAGTTGAGTCAGTGGTTTCCCACTGAACGGGTCTTTATTAAATTAAGGTGCAAACGAAGCAAAGTTGGATGATTTCCTATTTTGCTTTTGGCTGCTCACGTCCCGAATCAAACAGCATATTTCTAGCAACTTGGGTGTTCAATTTAACTAGGGAAATCTATATTGGACTTGAACGCAGAAAGCAAGCGAACCTTTGATTTTATCTGAGTTCACCTGTGTGTCTGCACGGGCGCACAGGTATCAAAAAACAAACTACAAAAACAATTTTGCAAAATCACATTGGTTGACCAGACAGATACGCTTCTATTGAAAGGTCAGTGATCCGGTGCACACGTGTCCTCGTGGATGAGCGAATTCTAGAAACGGCAACAAAATCAGTCACGTGCTTATTGGTTCACACTGTGACCGCTTAGACAATTCTTGACATCGCCGCTATGCAAATGATAAACTGGAATGATTGAATCCATTGGTCAATCTATTGATAATTTACAAAATGTTGACACTGGTGCAAAGGTTTCTGAGTACCACTACGTCCGCTAATGCCTGATCTATTTTCCCGTATCAGCTTGCCAGTCATTCAGTCCCGTGTCTAAATCGTGATCATCTATTGTTACTAAAACTATAGAAGCAACCGAACTGGGTTGGGGCAAAACCAAGGTTTAATAAACTAAACTATTCTAAAACTTTGCTCGCAATTTTCAACCTGTATGACCGATATTCACTCCATCGGTTTTCCGGGTCTAAACTTGATGAGTCTGTCTCATTCGACGCTTTTCAACTCACTTAGTTTATGTCGCTTTACTGTCGAATCCAGACAACTCACCCTGATTTGTTGGAGCGAATCACGGTGCGACCTTCTCATTTTGTATGTACGCATCCCAACCATCCAACCACGTTTCTTTGTCAGACGACAGCTCCTAGCTAATGATATAACGTGACCTTGATCTGGCCTTGACATCCGTACGCGCCCGCATTCTAACACAAATCAGTTGTATCTACATCAGTGCATGGATTTTTCTATAATGGTCCACCCTCGGACGATCACGAACAACCCCGAGGACAAATCTATCAGACTCGGGGATAATGTTGATCAAACTTTCATCCCCTTATATACTGTTAAGAGCAAAAGCCACCGACTTAATCAAACAAAATCAGAATGATAAAGAAATTTCAAACGGACTGAATTAAGAATAAATATGACTTCTATCGACCGAAGACTATTATCCGTCATTTTGTATTATGGCCGGTCTTGGAAAGTACTCAACGCAGCGTATTAGAAATCGCAGCGTTTGTCGCAACGCTAAATGCTGTCTTACCCAACGATTTTTGACTGACAGAATTTCTTCGTGTACATAGTACTTATATGTGTTTATTCATATCTTTGTAGTATACGCCAAAATGAAAACAAGCTTGGTGCAAACGCAACCACATTCTCATAGAACGTTACAGAAGCTGAATAAAACCGGGGAAAATACGAAACGGTAAAATGAAAAGTTTTGATTTTTTGTTTTCACTGAACACAGTTTTTGAACTGTTTTTTTTTCTGGTCCTGAATCGTAACTTTCAACACCTCTAACCAAAGACTATTCTCATTTTTTAGGCAAAACGGGGATAGCGGGAACCAACAACCGTGGCCAAATCCGAAACTGACCACTTCATGCTTCTACAAAAAGTCATTGCCTGACCACCGCGTCGTCTCTTCCAGCCTTGCTTAGCACGAAAAAAACACGAAAATGTATAACAAGGACAGAAATACTCAGAACGTATCTAAGCAACCGAAGACAATGTACAGAGATTATTCCGGAAGAGAACACACAAGAAGTACCTCCTTATTGCTGACCCCAATTTCCCAATAGATCTAAAGAATGCTTCGGAGAAATCGGTGCTCGAAGATAAACAGTCACCGGGCACTGTCAACGCGGAGCACTAAATGACGCACTAAAAAAAATAACGCTGTAAACTGTGGCGTTAAACATCCTTCCTTTGGAGAGAAGCGGGATGTTTCGGCGATGCCACGAAAGCTGCTCCCGATTTCGGTATTCGTGGCGTGATCGCCCACACTGCATCTTCGGAAGGAACTCTTGAGGTACTTGACTATCTCCAGCCGATAACCATAAAGTGCGGATATAAGCACGGTTTTGCTATTCGTGAAGAAGGGCTTTTTAATTTTGAAGAGGAAGGCAGAATATAGCTGAATAAAGCAACCCTCAAGCGGTTCAAGACACGTTGAATTGTCTGTGCATCTTTGTTCGGAAAGGCAATAGCATCGGCAGATTCGAAGTTAAGAATCCAACTGCACCAACCAACAGATCAGACACAGCGCTCTACCAAACATCTTTCATTGTAAATTTGAAAAAAATAGGATTTAGGATTGTCCTGTTGTACTCCACTGGAGACGGCGAAGTGTGGAGAAAGCTGACCTTAGACCCTAATCCGATCTGAGGTATGGCAGCCACACTCTTTGACGACCTTCAGCTTCTTCTAAGGCATGCCATTCCTGGCCAAACAGTGTCATAGTGCAAACCTCTCAACGGGGTCGGAAGTTGCCCGAATGTTTAACAAGACAGTGGTCGCTGGCTGCTGGGATATAAAACTGTGCCCTAAAAGCCGTCGAGGGTGCATCTGAGATCAGATCCAAACTCATCTTCTTACTCTTGAGTTAGCACTTTAGGCTTAAAGTACAATCGGGGACGGATGCTATTAGAAAGCATCTTTGACGATCACGGGACTGGGCTAATACCCCGATAGTCAGCGCATTCACTGTGCGAGTCTTTCCTAAAGATGAGAATAACGAACAATTCACCCATGAAGAGGAAACTTCCTCGTGGTACCATACCTTCATAGTTTCACTCATCTTCCTTTAAATAGACGTAAGGTAAAGACGTCACAACTGGTGGATTTGTGATTTTTAAGGTTACTCATAAAAACTTCGAACTTGTGCTGGTCAGCAACTTGCTAATAACGGTGTTATTTGTAGTAGGAATTTGATTTACAAATTAATGCGACAGATATTAGTAGTAGGAGATTGAATGTTTTCATGAAATAATTCACCATGTGCTATCATTGCTCAACTCACCATAAAGAAACCATGGAAGCACTGTACAGTTGTTTCATTCTTGTTAGGAATCGTCAACAGATTTTCTTGTTTTGTACTGGCTAGTGACTCATACGAGTGGGTCTAGTCCGAAATTAAGCGTGAACATATGACATTTTTCTCGGACAAATTTTATTCATCATCTAGTCATGAGTAGAAAAGATTCTGACACGATATATCGCTAACGATTGGATCACCAATGGTTTTTTTGGCAGTAGTCTTTGGATGACTTTTTCTCTCTATCGGCATTAAGTACAATATGTAATATATTCTACAATGCTTTTATGGGGGAAAGTTGATCTAACGTACTAAAACGTGAACAGGGATGTATCAAACAAAACCGGTAAATATATCTGTCAGCTTGATCCGTGTTCCGAATACCACTGTAGCCATCTCAGCAATGTATTTGTTCATGATATTTGAATTTTATGACTAGATTATCCATCGTTCAGTAGACAGATCGAGGCAGAACAGATGGGCAAAATGAAAATATTTGATCAATGACAGAGTTACATAAACACAGTTTCTGACAGTGTTTTAAACATCTGGTGACTTTTCACTGTTCAACATCCAAAAGGGAGGAAATTTTCCTCCTGAACCTTGACAGATAAGTTTGGGTCTTCTTTAAGCCCATTTTTAATTTACCTCTTATCTAACTACTTTTATGTTTCTCAGTAACGTAAGTAACGAAAAATCTGCCATGGCTATGAAAATCCGGGTTCAATGCCTTGATTTACTGTATCATATTGGTACAATTCTAGCACATAAAGTTGGCCGCGAAGTGAAGATTGTCTACAAATAACTTGGCGTAACCGAAAAAGGGTGCTTGTAACAAAACAAAAAACATGATTCACAGCGTGAACCTAAATTTAACGAATACTCGTGAAATCCCACCATCGTCTAGACTTCTCAGTGCAAACCAATTTAATTGGAAACACCCGGGCAGAAAATCATGTGTTTCGTATTCACTTATGTCAGTTATTTTCTTGCATTCGGCGGAAAACGAAGGTGTCGTATGTTCGATTACAAACTCGTAGATTCGATCATGATTAAACTGAAATTTTGCCAGGCACTCCAGTGGCAAGCAGCGCTCCACCCCAACCTTCATCCACCAATCAGAAACCAGTTGTCTAGCGGATTGACAACAATCCTATTCGTTGCAAACAATCTGTCACTTTTTCCAATAGCAAAAAGTTTCTCATCACACGGTTTATTGTTCCCGTTTCCATTTCATTAGTGGATTGTCGGTCGGCCTGATCAACCCAACGGGTACGCCTCCCCCGTGTGCCATTTACAAAGAGGCAATATGAAGTGCTCTTCGGACCCGCTGCGTATCACCCACTTGTCTATTTGATTGACAGTATTCTCAGCATCTACTATTGCATGGAATCTTGATGATACAAGCTTTTAATCTTTTATCTTTTACTCCTTTTATTACAGAAACAGTAGTGTGTATCATCTTTCAGGATTGGGGTCGTGGCTAAAAGAAGGCGGCCGAATGACGAAGTTGACCGGTGATGGGAGGATTTGAAGTCGCGTCCTACTCATTAAAACGCAACGACCTAATCCTGATTCAGCGTGTCTACCACCTTGGTATTTATCAGTCCTGCTCCGTCTAGACTACTCTGTTGCGTGTCGCTGCAAGCCTGCCACAAGTATAACTGAAACGGAAACAATTTGGACATAATGATACGCGTTGCATTCGAAAAGTCAATAGAAGTGACGACAAAAGACTAGGACCAGTTGATGTCATTTTGACGTGCTATTACCCAAATTTCTGGGACCACATTTCGGGAACTCAAAATTCACATGTAAACAGACAGTGTAAATTAAAACATCGTTAATCTGAGTGGGGTTCTCAAGTGAACCTAACTGTGAAACTTGGCCATGAAAGAATGACGGTGTTGGGAATTGTTTGATCAAAGCAACGGTTTCTGTTGGATATAAAACTATCGTAAAATTTACCACAAGCGTGGGAGTACTTTTAAGCAATCAAACCTGCTCAGTGACAAAGTGCGACTGGTCTTGAGTGTAGAAAAATGAGATTTTAATTCCGTTGTTTTTCAACTCAGAATAAGAATGTACGAAGCAGCAAATAGGTGGACACCGTTCTGATATATTTTCATTTTTTGAGAAGAGTTACAGGAGATCAAAATACACTCGAATTATTTGGTAACGAAAAACTTTTGAACTAAACTTATCACTCGTTGGTGAACAAGAGAAACTTTATGAATACATCGGCACTTGACAGATGTATATATTTGATGGAGAACGATGTGTGCTCGGAAACATGCTAAAAGTTGAGTTCTGCGCTGATCGATTTGGAGATGTCTAGTTTTAGATAATGAGACAAAGAACGGTCATTAAGGCCAATCAGATTACCCATATGAACCACTTTCATTAGTACTTTGCGAATTCTGAATGTGCTATTTTCGAAAGAATTGAAATGAATAAGTATTGGTAAATAGTCTCGGATCACGCTCAAACTAACATGGTCAGTGAAATTTTACCGAAGCAGCGGCAGAGGGGTGTGTCGTAGGCAACAAGTCTCATCATGAGGCAGCCCTATGCTGGCCGCGGCCCCCCTCGTGAAAATTGATGCACATTATTGTTTCATTAATAAAGGAAGTAAATGATCAAAAAGAAAAGATATGTGGCTTCAGGTAAAGCAGTGACTTGATGAACAAATGTAGCTAAGAGCATCGTGTATGAGAATCGATGGTCGTTACGACGACGTTTTACGGTTAGGACGTCGAAATTTGATCTTCGACGTTAGGAAACATGTTTTCGCACACACCCGAGGATTTGTCATACACACACACACACACGCACACGATATCAGTACGAGCATATTGAAATGTCGGAAGACAACGTTCAGTTTCCGGTAAACACAAATGATATTTGTACAAGCGAGTACTGAAGCAGACGTTATCAGATGAACATATTTTATCGACTTCCACGGCACGCACCCAAACAACATTACATTGTATGGGATAGTTAGACTACTGAACCCTCTATTGTTTATCAAAATCTTGGATGATTTCACACGGACACGTCTCGCGAGGTTGCACGGAAGAAATTCTCTCAACATCGTTTTGGACGTCTCAAGAGGAAACGTGGACGAAAGCTATGCAAGCAAATGTAATCTTTGAATGACTTTAAACTCAAACAGTCACGTGTAAATCAAATTATTGTTCATTATGCTTGCTTTTAGGAGCAGATGAGATTAGTGATAAAATGTAATGCCAAATTTTATCCACACAATTCTGCGAAAAAGATTTTTGATGAACCGTAGGTCGGTAATCGAAACATCTGACTCTGTAACCTTACCGCTTCAATCATCAGTAAGGATCTATTGGAGTGTCGCACAACTACTCGAATTAAATGGTGAATCAACAGCTATAGATGTCCACTGCGGTCGAATTGCAACCTAAACCATAGACGAATTATCGCAACTAAAACGTCTAAGCCGCTACGATGATCAGGTAGGCTGGCAACGACTCACGAACCAACCCTATGGCAAAATGAAGTGCTCATTATCTATCACTGAATTCTATGGGCAATAAGCCAGTCTTGGTTTGTGTACAGTCGAACTAGACATACGGTGGTTTGTCTTCAGCAGTGGTCTTCCAAATCACTACAAACAACTTGAACTGACAGTTGGGATTACTCCGGCTCGCATTTGCGTGAATTTCCCGTGGGATTTGAAACAAATTGTGAGCCAATCTGATTAAGCTAGGCAACCACGAACTGCGCCAAGATGTTTGGATATTTAATGGATTGACATTTGGCATGGTATAAGCTCGGTGAATTCACAAACATACGCAGTTTAACTTTTCATTTTCTAAATTTTTCTACTTGATCAATGCAATATTGCTGTTTTTCGAAGCGAAAAATACTGGGAAGATGTCTGTTCTTCATTCGTTCGGTAAATCTCTAATCGTTCCTTTCTTTCGGCTCTTCATGCTTATTCCCAATAAAAATCTAATAAGAAATGCCAAACTGGAGAGATACAAATAGTTAATTATTAGTCAAAATCAAATCGTTCATGCTGATTTTCTATGGTTTACATACACTGATCGTTCAGCTTACCAATTGGCATGATCAGTGTGATGTCATCCTAGCTGCATTGATCTTTGATCAGAGGAAAGACTGACTTGTCGGCGTTGCTCTTACAAGTTAGACTAATCCGATTAGTTCACTACATGATCAAAGAAGAAGGAATGTTTTTGTGAAAATACCAACTCCTGAAGCGGTCAGTTTGAACCAATCGGAGTTTAGTCGGTTGTTACATTCTACTATACTTCTAGTGTATCATGTTGCCTGTTGTTACGGTGGCACGTACATCGGTTGTACGGGCCGAGGACTGTCACAACGGAAGTCAGAACATAGAGCCAACTGGTTAGCAAGGCCAATATTAAAAAGCACAGCTGAATCCGTAGGTATCGATTTCGAAGTATACGCTAACCGAATTTTAGTTTTGTTTTGCCGGAGAGCTGACTTTTCAAGTCACTCGAGCGTAGAGCCGTCTGTTTGCCCTATACGCAACAGACTCAAAGAGATAAAAACCGCTGGAGAACATTAATTCGGGCTTAGATAACCTAGAACACGTTGGCGTGAATGTCACCAAGACTAATTTTAACCAGTGGTCTCATTTCTAGTATTCTCTGTTGCTCTTTTCTGATCTGGGAATTGTCTAGATTGTCGCCTACAGCTATTCCACATAACGGGAACTAACAATAATCCAAGCCCCTACCACGCGGTACTGCTTTTCCTACTTAAAAGCTATGGTGTAATTAAATGGCAAATGGTTGGTTGAAACCATACTTTTTCTTGAAGAATGTGTAAATCGATTTTGCCTACTAGATGTAACGATAGCTTTCCAGCCATAAAGTTATCAGTTCCTTGATATATTTGCTAGTGAACAGCGGCTCTCTGCCAATAAGATTTATGTGGAAAGATTACTCTTCAGCCAGACACCTGCGCTATTCTGATGCCATTATTTTGTTACGCTGTTGTAATACTTCGATACGTAGCCTATCAGAGATGAAATAATGCTTACAAAAGGCCATATTCAGTCCCATTGAAAATTGACGGCTTTAGCTGTAACTGTAATGAACTGAACATCGGACAACTTTTATCGTTATTACAGACCCAGTATACTGACGGGAAAGTAGCCTTAATTCCACATGAAGCGGCATCTAGCAGTTGGACTTCTAGGCATGAAGCAAGCATCTGTCGAATTTCTTTTTATGAAACGCTCTGTACTAATCACAACTGGGATTGCACGGTTTAACAGACCACCGAATACACAACGTCGATTCATCAGAAAACCGAAATATTCGTTCACAATAGGGCATCGTTTTGCATGCATCTTGAATATTTTATCATCCACCAATGATTTTCGACTTGCTAGTGGAAACCTTAGAAGTGAACTGTGGAACTATTTATTCTTGATTCGTTCTTGTTTAGTGGATATGTCTTTCCGATGAATTCCAACCTGCTCGATTAAACGGTCCTGTACAGTGACGTTCAACAGTGATCTGGGTGTTGATTCCATTTGTTGAAATTCATCCCTAGTGGGATCAAAATCTTCATACTAAAGTCGAAGGAAACCAGAGTCTAGGAGATATCAGATTGGCGAAAAATGAATAAAGCTTCGGAATATCCAGATGGTTTTCTATCCATTGGTTACTTGTGTTTGTGAGTTGAATTTACCACGTATGAAGCTTTGTTGTCCGTTTTGAAACGGTTAGCTAGTAAATGTAGAACATTTTCACTGGTGTTTGTATCACCTAGAATACAGCTCTTTAATACATGATATACAAACTCTAACAAATCTCGTACATCTTAGACGGTGAATGCCAGATTTCAAACAGGGTTGAGTGACTGTATTAATTGGTCGATATATGCATATATACATACATATATATATATATATGCATGTTTAAGAGTTGACAAGGCGCACACTGAGTTATTACGTTCATCGTGACGTTACGATCCAAACTAGGACTCGTTGTCAAACGTGAATGAGTGATATATATGTACTTAGGCAGCAAGTAGTATCTGGATGCGTGAAAATAATTTTTCCGGGAGCATACGACCGGGTTCACGGATATTTTCCCTCGTCAGGTGTGCGTACCCGGTGCTCTCTTATCCAAATATCCACATTCTTGTACACTTCGGATTCATATGTCTCATCAGAATCGAATTTGTGGCGTCAGGAGTTTGGACAAGAGAGCACCGGGTACGCATACCTGACGAGCGACAATAACCACGAAACCGGTCGTGTGCTCCCGAACTAGTTTTGTTCACTCATCCAGATACTACTTACTGCTTATATATACATATATACATATATATATATATTTGCATATGTATATTCTGGGGCATTCTGCCCTCGTTCCTAAGGTTGGCTCAGCCCAACTGACAAAGAATTATCAACGAATCACCGCTGTGATTCTTCTGTCGACTCTTCGACGAAGAGCTTCCATGCACACTCCTGACGCCAAAAATTCGATAAATATATCTATATATCTATATATATATATATGTAAATATATATATATATA